>CM076580.1:1802944426-1803277996 GCA_034641835.2 Pinus albicaulis | reverse complement strand
AATTTGATGACTCTGCAGATCTGGATGATGTTACTGAGGATTCTGGTGATATTGCAGTTGAAATAGAGAATTTCTAAGGTCTCTTAATCCCAGAAGATCATCGCAAGTCAAATTTATATACCATGGCTAGTGATGAGACCGAACCAGTAGCTGCAGCTTCCCCAGGCTTCGAAGGATTTGAAAAGAGGTTAGAAATAGAATTCCACCATGGTTCAACAGATCCAATTTCATCACCATTAGAGAACAATTACTTCTTAAGATCCCTTTCCAGTTTTGCCTTGGACGAAATTCTTTCAGCTGCACAGTGTGAGCAACAAGGCCATGGATTCTTATGTCCTCTCAGAATCCAGTCTCTTCATCTATCCATTAAAAATTGTCATCAAAACATGCGATACTACTCAGCTTCTGCATTCCATCGCTCCCCTGTTGAAGCATGCAGCTTCACTGTCCTTAACAGCCCATCGTTGCAGATAAAACATGGGAGCTTTCCTTTTCCCTGAGGCTAAGCCATTTCCCTATACTGATTTCAGCGAGGAAGTAAAGTTCCTCGACAGATATTCTGGCAATTTAGGATCCAAGGCCTGTGTCATAGATGGAGAGTGGCATGTATACTCCGCAGAAGCTGAAAAATCAGATTGCAATATTATCAATCCATGGTATACTGTCGAGCTTTGTGTGACAAAGATGGACAGAGATTTTGCCAAGAAATCAAGGCTCCTGGAATTAAGTGTAGGAGACATGAGAGTCTCTTCTGGCATAGTAAACATACTTCCAGATTTCCAGGTCTGTGACTTTGCATTCGATCCATGTGGCTACTCCATGGATGCAATTGAAGACCAGGCTTATGCTACAATACGCGTGACTCCAGAGGAGGATTGTAGCAATGCAACCTTTGAAATCATGGATTACAGAGCTCGAGATTTACAGGACTTGATTTACAGAATTTCCTATGTCTACAAGCCCTCAGTGTTGTTATTCTCTTTATATTCTTGGACATCTAAAGACCAAGAAGAGGAATTAGGATTCTTGTTGCCATTCCCAACAAATATGATCTCCTTGGCTACGATTGCAGAAAATCGATCCGAAAAGAACTGCGTGGGGAGGCTTTCTGGAATTCTTTTCTTTTAGTAGACGCAGTGACATGAAAAACATTTGAGATTATGTGAGGTATCAACCAATATTATTTTTTGGCTACTCCCATGTAAGACTGGAGTATGATGATTACAGTACAGCCTCTGATTTCTTCGATTCAGTGATAACTAATGAAATCCACCACACAAATTTTGTTTTCGGCTCTGAAGGAACGAGAATAGCAATGCTATTTTGGTAAAATTAAAATAATAATAATTTAATATAATTCCTCATTGATCAATCCTACAAATTTTGTATTTGGGCCACGAATCAACGCGAATTGCCGATGTTCTTTTGGTAAATATTTGTTAATAATAAGTTAATGTATTATTTTTAATGATAATAGATGGGAAAATGGATTTTGTTGGTCGGTCATTTTATTGTTAAATATTATTGGGATTGTTGTTACGCCGGAGGTGTTTTCCATTGCAGGCTTGGGGTGAGCAAACACTGTTCACCCCAGCCAATGAGAAATCGTTCTCTATGCACATGGAACCAATTCAAATTTGCCACGTGTGGTCTCCGTAATGGCTCGTAAACAGGTTTCGCCTTTCGAACCGCGGGTTGAAAGAATGGAAACGCTCCAGTCTACGAGCAACAAAGGCAACAACCATTAACCAGGCGGCCATGGAGATTCTGAAAAGGCGCGTGGTGTGGACATGATCATGTCTCCTAAGGCTGCAGCGCCCGAGAAGAAACTTACTATAGTTGCCCTCAGGCTTGCCATTCTGGAGAAAGCCACCACCGGGCTCGGAACCCTGGCCTTCGCCTGGGCCACAGTATGTTTGCAATGCGCTGAGACGGACTATTAGTGATGTCAAGGAATACGAGGCATTGCTGCAGATGATCGTTCGTGGGTTGGAAGGTTTCTCTGATAATCCGATGTGCGGCAGGCAACTTTGTAGAGCCCGGACGGGGCTCGGTAATTGTAAAGAATTCATGGTGACGAAAGAGGCGCAGAATCTGCAGGCCTCTTCCACAAAGCAGTCTAGACTGGACAAGTGCAGCTCTATGCTGAGGCAAATAAGTGAGAAGCTTCTGGTGACTCCAGCGAGTGGGAATTCAAACAAGGCCCAGTTCCTGGAAATTTTATATGGAACAACGGCCACTACGGTATGCGTCTGCGGTGTTCTCGTAGCTGCCATGTCTTTCAAACCAAAACGGTCCCTTCCAACTCCTCCTCACATGGGCCATTCTTCATCGGCGTTGGTGCTTCAGTCCCTGCATCATAAAGTGAAGGAAGATATCGATAGGAGAAGAAGCAAAGGCGCCCGGGCTCCATTACAGGAGGTTAACAGCGTCGACGCGGCAGTCCGGCACTGGAATTAAAGCAATCCGTTGAGTCCTTGAAGAAATGCCTCGCAGATATGGAAGCAGGCATCGCTCCCTTTGAGAAGCAACTCGACAAATTGTTCAAAGTGCTGATCAGCAATAGGATGGCTCTCTTGGATACCATCACTTATTCCTAGCAATTTGAAAAGTCAAATGTCATGGAATTGAACCGACACTGATCCTTGAGGACCTGTAACTATAAGTATGTCAACCTACCTACAAAGTTTTGATCTTCCAGATTCTCGACCTGAAGATGTATTTAGCAAAGAAATTCCACTGCGCCAGAATCTTGGATGCATCCTTTTTCACAATAATACATTATATTTTTGTAATTAAATCGTTTTAATTTAAATTTGTGTAAAACTCTTTATAGTTAAGACTTTTGTGATGTGATCTATAATGTTAATAAATGTGTTTAAGATTAATCATAATGTGTTTTGGATTAATCTTTCATAAAAAAATTAATTATTTGATTAATGTAGTTTATTTTTATCACAAAATTTATTATCTAACCAAATTTAAATCAGCATATCATGAATTAAGATTTAGTAAACTTTTCTAATCAATTAGTGTAGTTTATCTTCATCTTAAACTTTATTACCCAAACAAGTTTAAATGGGCATGTCATGGATATGTGGTAGGTGGTAGGTGATACACAAGTGTTTGAGTAAAACTCTCCTTTACACACAAAATGTTTGACTTTTGTTTTGAAATTAGTAAAAAAATAAATATTAACTCTACTAGTTAAAAAAAATCTAAAATATAACTTACAGTATAATAAAGTTTGGTCAAATTTTTAGGAGACTTACAGATCTGTCACAATTATTGTAGAAAACTTATGATACAGAGCTTTCACAAGGAAAATAACTTCCTTTCATTTGCTACGAAGGAACTTACAAGTTACAGATCTGTCACAATTACTTCCAAATTCAACATGTCGAGTGTTATATAAATATTATAATGGGAAAATTTTAAGTAGAAGTTTTTATTAAAAAAATTATTTCCAAATTTCAAATAAAAAACTTTTTGATAACTTTTCTGATTTATTTAATAAAAGCTTCTTCAAATTTTTTGAATTATTTTCCAATTTTTAAATTTTTTTTTTTTTTGATTTATTTTCTGCTCAAAATTTTTATGATTTAGAATTTTTTTTTATTTAAATTACAACTTTCTGATTTTTTTTTTTTTTTTGATTTATTTTCTGCTCAAAAATTTGTGATTTAGAATATTTTCAGATTCTTTGATTTAGAATATTTTCAGATCTACAGTCTGATCATTTTCATTCATTTATCTTTCATGGATTTTTATTCATTTTCTGATCGGGATTTGCTTCATTTTCATTTTTAATTCATTCATTCATTTTTTTTTTTTTTTCCTAATATATTTTTTAATCTAGAATCTGATCAATTCCATTTTTTCAAAATCTTCATATTCACATAATTTTATTCCAAACTCATTTTCATATTTACATAGACACAAATTCAAGACATCTTCATATTTACATAGACAATTTATATTACCTAGCTAGGGATAAGACAAAACAAAAAATATGTTTGACAGTTTAAAATCCAATATTCCATATCGTCACAAACTTCTTATTTGATTAAATTATTTCCCTTACATATCTACCGCCCAGGCGTTCCTTTGCGCCTCTTGGTGCAATTGCTAGTGATTAGTATCCTCGATCAAATTGAAGCAGGGTGGCTCGCGGACATTGCAGGTATTTGGAAGTTCTTCCGCTCTCTGAACCAGCTCCTCCTCCTCCTCCCTTCCCCGCCCTTCACGGCGGCGACGCTGATTTGAATCATAGGATTGACATTGATTGAGTAGTTGCTGTATGGCTCGGCATCGACATTGTGGAGACGTTCTTTCCAATTCCTCGCAGCATCTCTCCGATGGTTGCTCTCTCCGCATCTCCATGTAGTCCCAGCATTCAGATAGTCGCTGCGGATCGCAGGAGCGTCGTTGCTGTTGGAGGCCCTCTCCATACATATTGCCTTCCTTTGCACTAGCACTGAGGGTGCCCCAGTGAAGGAGGAGGAGAGGGGTGACAGCTAAACTCAACCTCGTCGACGGTTGAGGGGAGAAGACATCCATTGATTTTCTTTATTTGTTACCGTGATTGAATGATGGAATGCAAGTGCGAAGCTGGAGAGAGTCGGTAGGTATTTATGGAAGTTGTGGAGGAAGGAGAGCGACCAGCGCAACACGAAGAGGAAGAAGAGAGGAACAGATGCAGTGCATGCAGCTTCTTAGTCTCCACGTCCAAATCCAGTGGAAAGCAACCGAAAGGAGGAGCGCCTGGCTGCCTCCGTTTCGAATGGTTGCGTATTTGAAAGAAAGTGAAGAATCCTACAGGCGGCAGAGAAGACAGTGCAGGCTGTTGCAGCGCGGTTTACATAAAGAGTATCACATTGTTATGAAGGTGTTACGGGTGTGGCATGTTGAATACCACAACAATGCTTCTAGCACCATACACGAATTTGACACGAAGTGGACGAGACTAGCTTTAACAGCGGCAAATATGTCCCGAGTATCAGACTATGAAATTTAATAGTACGATGATATCACATATCAAGCATGACATTTTCAAGCCCTAAGAAGCGTGAAGCCTAGCTATTTATTTTTCATAATATTTGTCACTTAAGGTAATCACATATATCACTATTCTCGCTATGTTTTTAACCTCGCTACCCATCACATCAAGGTATTAGGGACAACCCAACTATATAGCGAAGCGTTTAGTTATCTGCGATTTCAGATTTCTCTTAGATCATTTTGAATCAAAAATCTGAAATCTTTCCTCTGGGATCATTATGGAACAAAATCTCAAATCTTTCAGATAGTAGAAAAGTGACATGGAATTTGATCATTCCATTGAGATTGATAAATATAAACTTGAAAAAAATGAAAGAAGGAATTTGATAATTCCACTGAATTTGATAAATCTAAAATTAAAATGAACTTCAGGGATTTAAAAAAATGCAGTGCTTACGTATGACTTTAGATTATGAAATGGGAATTTAGGTATGGATTTTAGGAAGTCACCTAAACACTTGCTAATGAGATCCTAAGGTTATTTTAAAGAGTCTTAAAACTTCTAGAAGTCTTAGTTTTTCCAAACTAGCACATTACGAGCCTTTCATTTTTTGCAACATGGCTTTTTAAAGTATGAATGAGTCATTCGATTACACTCCTCGATGACAGGTTAAGGTTACTTGAAGTCAAAATGAAACAATAGGAGAATCTCACATACATATGAAGTGTAATAAATGTATGTCTATAAATGCAAGTATATGTGAAACAATACACCCTTACTAGGAAGGGTTGGCTTTTCTCGTATCGGTTGGTAATTTTGATATTGAAAGTCGAACCATTTTTTATTTTTATTTTTATTTTATTTTATTTTAATTTATTTTTACTATAATTTAAGAAAGAAATTATAATGAGTTTAGAAGAGCTACTCCACTTAGAAGCTATGTTTACACTTTCAAGGGATCCATACACTTGATACAAGAAACAATGAAATTAAAGGTAGGGATCAACGTTGAATCTTTTCCAATGTGGAACAATTTTAAAAGAATTGTTTCATCAAGAAATTTCTTTTCAACTAAGTCTCAAAATACATTTCTTGGTCATCTTTCTTCATGTACAAATATTGGACATAAAGTAAGGGACTGTAAAGCCTATGCTAGGGATGATATTAGAGACCCGCATCATACCTCTAGAAACAAAATTATAGGAAATCAAATCCATGTTCCTCATATCGATAGCAAGATAAATCATAATTAATTAACTTCCTTATACATGTACAGTACAAAATTCTACAAAATTCACAATTCTAAACATATAGAACAATACTACACAAGTTAAATGAGATGGTTTCCTGAAGAAATCAACGAAGAAGATATTTCTACTAGGCATAAAAAAAAATACACCAATGTGTTGAGAAGAAAACAAGAAGAGACAAAGATGAATATAAATGCTCAAGACATAGGTCTAAATTGTTGATGAAAGCTTCTTCAAGTACATGCAAGGTTAAATACTCTGATGCGGTTGAAGAAAGGGAAGTATTGACAATTTTGTACAACGGTTGTAGGTTAATGGAGTCAAGTTGTGGGGTTGCAAAATTAGATCCTGTAACTTTTTTGTTTTATATTTTGAAATTGATGGTTGTGGAGGTCTAGTTCTTATGGATTAACTTAGTTTGGCGATCAATTTAATGACAATATAACAATATTCTTATTTAGGACTAGAACATGGAAATCGATTTGAAGAAGGAAATGTGATGATAGATATCTAGATATGCTATCCTCTACATCTCGAGCTCCACCTTGGTTTACAAAAAATGAGTTTTCATAGCTCAAGGGTAGTGCACTCTCACTCTATAATGAAACCAAGTTACAGCTAAAAAATTAGAAAGAAATAATAGCGAGGAAACAATAATTTGCAAAAGAAAGAAGTTACAACCATTGAGGCTAGAAAACCAAGGTGCACATGCAAGTGAAGGTATTGATTTCAATAAATAGGGTTATGTAACTTGTACAAGAGGTAATGACTTGGTTGAATCATATTATTGAAACTCTAACAAAGATGAAGTTGTTTGTTCTATTAGTGAACTGTATGTAGGATGAGGTGTTCTTTTCAAATAGAGAAGCTTAATGTGTATAGTTTTGAAGGATTCAAAGAGTGACTCGATAGAGAAAAGAGTTAGATGAATCTGCTGTATTTTTCATGTATTTTTCAATATATTTTTCATATCACATTTGAATGATATGATAGGTGTATTTTTTATTTAATATATTAATTATTTCATTTTGTTGATCACCAAACTTATTTATATTAATAACATTTGTTAGTGTTTATATTTCTAATCTTCAAAATTTCAAAGTATGATGTACATCTCAAAAATATACAAAATTTTTAATAATCTGAAAAATGATGTCTCCAATTGGAACCAGCCTAGATCCATCTAACTCCGGATCTATCATGCACCAAGAGGGATCAAATCTCTCAAGGTGCAAACCTTTCCTCAAGTTTTGCACTCAAAAAATAGGTTTGCACCTCTAGAGATTTGATCCCTCTCGACGCATGATATATCCGAAGTTAGATGAATCTAAGCTGGTTTATAGTGTGACAAAGGTGACATTGTCATTGCATAGAAGCTACTCACTTTTAGACATGTGATAGTGCAAAATCCGAATCGGTTTGGGCGAGCATGGGATCCACTCAGCCATACTTTCAAAACAGGTCAGCTATAACAGTAAAACTAAAATATTGTTTAACACGATGAACAGATGAATGATATACTCGCCACTTGCTATTATATAAGATGTGTGCTAATTTTTTACAACACATTACATTTCTATAACACTGGTGGCCATGAACAACCAGGCACCCACTTCTGGAATAAATTCCTCTTCCACCCTAGCCCCCTCTATGCAGCAAGGACAACACTAGAAGGAGTATCCACGACGTGGTGCATTTCTAATTTCAAGGTCGATTCTAGTAGGCTCCACGTGGCATTAGACTATGCATGTGGAGAAGGGATTGGGGATTGCAAGCAGGTTCATCCCAAGGAAGGATACATAACACATATTATAGTTAGCCAACGATGTCTCCGTACTCAGGATTCTTGAAATGTTGACAGGTAGGAATCGAAAGGATACTTTGTGGCCATATATTTTCCACGAAGAACACAATCACTATTACGCTACTTTATGCAGTGGGTAACGATGTTTTGATTTTGGTCATATGGGTACTCGAAAACCTAACCAAACAATTATGTAGGTGGAAAATGTTAAAGAATGTAATCTCAACCACCTGCTAGGTGTCGAAACCATCCGTACAAGTGTCTTAGTTTAGTTTCAGTTAGTTGAGTTTAGTCCAGTTACACTACAGTTATTTATTACCAATGTTTCCAATGTAATCTATTTACCTATTTCATAATCTTGAGAAGAGCAACTCTTTGCTCCATTTTACATTTCAGTTTCTCAATTATTTTCAGTGTGTCGGCGCGAGTATCTGCCTAACAGTCGCGCCAATCAAAAAAAATTCTTCGGCTAGGAAGGAGCTGGTGGGAAAAAAATTTCCGCTGCTGATTAGGAAGAGCTACGAAGAAAAAATCGATTTCGATGGAGGGAAAATAAGCTTGGATGGTTGCTTCATTCAAGAAATATTGAGGACTATATGAACTTCTTTTTCAGTCCAGGAAGATTAAATATACTGGAATCGATATACTGAACGACATTCTGAAACTTGAAATTCAAATCCCGTTGATCGTTCTTCGAGAGTTGCTACAATGGGAGTTCAAATTCAAGAATGTCGAGGAAAAGCTTTTCGACTTGCTGTATAAATAGTTCTTGGGCTTTTTCTACCCTTTCGACTGTAAGAAAAATATATGTTCCTGGGCAAAACCAGATGTAGAAAATGTTCATCACCTTCTGGGTTTATTGTATTCCTGCATCGTGTCTCTAGATTTTGATAATAGTACATATGAAGAACAATTTCTTCAGCTTTCTTTGAACAGCCTTTCTGCAATTCGTAGGAGGCTTTTTCTTCAAAAATTTTGTTTCTCTTCAATGAGTCTTATGCAAGCTCGCTTCTCCTCTCTACAACTTCTTCTTGGCTCTATTGCTGCTCTCCAGGGAGGCTTATGCAAGCTAGCTCTAATACCATGAAAATTTCATTGACATGTTCGTCATGCATGTCATCTTCATGAGTGTATCAAATTCAAATGGTGACTTGGAACAATCACAAAAGCATGCAAAAGCATGCAGATAATGACGTTGGGAGATAGCCCACAACCATGTCAAAGTGCTTCCGGGCAGGGAAAACTCCACACAAAGGCAGTTTTTGATGTGCATACCTCCTCACTCTGCACTTCTACCTGGCTTATTAATATATGTTTTAACCACTTCAGAGGGGTGGCTTTTATGTATATATGACACATAACAACTTGTGTGGAGCTCAGAATGAATGTCATTCGTATGCAACCGTGAGATCAACAATGAGAATGGGAGTCATCATGAATTCCATTATCTTTATGTCTATTTGCATCACCATTATCATCTCATCGTCTATTAATTTTGCAGAGGCATTATTAGATCCAGATCGCATACAGTTTCCCATTAGTGAATGCTAAGATTGATTGATTTTGGACTATATTGCTTTGAATTTGTTACGAAGCTTAGAATCTAACTAGGGTAGCCTATTAATTTTTTTGTTGTCGGCCTACAAATCATTTTTATCATATGCAACGCAATTATGGTTTTATTTATAAAAAACTTGTCTTAACTCTACATCTTATGTTAATGAATATAATGCTTTAACATATAGCATTACGAGATTGAAACCTAAGAAAATGGTTAAGATTTTTAGAAACAAATAAGTTAGAACTCGCACATTGAATGTTCTTATAGCAACAAAGAATTTAACATATCTTAGTCAATAGATAAAAGGTGGAGATGACCGATTCCACATTTTTAATGCTTTCGTCGATGTTCGGTACCCTCTTTTTTGCGAGGACAGTCGATAGATCTCTCATTTGTCATGGAGTACACCGATGGAGTTAGAGGGACTACCCTATACTCTTTGAAACTAACGTGATTGTCCTCAAATTCACTCAGTTTCAAACCTAATTAATCCATACTTTACTATAAAAATATTGATGAATAAATAATAAGTTAATTTCACTATTAGAGAATCTTTTAACTATACATCTATTTTTTCATGACATTGCATCAAGATTTCTAAGTATGTCGACAATTTATAAAAATTCATTTTCTCTGCATTTTCATCTCCAAATTTGGCAAATTCTACCATTTAAACAATGAACTACATATTACTCTCCATGTTGAGAAATCTAGGGGTAATAGCAGTTGGTGATTTCTCTTGTTTGATAATTGTTTGTGATGTATTTTTAATTTTAATTCATCTGATTCTTCTTTTACTTGCTTATTATTATGTGATATCTTCATCAAATAGCTACCAAAAACATAAAGAACAATGAGACAAAGGACACAAGATATAGGCAATCAACTAGGGCCAAAACCTCTACAATATTGAGAGGAAAACCCATCAAATTATTCTTCTTCTAGAATATTCAATTGATGAATTCTAAGACCAAGACCCTTGAACTAAGAACCTATTCAAGACCAAGTCACAAGGTTTCCTTTTACAACTCTTCTTCTTCTTCAAGAAAACACTAGTCAAACTGACTTCTGCGGCTCTGATTTCGGCCTCTTTTCATAGACGTGTAATTTATGGCGCACTTGCAACTATCAAGATGTCACATATGTGAGCTTGATTGAGAAAATTTATGTGGTTGTTCTCCTTCACTGTGCTTGAACACTTCTCCTTATGACTTCAGTTAGTAATGCTGCCCTTTTATTGACCTTTATCTTAGCTCCTTGGATGATTGATGTAACCCTACTATATAACCCCTAGTTGCAGTCACATGTGTGAGAAGAGGGACCCCAAAACAATGCTAAAAACCTTCGATCTTCTTCTCCTTCTCTTCGTTGGTTTAGGTGCTTCCTTCCTTCTTTTATTCACGCTTCTTTTTTCCCCTTTTTTGAATGATTGAATGATGTTGTTATGAAATCATCTAACAAAATAGAAGAAAATATATTTCAACAACTTAGAAATCAACCTCTTCGAGGGGGAAACCTCCTTTACATTACATAAATGAAAAATTCTTGGATGATACAAATGACAAAACCTACTTTCTATATATAGGAGTCTAAGGGGTCCCAATATAATCAGAGCCTACATAAAAACAATAATGTAAGGGCACAACTATAACAACAACGGGCTTTTATGGGGCACAATAATAACAATATGGGGGACTATATGGGTACAAAAATAACAATAAGGGGGTAGACTGACACTAACAATAAGGGAATACACTAGTATTATAGGGACCTAACATGCCCCTCTCCTTCAAAAAAGTGTTTTCCTCAATGCTTGAGTAGTTTTGGATGCTTCTGCATAAAATTCTCATCCTCCCAAGATGAATCTTTAGCGGGTAAGTTCTTCCACTTGATGAGATACTCTGAAATTTATAGTTTTTGTAGTTGTTGAGTTCTTGTTTCTGTGACTACTTCAGGCTCCAATATGATTTATCCTTCTTCGTCAAGTTCTGGAAATATTGTTTGAACTGGGATCTTGTTACCTATAACCTTATTTAAGCATGAAACATGGAAAATGGGTGCACTCAGGAAGATGCGGGAAGCTCCAATTTGTATGCCATAGTACCAATCTTTTGCAACACCTTGTAAGGACCATAATGCTTTGGTGATAATTTATTATCCTTCTTAGCTTGCTTGAGGAGCATTTTTTTTATGGTTATAGCCATAAAAATTCCCTGTCTCCTACATCAAAAATTCTTTTGATGTGATGTTGATTTTCATGTTGTTTCATTCGATTATGCACTGAAGTTAAGTTATCCTTTAAGAGTTGGAGAAATTGTTGTTGGTGCTTTATGCGATCTTCCATTGCTTGAACCTGTAGTGAGCATACTTGTGTAATTATGCCTTGTTTTTCTTTCTTTAGAAGATTTTTCATGACATTAGAACTCATTATCTTTCTTGGTTTCCCTACAACACCCCGTAATTCAACTTCTTTTCCTTCCGAAAAAAATCCAAGAAAAGTTCTTGAAAATTAAAAACTATAGCCCCCAAGGATTGTAACCATTGGAATCCTAGTACAACATCAAAACCAATCATTGGAATAGAAAGCATTGGACTATTCAATACATATTCCCCCATGGTTAGCTTGATATTATGAAAATTTCCATAGCAATTTATAGTTCCTCCATTTGCAACCATCACTTGACACTCTGGTGTTGGATATAGGAAGAAATTCAATTCCTTGGCTATCTTATAATGAATAAAATTATGAGCACTACCCAAATCAATCAGCACTATTACCCTTTTCTTCTTGATATGTCCTTCTATCTTGATATTTTGAGGAGTGGTAATTCCTGCCAATGCATTACAAGATATCGTTAGATTCATTTCTTCTTTCTCTAGGGTTGGTTCCTGGTGTATATCATTTTATTTTGAATTTTCTTGTTCCTTTTCTTCCTCCTCGTCACAATCCATGCAATTTAATTTCTTCTCAATGCGCTTATGACCTTTAGTGTATTTTCTATCACAACTGTAACATAGCCCTTTTGCTCTTTTTTCTTCCAACTATTGTGGTGTCAACCTTGTAGGTTGTGGAAGGCTAGGAGTAGCAATGGTTCCATCTTTGCAGTTGTGAGTGGTAGGATTCCTTGTCGCCATAATTTTTCTTTCTTACCTGAATGCCTCTCCAATGTATCAGGTTCCCAAAGTCAAACCTCATGTTGGATGTTATCTTTGAAATTTCCTAAGAAGACATCAATCCTATGTTCCTCTAGAATATATTTTTACCCTTATATTCAATTTTTGGAAGTCCTTAATGTGCTACATCATTGAAACCTTTTGTTTTAGATTTATCAATTGGCTAAAGAAGGTGTTTCTCTTTGTATCCTCATAATGTGATATCATTTCATTCGTAAAAATTGACCAAGTGACAAGTGGTTTACGAGAACAAAGTCATCGATACCATACAAACTGATTTTATTTTAAATATAAGGTTGTAATGCGTACATTTTGTGTGGGTTGCACATTATGGAGTTCAAAGTATTTCTCCATTAGTAGTATCCATGTTATTGGTTCCTTGCCATCAAACTTCCTCATATTGATATTTGGAATATGGTGGGTTTTTTATCCAAAGTTAGAGTATATGAAATCATGATTAACATTTATTTTGTTCTCATCATGAGTTTCCTTTACTACCATTTCACCATTAGGAAGATTTTCTTGTAGCAACTTTGTCAAACCTTCCTTCAAACCTTTAAGTTTTTCTTCTATACCATCGATGTTAGCTTCCATGAAATCCATCTTAGCTTCCATATCTACTTTTAAACCATCCATATCATCTTTTATTTCATCTTTGGTTGCTCTTTGTGAGAGTGAAATTTTTTGCACTTGGTCCCATAATTTTCATATATCGTGTTGCAATTCTTCCTCTTCATGCGTCATAGTAGGATTTTTTGAGGGCTTAATGGGTGTAGAATTATTTTTTGGAGGCCTTTTAGAACCCAATACAGATATATATGCTTCAATATGCCCTTGGAATCACTTCAAACTAATTTTTCAAACAAAATTTATGCAATTGTTTTCGGATCTCCAAGATCGGAACTTCATTCCTATGGTAGCCCTATGATTCTTCTTTCCAATTCCACATATCAGACCTGATTTGGATTTTTCAAGGTAAAGTTATTCCCAATCTCCCACAATGACCTAATTATGGGTTAGTTCAGCAGAACGAACTTGTACAATGTGGCATGTGTCACTCTTTTGACCTTCGGCTCTGAAATCGATGCACATGAAACTGAGTCCATGCAATTTCGACCACTTTTTATATAATTCCAATCTGATATCTGAAACGAAAGTTAAGATGATTTTCCCTCAGCCACCTATTTGAGTTGAAATTCTGGAGCCTGGCAAAACCCTAACATTCTTAGATCATATCACCGAAAATATAGAGAACCAGGATCTAAAATTTATACACGATGTTCCTTAGGATTTCGGCTCAAATGGGTTTTTGTTTTAGCTTCTTAACATTTGTAGAAAAAAAAAGTTATAGTGAAAATTTCAGGATGTGATTTTTGCAGCAGTGAAACCCTAGAATCCAAAGCTCTGATACCAAATGTTATGAAACCAACTCACACATTAGAAGAAAAGATAGATCAATGACTTAGAAATCAGGCTCTTCAAGGGGGAAACCTCCTTTACATTACATAAATGAAAAATTCTTGGATGATACAATTGAAAAAACCTACTTTCTATATATAAGAGTCTAAGGGGTCCCAATATAATCAGAGCCTGCATAACAATAATAATGTAAGGGCACACCAATAACAATAGTGGGCTTCTATGGGGCACAATAATAAAAATATGGGGACTACATGGGTATAACAATAAAAATAAGGGGGTACAATGACAATAACAATAAGGTAATACACTAGTATTATAGGGACCTGACAGATGCCTTCTTAAGTGAGGTCAAGTCCTCCTTTATAAAATCATCTTTTCCATTTATTTGATGTGACTTGTCATCGTTTTTAGGTTGAAATCTCATTCTATATAGTTCTATATCTCCTTTTGAAGGTTGACTTGTTGTACACTTGTGACTAGGTCTTGGAGGGCCTTTTTTACTCTTATAATGACAAATGAATTTATTTTACAATATATAACATGCCCAAGAAGGGTCTCTTATACATGAAAATTACACACTTGAATTTATGACAAACATAAGAGCTCACAATGGGAGCTTGACCTAAAAATAAACACCCCTTGAGCATGAAACCCATATCTCAAGATCAATAATATTAATTTTTTTTTTATCATTACATCAAATATGTAAATTCACGATTACACATGTCATTTTTAAGGCCAAACCTAGTTACATATTTAAACAATCCCTCTTAAATATGGAGGTATTCATAATCCATACAAGGAACTTGGACATTCTCAATCTGAATAATTCTCATAAGAAGAGTCAGATTGGTAGCCCATCTGTTTATCATCATATTACTCAACATTTTCACATAGAAAGGCCTTGATTAATGACTCTATCTCTCCATAATATCAAAGCAGCACAATGCTGGCGAGACCAATGATTTATACACACCATCATAATTGTCTCTCTCAAAACATACCCTCTCGGGTTCTCTCAAAGTATGTTCCACCAGGACTATTCTTATCCTAGATTCACAGTCCTCAAACAATAATGGTCCTCTACGAATACTCTTATTTTGGATGCATTACCACATCCTCAAAGGGTATAAGATTCCAAATGCGTACCCAATCCTCCATTATTTATTCCCAAGTGAAGACAAGAATGATGTGTTTATCTCTCCCTCTTAACTAAGGATGATATACCCATTCCTATGAAGGAATGTACCCATTCCTATAAAAGGAATGTGTTGGAGTTCCCATGTTTTGGCAAGTTTGGAAATACGAAAGATGAGACAACATCAGAACCACTTTTAGACCTTAGGATCTAGCCCTCCTAGGTCCAGAGAGGGATCTCTCTATATAGGCAAAGGTATATGTCTTTGAAGTTTAGTTTTAAGGTTTTAGGCTAGTTATAAGCATAGGGTTTGTTTTGTTTTGTTTGTTTGGTTGTTGGGAAACGGGACTGAAGGGTTCAATATAAGACAAGGGTGAGCAAAGAGGATTTTAGGCAAAGGAGAGATAATTCAGAGAACACTCGAGACCATTGGGCAATGGAGTCATGAAAGGATTTACTTACGATTCAGTATTCAAGGCTTTCAATTGGGCTAGTCATCTAAAGCATATGATATTAAAATATGATAGGGTGGTATGAAATAATGATGAAAGAAGGTGAATGACAAGAAAACCTCCAAGATGACCACTTAGGAAGTAGATCTAGGGACAGGACATGCCATTAGACACCTATGATCCAACCCCTAAAAGGTTAACTCCTTAGACAAAGGGAACATTAAAGATTTAAACACAAAGGTGAAGGCCTGAGATCAGAGAAAGGCTTTGAACTTTCAATGCTTCGGCATCCAACTTAAGGGAACTTAGAAATATTCAATTGATTGAAAAATACCCTAGTGAGACAGAATCATCATTCTAAACTCCCAGCATCCCAATTCTTTCAATTAAAACCCAACAAGAACATATAAGAACAGATTCATTAATTCATACATAAGCTAGTAGTGAGATACAACTACTACACTGGTTAAATTAACTTGAATCAGTACTCAGATAACACATTTAGTAGAAAAAATCAAAGGTAAGGAGAGCAGAAGCATTAGGGTACCATGCAAGGGTATATCCTAAGCCATATTTCTGATGCTTACCAGAGAAATGAAATGTAATGAATTACAGAAGGAAAACATAGACAAAGGCAGAAAACATCACTGCTGCTTTAAATCAGGATCCAAAGAAATGTGCTTGTCATATTAAAGAGAAACACCAGTCATGTACAACATTGACCAACAACTTGATATTCAATCTGAAAAAATCTTCCTCAGCCTATCTTACAACTTTACACAGAGAACTATGTCTCAAGAGAAATAGCTTACAATTCATAGTTATCCGATAAATAATCAACAACAACCAACAACCTTTACAATGCATTTTTCTCGAGTTCTTATAGCTGAAAGAGGGGTAGAGGAGGTAGATGAAACACTAAATGAAAAATTAAAACAAAAGTAGCAGAAGAGGGCTTGAGGCCCATTCTGTCTTAATATCTATGCATTGATTTTCAGTACTCTTTGGATGAAAGATTCGTCTTCAACAGGCTGATATTTACTCCAGGTATGTTTTTTGATGTACTTTCAGCTGTAGTACTCTGCAGTACTCTGGTGACAGGAACAAAGGCAGATAAATAACTTTGAGGTCTGCCATACTGCATAACAAATGCTCTGGTATCATTAGGACTTCTGTCAGGGCAGAAATCTCCTCAAGAACACGATATAGAATAAAAACATTATGGGTACTTTGTCCTTTCACAGGAAGGAACATTCTGCTAATGTGGGACACTGATAATATTTTTTTTTTTGCGTTAGGCCTCATTAGGCATTTTGTGTTAATCTCAAGGTATTCAATCTGATACATTCGTCCTTTGAACAGTTAATTAAAGCTTAAAAATCTTCAATTACAGGCCTTAAACTCTCTGATATTTCACTAATACTCTTTGTCGCTTCATTACTGTCTTTGTCTGTGAAATTTGAGCTTTAATGGTGCTGGAGAGGTTTTACATAATTAAACTCGGTACTTTGATGAAATATTTTGTTTAGAAACCTTCCCCAAACATTTCTCTGCAATATCAAGCCCTGAAAATGGCCTTCTCTGTGCTCTGTGTCACTAATAGTGACTGTGAGCAATGGCGGTTTCCACCGCCTGTACCCTGCAAAAAAACACAAAAAATGTTAAGAAATCCATGCATGGGGGAGGATGGATGTGGTGGAATGCTGTGAGAATGGCAGCGTAGCAGAGGTGAACGCTGTGGATGCAATGGAAAGCGGTGAAAAATGCAGTGAAACGATGGAAAATTGATCTAATGAAGATTTTGGTGGAGGAATGCATGTGGATTGTCTGATCATATATGGAGGCGATGATCGACGGTGGAGATTAACCAATGGGATGACCTTTATAAGGTTGGGCGAAATGACATAAAATTTAATGTAAAACATTAAAATTTTAATGTAGGCGGAAGGAATGATCTCTAAATGTAAATCGTGAAAGTTTGAACTTTGGCGAAATACAAAGAAATGAATGGAAAATGCAATGAAATGGGTTTGAATGGTGGGACCCGGTCATGGGCGGAGGGTGATTCAACATGGACCGTTGGATCTCAGGAGGAGATCAATGGCTCAGATGACCCGATGGAATGCTATGGTTGCACGATGGGAAAAATGTGAATGGATTGCGAAATGAAATGAGGGTCGTTGATTAATACAGATCAACGGTCGAGATCTATAGATGGACCTTCGGGAACAAAAAGTAGGGAAGTGGTTTTCCAGGAAAAACAATTGTTTTCGCGGCAAAAGGCGGGTAAGGCAGTTTTCATCTTTCGAACGCGATATAGGTCTTCAGCTAACACGTGGCATTTTGAAACCGCCCATATCGCGTAACTTATGACTGTTAAAGCTTGGACACAAAAACTGCGCGATATTGATGCTAGCCATTGGATCGAAATAGATGGACGACTGCGATCTAATAGGAGGGAGAGTGATGGAAGGGCCAAAACTCTGATTGTGTGATGGTGTGGTTGGCTCTGGACCGTTGGATTAATTGCAGATCAACGGCTGCGAATGGATCGGGGGTGACCAATCGGGGAACACAGGGTGGAGTGAGAGCGAATCCTGGCTATTGGTTCTTGTGGATTCAACGGCCAGGATTGCATCAAAGGATCACCATTGGGGAAACAAGAATGGTGCAATAAGAAGTTCCGATGATGCGATGGCCATCGGATTGGAATGGGAATCAACAGTGGAGATTTCCATTTGTGGGGGGGGGGTGGTTTACAAAGGAACGTTATGGGCACATGTTGGGAAAATACTAACCGTTAGATCTACGGAGATCAACGGCTAATAGTGCACCCACAGGTTACAAAACAAAGCTATCTTGCATCGGAAGAAATCAATTTATAAAATAAATTCGTGCTCCATTAAACTTCTAATTCCAATGAGCGCCAAATGCTTTACCGCTTGGTTTTAGCGCTTGGGTGCATGGAGGGGATTTTTGGAGGTTAAAGGGGAACTTTGAAAAGGGAAAAAAGGGTTAAAATGGGAAATTTGCAGGGATACAAGGGGTAAATGGAGGCTTTTCTGAGCATCATTTTTTCACAGTCAGTGAGGATTTTTGATGGAAACAACAGTAAAGATCTTTTCAAAGGCAAAGGACACATATAGGCTTCAAGGATGAGATATTTTCATAGAAAATGCATCTCTTAAAGGCTCATAAAAATATTTAGTCACTTGTTTGCTTGACAAAAATTCATAGGTGGCGATCATTTTTTCACATTCAGTGAGGATTTTTGATGCAAACAGCAGTGAAGATCTTTTCAAAGACAAAGGACACACAGAGGCTTCAAGGATGAGAGATTTTCATAGAAAATGTATCTCTTGAAGGCTCATAAAAATATTTAGCCACTTTTTTGCTTGATAAAAATTCATAGGTGGCTAACAGAAAGTGCCCAAGCTCCCTCTTAATCGGGGACTTAACCAAGCTTCCCCTTAACCAAGGATTTGCTTCCAGCATCTCTCTAAGTGGAGATCATGGGACAAACAACTACTTGTAGGACTTCCTTTTTCGATGTCATGAATTTATTCTTTGTTATGTAGCCTACATTTTCTGGGACTTCTTCCTAGGGCATTGACCATCCATCACTTTCATTCATGAATCATGTTAGTCATGTCTTCCTTTCTTTCATCGGAAAGTGATTCACTAATCCATATCTGGCTTTCCTTCATACAATTACCTTCTCCACATCATGTTTTCTTTAGGATCTTATCATCCCACCACATGAGTATCAATTGTAGATGATATCTAAATCTCTTTTTGGTAGTCCTCCATTAGCCCATTGAGATATTGGTAAAAAAATGGGGCATTGATTTCATGACATGTAACCCTCACTCGGTCTAGGGCATGGCTATATCGTAGTAACAGTTGACTATTTTACCAAGTGGGACGAGGTGATGCATACATATAATGATATCAACGAAACAACTGTTATGTTTTTCTTCAACGATGTCATTGTATGGTTTGGTGTTTCACAAGCTGTAGTTACGAACCATGGAAAACATTTTCGCAATCACATGATGTCCAAACTGATTTCCAAGTTGGGACTCTACTACCCCCAGGCGAATGAAAAAGCTAAGGAGATCAATAAATTTCTCAAAATGATGCTTCAACGTATGATAGGAGTCCACAAATCAAACTGAAATTTGATCCTTTATGCAGCCTTGTGGGTGTATCAAACCTCCGTTAGGATTGCTACCAAGTTCACACCATTTCAACTAGTTTATGGCAAAGAAGCAATCCTTCCAATTGAATGTGAAATTTCATCTTTTGAAACATGATGTCAAACTCCTTCCTGCCACTTTTGCGGAAGAGGAATGACTCTTACATTTGATGCGCTTAGATGAAACCCAACATGATGCCGCGATGGCTAATGAAGCCCATAAGAAACGTATCAAGGTGCAATATGACAAGAGTTTAAAGCCTCGTGTCTTCTCGAAAGGATACCATGTCTTGTTATACGATCAAGAGTTTGATAAATTAGGATTTGAAAATTTTGAGCCAATGTGGTTAGGTACATACATTTTCAAATGTGTTTTTGCTAAAGGGGCCTATGAGCTTGTTGATTTCGATGGAATTCCATTGGCACAACCTAGAAATGGGTTGTACCATAAGAAATACGATGCTTGAATTTTTGCATAGTGCACTGTGTACATGTTGTATATAGGTGTGTTGAGTGTGTTTCCAGTGTGTTCCCTTTAGCGTTTCCTATGGTTTCTGTTAATCATGTTTACATATGGTTTGCAGATGTCGACATCCCTTGAACCATATGTTGGTTATGTTGACGGCGCTAGTTGTAATACTTGGAACCTTTCTTCCACAACATGGGATATATATGCTCTGAATGGAAATTTAGTGAGTTTACAAGGGATTTGTATCAGTCTCTCTACCAAAAACGTCGCTAAGTGTAACTCAGTGATCGAACCGTTGTGTGATGTTATTTCCTATGGTATACCTTGTATAGTTATCATACTTGACGCACAAATTGTATTACTACGGTTGACTAATGTCTATTCAGTTAGGAGTCCAACTATGCTTCATATATTCTTGAGGGTTCACCTTCTGGAAATATATTTTGATTTCATCCAATATCAACACATTTCTATAAATCTAAACATATTGACAGATTCATTGGCTAATCATTTTTTAGATAGACATTTGCGACACATGTAAATTAAATTCAATACACATCACATACATCGAAAGAGATAATAGAACCATAAGAAACAATGAATATAGTTGTATATATATATCAAAGTTTCCAAAAAAGTTTTCCTGAGACACATATGGCCACATGACCTGTCATACAAAAAATATACATGCAGTCAAAATATGGCTATAATATTCCTAGTATACTAATCATAGTTCTCATGATAGCACACCATTATGCGAGCTATCCTTCACATTATTTGGATAATATGGCCAGGAACGCCAATAGTATGTCACTGCAGTATCATAGGAAGTTGGTTGACCCTCGTCTCAGTTATGTCGTGGGTCAACCCCTCCATGTGACGCTTAACCTCTGCAAGGGTCTCAACCACATTGAGATATTGTAGAACCTCTCGTCCTGCCACAACAACATGTAATGTTGTTGGTGCCTGTTGTGGGTCTCCTGCATGTTGAAGATAAGAATAACCTACAGGTCGAAAGGGTCAAATATATGCATGTAGAAATCAATAGTTTAGTCTCATATACATCAAAAATCACAATTTTTTTTTATAAAACTTAAAATCCAAAACTGATCAAAATGTCTCTTAGTTTACCTATGGCACCCCATTGCTCGCCATCAGGAAGCACAAGCTCTAGGGTCTCTACGAAAATCCATCCTTGCATTTGGATAATCCTCTATCATAATGATTTTCATGCATAACCATCGAAATAAGTTTGATATGAAGCTCATCAATGATAGACGTGTATGTCTAGACATGAGATCCACCCATCTCCTCATCCATGGGACTCTCAGATCTGCGTGCTCAAGTGAGATATGTTGTGGCCTGAGAAATGGAATCCTCTCTAAGGCAAAAGAAATAAGAATCTAAACATAGCCAAACTTCTTCAACCATCCATCCTTTGCATTGGTCAACTTCTCCTTCATGTTTTCTTGTATTCCCTCATTCCGTTTGAATATTATCGGCTCCATACACTCAAGAGCATAATGCATATGAGAATTATTGGCCAAATGTAGAGTAGCACTATCAACCAACCTGGAAATGATAAATAGGATCATCCTTAGAGGAAATCGGACCACATCCTTGATCCCGATTTCCCATCCTTGGTCAGTTGGGATATCAGTCTCCAGTGTGCACTGATGTAATCCTTGATTGTCTCTCCACCCCTCCTCGAATCAGATAAAGAGATGGGGGAACCTATCCTTGGTAGACTAGTCAAGAAGTATATATCTTACACTTGTATCTCAAGCATATTTTTACTAATTATGAATGCTTGTGCTTGAACATCCCATGCTCGGACAAGATATCTCAACAATTCCATATGTTGCCTCATACCAGGAAGCGAGAAAATTTTCAGGAGCCCACAATCTCTCACATCTTGGATAGTGGCAAGACCATTAGCTAGAGTTAAATCTTGTTCCTCGTGTTATCTATCTCTCCATATTAATTCCATTTTTTTTTGATAAAAACCTAAAACATCATAAGAAGGATAATTTGGACAAACCTCATGCACAAAACTAGAGAGATTTTGAGGGAAACAGGCAAAATAAATTTGGGAATTGAGCTCAGTGCACCCCCCTAAGGGGACACAATGTGCTATAGTGACCAACTTAGTGTATTTATTTCTTGTTTAGTGCTCCTTTCGACTTGTTTATGGTTCGTTGGACCTAGGGAGAAAAATTAGAACCATAGAGCCCTCAAAAACTGAAAAAGCTTGCACAAAATGATAAAATGGAAGCATGAAAATAAAGAGGAAGGTTATAGCTCCTACCTAAAAGTGATGACACTCAAAATGATCCACCGGATTGGTCGCAATCAGCTATAGAATATTGGGGGAAAAAGTACCCAGAGCTCGCTCACCAAGAGGTGAAATGTGAAATGGTAAAAATGAATTACCTGTTTCCTAATTTATGGTCATTTTTACAATTATTTTATTAATATTTTAATGTTTTGACCTAAATGTGATTCAATTTTATCATAAAACGAGTATTTTTAATCCTTTGGTGGTGTTTTGAGTAGGTTAAAAGTTGTTTAACAGATTTAATGATGTCTAGATTGAAAGAAAATCATTTTAACCAAAGAGAATACTTTTATCACTTTTCCAGGTTCTGTAAACTTACGAAAAAGGAACCCCCTAGAATACTCTTTCAGCTCTTTTTAAAATCCCAAAATATGAAAATATTGTCGAGCACTTTTCTTTCCGAACTGGTTAAAGTAAATTAAAATATCTCTACACGGTATAAATTTAACCCTTTTTTGGACTAAGATAGACTATTTACGAAAAAAGAATACCTTAGTTGAACATGGCTAAGAGGTTCTACTAAGTATTGTTTTTTGCCTTTTCAAACTCAAGAGACTATTTACGAAAAAGAATTCTTGGAGTTTTCTTTCTCACCTCTTTTTCAATATCTATAAACTTGAAAAAGGAGTTGAGTTAGACCTTCGTTGGACTCGTAAAAACATCAAACAATAATGGACTCGTCAAACATTACAAGACTAAACCACTCCTTCTCAATATTCTTTAAAGATACTTAGAGGGATTCATCCAAAGGATGGACTTAAAGATCAAGCATGTGTTATCCTCATCAATATTGTTAAAAAATAAAGAGGTACTGACCATAATGGTTGGGGAAATTGGAAAAATAGGGTACCCCACCTATTAATGGAAGTGAGTCTCTCTTAAACATTACACTATTCCACTTCATATCCATGGTTGTTAGGTTGGGGAATATTCTTATCTTTTGGTTCATCATACCATGTCAAAACCTTCGCTTTTGGTTTTGGGTCAATGCTTCCAACTCCATTCAGTGTCACCGATATGTTTAATAGAATCCATTTAGTTGATATTTCCTATGATAATTTTAAGCCTTCATTCCATGTATATCATTCTTAAACCATTTGTACATCCACAACATTCTGTCTCAAATCATGATACCTGTTTTCTGTCGTTGATGGGTGATACATCAAGGCCCTCTTGTGATAGGTCACTTCCTGTTGACATCAACTCATTATCCACGAAGTTTAAATAGAAATTATTCCTTCAGTACCTTGGGACTTGTATACATCAATGAGAGGTTTCCTCGTTCTCGACTGTAGGTTCTCATCATTGGCCTTTGACCGAAATATTCTATGTGGCGTTTGACTTCAACTCATTTATTCACACCATACAGATTGTACTGTAGTACCTTGATAGAAATTAACATCATCAGTGGTTTATCTTGCGTCAGTTAATGGCTTTCATCATTGGACAAAAATTAGATGGTTTCTACAATGATTGACTTCAGCTCATTTATTCTCATGGTTAGACTCGTACGATGGACGATCGAGTGAACTATATAGAAGACCCTGAATCTAGTTTCATCCATCTGGGCTGCGATTTTAGGATTAATACAATATTACAAAGTATGATGGCTATGATCATACAAATAGTCATCCAATCATGGATCCACACCTTAACATCAGTGGAAGTGGCTTATTGATCATTTTACATGTAATTTTATCTTATGTATTAAGTATGGGTATGCCTCCCTTAGCAAATATATCATGAGGTAAATTTATTGTAACATATTATGATCTCAACTAGTTTTTCTTGATCCGTACTTGTCACAAGGTAAATCAATTCATTCATCAACCACTATTTCTGACTTTTTGCTTCAGGGGGAAATCTATTATAGGCCGTTTTGTCGCATATGTTCAATAGGCCTAAAAATTAGATCAATCCACGTCTATGAGCATCTTGTCATAATCCCTACACAAAGCCCTAAGAATGACTCTTCCAAATCCCTAAGTTTATGGGTATGACTGCTTCACTCCAGTGCTTTTAAGACCCAACGCACCCTACCCCTTTAGGGACCTGCATTTAGCAGCAGGTTTCTTCCTTCTGCACCAATGTTGATCAACAATAGTTTTCCCCTTGCTAGGGGTGCGTTGATTCTAATTCAGGAAAATTAAAAAAAATCTCAAAGCTTCCTCTTCCAGAAGCTTCCAAGTTTTGTTCTAACCATTTAGCTTGGATAAGAAGTTCGAATCCTATCTGATCCTACCTTGGATATTTCAACTCTTATCCCTTGAGCTTGTCCTCCCATATTAAGTGGATCATAAGCCTACATTGGTAAATGGATAATAATTCCTAAACTATCATTTCTCTCCTATAAATTTATAGCCATCTACAACATCAGGGTTGGATTTAACAGATTTAATGATGTCTAGATTGAAAGAAAATCATTTTAACCAAAGAGAATACTTTTATCACTTTCCAGGTTCTGTAAACTTACGAAAAAGGAACCTCCTAGAATACTCTTTCAGCTTTTTTTAAAATCCTGAAATATGAAAATATTGTCGAGCACTTTTCTTTCCGAACTGGTTAAAGTAAATTAAAATATCTCTACTCAGTATAAATTTAACCCTTTTTTGGACTAAGATAGACTATTTACGAAAAAAGAATACCTTAGTTGAACATGACTAAGAGTTTCTACTAAGTATTGTTTTTTTCCTTTTCAAACTCAAAAGACTATTTACGAAAAAGAACGCTTGGAGTTTTATTTCTCACCTCTTTTTCAATATCTATAAACTTGAAAAAGGAGTTGAGTTAGACCTTCGTTGGACTCGTAAAAACATCAAACAATAATGGAATCGTCAAACATTACAGGACTAAACCACTCCTTCTCAATATTCTTTAAAGATACTTAGAGGGATTCATCCAAAGGATGGACTTAAAGATCAAGCATGTGTTATCCTCATCAATATTGTTAAAAAATAAAGAGGTACTGAACATAATGGTTGGGGAAATTGGAAAAATAGGGTACCCCACCTATTAATGGAAGTGAGTCTCTCTTAAAAATTACACTATTCCACTTCATATCCATGGTTGTTAGGTTGGGGAATATTCTTATCTTTTGGTTCATCATACCATGTCAAAACCTTCGCTTTTGGTTTTGGGTCAATGCTTCCAACTCCATTTAGTGTCACCGATATGTTTAATAGAATCCATTTAGTTGATATTTCCTATGATAATTTTAAGCCTTCATTCCATGTATATCATTCTTAAACCATTTGTACATCCACAACATTCTGTCTCAAATCATGATACCTGTTTTCTGTCGTTGATGGGTGATACATCAAGGCCCTCTTGTGACAGGTCACTTCCTGTTGACATCAACTCATTATCCATGAAGTTGAAATAGAAATTATTCCTTCAGTACCTTGGGACTTGTATACATCAATGAGAAGTTTCCTCGTTCTCGACTGTAGGTTCTCATCATTGGCCTTTGACCGAAATATTCTATGTGGCGTTTGACTTCAACTCATTTATTCACACCATACAGATTGTACTGTAGTACCTTAATAGAAATTAACATCATCAGTGGTTTCTCTTGCGTCAGTTAATGGCTTACATCATTGGAAGAAAATCAGATGGTTTCTACAATGATTGACTTCAGCTCATTTATTCTCATGGTTAGACTCGTACGATGGATGATCGAGTGAACTAGACAGAAGACCCTGAATCTAGTTTCATCCATCTGGGCTGCAATTTTAGGATTAATACAATATTACAAAGTATGATGGCTATGATCATACAAATAGTCATCCAATCATGGATCCACACCTTAACATCAGTGGAAGTGGCTTATTGATCATTTTACATGTAATTTTATCTTATGTATTAAGTATGGGTATGCCTCCCTTAGCAAATATATCATGAGGTAAATGTATTATAACATATTATGATCTCAACTAGTTTTTCTTGATCCGTACTTGTCACAAGGTAAATCAATTCATTCATCAACCACTATTTTTGACTTTTCTCTTCAGGGGGAAATCTATTATAGGCCATTTTGTCGCATATGGTCAATAGGCCTAAAAATTAGATCAATCCACGTCTATGAGCATCTTGTCATAATCCGTACATAAAGCCCTAAGAATGACTCTTCCAAATCCCTAAGTTTATGGGTATGACTGCTTCACTCCAGTGCTTTTAAGACCCAACACACCCTACCCCTTTAGGGACCTGCGTTTAGCAGCAAGTTTCTTCCTTCTGCACCAATGTTGATCAACAATAGTTTTCCCCTTGCTAGGGGTGCGTTGATTCTAATTCAGGAAAATTAAAAAGAATCTCGAAGCTTCCTCTTCCAGAAGCTTCCAAGTTTTGTTCTAACCATTTAGCTTGGATAAGAAGTTCGAATCCTATCTGATCCTACCTTGGATATTTCAACTCTTATCCCTTGAGCTTGTCCTCCCATATTAAGTGGATCATAAGCCTACATTGGTAAATGGATAATAATTCCTAAACTGTCATTTCTCTCCTATAAATTTATAGCCATCTACAACATCAGGGTTGGATTTTGGAGACTAATCATGCCCTCATACTTCTTCCTTGAATCTAAGAGAGTCATAATATTCATTCATTATGGTGACATTAAGGTGTGCTTTGTGACAAGGATGGACAAGTCAACTTGGGGAGATATCTACAAGTTCAACTACTATTCTTGGTTGTAAACTATCTCCTATTCATATTAATACAAAGAGTATACCATTTTCGTATATGTGTTATGTTATATTTACATTCATATATTTCAATGCTTTTCTGATCCATTGAATAGAGTAATTGGATAATGCTACAGAGATGTTATAAAATATTTGGCTTGTGTTGATTGCATGTGCAGGTTCTAATTATAATTTAGAGCTACAATTGGAGGTTGCAAGCTGAGTGGAGAGATAATCTTGCGATGGATTCCAAGTAAGCCTCTTTCCATTATTCAATATATATAAGGGAAACTTTATATTCTTTTCTTTCAGTTGTTCTATACCAATCCACTAGGTCTAGGAAATATAAATTTTTCCCCGTTCATAAATTCCGCAACAAGGATATTGCTCATAAATACTTTAATAGTCTCTTTTATTAGATTTTTAATTTTCCATGTAATTTATTTCTTTCAATTTAAGAAAATAGAAGAAAAAATTTCTTTTAATTACTCTTGAAATATATTTAATGAAGGCATTTACAAGAGTAAAAGGCTCTCATTTTTTGGAAAAAGCTTGGCACAAATTTTCAAACCATATTTTTAGGGAATCAAAAAGCCAATTGTAATTTTATTCTCATGTGGGAATTCATGTATGGTACTACTATTAACATAAGTTATTTAATTCAGTTGATTTAAATCACTTATATTTGTTTTATCAATTTATCATAAGTATTTGAGAGTGGAACTATTGTTGTACTATTGTTAATTGATAGTTATTTTTCATACTTAAAAATTGAGTCATTGATTACATTTTGAATGAATTTTGTGGTTGATATATCATCATCTGGTTATTTATATTAATGATATGTTACATGTAGTATCCCTTTATAAGGGTTTTTTAGACATGTGAACTATTTCTCTTTTTTAAACAATCACTTTCAGAAGTTCATAAACTTCTAATTTTGCTTCCGAGATAGATTAGTTTTAGAATATATTAATAAGTTTTCATTTTTTAAATTAGAATGGTGTTAACTTAAATTTTGGAAAATCTTTCTTGTCTTTGATCAAGGAGAAAAACACCTGAATCAAAACCGGGCCCACATAACAGTGAGAATTTCCATCCCAAACTAAAATAGGTTTGATTTGGGACTTTGATAAGGAAATTTCACCTATTTTTGGCTTGGATGACATCCAAACATCAACAAGGTTCTAAAGGTGAATAAAATGAATGGACAAAAGGGAATGGGTGATTTCGATTTAAATCCTTGCAGTGGTTCAAATCATGTGAGGCATATGTAATGATACATAAGGATTACAAAGTTTATGTTTAAATTGGTGAATATTACATCAAAGTGTGAAATTAATAATAAAGGGAAATGTGTAGAGAGGTAACAATCCATGTAAAAACTTCAAGTTTTTGATGTATGTAAATCCCCAAGTTAGATGAATATGTAGAAATAGAATATTCTTACAATATTTACCATCCCTTATACAAATTCTGGTTTGAGAAGATGTAATTATGTGCAAAGGAATTAACTTGGGTGATTGTATTGAAAGATATTGATGATGTTGGATGGAGAAACATGGACTAGAGGTGCTAGGAAATATGGTAACAAATAGACATTTTTGTGACAATTGGTGACCTTTAAAATGACCCCTTTTTATCATTGATATATATTATTGAACTTTGTAACATAGAGTTGGTTGTAAAAAATAATTGTTGGCTAACTAGAGCATAATAAAGAGTCTGCTTCAGGAGAAAAGTTATTTATCTCCTTAACATTTATTCAAAATTTGTGGAAAAGGATGTAGTTGTTGTTAATGCACCATATAGTCTTCATCCATAACCCATCATGTACAATTTTGTCCATATGAATAGATTACTTTGCATAAACTTGATCCCAAATAAGGTGCTAAGGTTGATGGGACAAGGTTTTTTGGACATAGGGCCTTAGAGAATCCCACATCACCCAAAATGAGCACCAAAAAAAATGTTTTGAAGAACTATTCAAGAAAGTTTGAACTAACATTTTTTATGTAGAATTTATTGTGATATTTTCTAGCTAGAACCCTAGTTTTCAATAAAAGTTCTTTTCTAACTGTGTTAATGCCATGGTTTTCACAGTTAGACTTATTGTTTCTCTTTACTATTCTATATATTTTTTATTCCTCTATACTATCCTACTTTATTTTGGAAAATAAACCCTTCCATCAAGTCTAACAGAACTTCCAATGTATTTATTTGTGAAATAGGATCTCAATTAAACTGATATCTAAATAAAAAATGTGCACCTTGATGAATTTCAAGATAAGAGAGGATAGCTACTCATTTGCATTTGGTGGCATGAAATGTCAAAAAGTGGAGTGATATTGTGGCCTAATGACTATTTGGAACCAAATTTCAATGTAGTCTTTGTAACGACCCCAATTGAAACATGCAATTAATTATATCACATAAACAATGAATAATCAATCCAAAAACTGTTTAACTAATCATCATGGAATATTCATACACATGAGCAAGACGACTTACCTGTAATGGTGCTTTTCCTTACTTGAGACTCCAAGGTTGAATGCTTGCTGAATCCTGCTGACTACAACAAATTTTTGGGGACAACTCTCCACCCAACCGTAGGCTCAGCTGTATATAATATTTCCACAGCTGGCCACCCCCGAGCCCTCAATCAACGTACTACTGCCAGGGTATCCTTTGCCTCACCATACCTTTCTCTCTAGAGAATGGATGAAAGAATGAATCCTTTGAACCTTCCTCAATGTCTATTAAATAGACCAAACCATGGAATGGGAACCACATGCACACATTCACTGTGTCAACATGCAACTTAAGTTTTACTTAATTTAGTGTTCACTTACTTTTTGTTAGCTTTACTTAATTTAGTGTTCTCTTAGTTTATTTTTCTTTCTATTATTTTTTTAGTTTAACTCTTTGTTAATTTATTTACTTTTGTTAATTGATTCTTTATTTATTTTTCTTTCTATTAGTTTCTTAGTTTAACTCTTTGTTAATTTATTTACTTTTGTTAATTAATTCTTTTTTTATTTTTCTTTCTATTAGTTTCTTAATTTAACTCTTTGTTAATTTATTTACTTTTGTTAATTAATTCTTTCTTTAACTTTACTTATTGTTTATTGTTTTAGGACTCCAATTTATTATTTACTATTTTATTTAGAACTCTAGTTATTGTTTAATGTTTTATTTATTATTTATTTATTATTCTCTTGACTATTTATTTATTTACTTATTTATTAAATTAAATTACATTATTTATATATTATTTATTATTTTATAATTATTATGGGAAATTACACACTCCCCCTCTTCAAGGAACTTTGTCCCAAAGTTAAGTATTTAATTATATTATATTATTTATTATTTATTACTTCATGTGTGACCAACACCCTCTGCTACACTAGTATAACTAGCAGGCATCGAAAGTTCATCACAGCGCCTGGGAATCTCAAGGAATCTATGTCCTTTTTCCCACTTTCGGAACAAGGCATAAGCCTCCCCAGTCTGTCCCTAGTCAAGGCTGGCCCCAAGGCTCGCGCTCGACTCAGACCTCATCTGCCCCAAGGCAGGCATCCGGTCCCAGTACTCAATGACTCCAGGCATCTCGCAAGGCTGGCCCACTCCCTCCACAGCTCCTTAAGGTGCATAGCCCCAGGCATCGAAGTCTTACACCCACTTCTAGACTTCGGCGTTCCCATCCAATACCAGGCACTTGGCCTACAATATCAAGCCCTTTGCCTCCTCAAGATGGTCCCATAGCCCTTCAACAGTTATCCATCAAGAGATATACAAGACAAAGGAACCACTGGCATATGTAGTGTTGATTGAGTTCATCCCCAGCCCATATGGTGTTACATATTCTCCCTCGTAGGTATGGGCTCCCACGAGATCATCAAATTAACTGGCCCTCTCGGCCCATCTGTGGATTTCCTGCCAATCACCACATCTCAACATGCATACAATGCATTAGTTATAATCATAACATCCTAGAAAATAATCCACATACCAACTCTTGCATGTCATCATGATAACTAACATCGTTTTTTAATCAAAACATTTTCAATAGTAAAGAACGACATACTCTTGCATGTCACAGAATCTATATGTAATTCCACATGCTTCACATCATGAAACACCATCATAAGTTATGACATCCACATATTTACATCAAAGACATATAATGACATCACATAATAATCGAACCACATGCCAATATACCTCATATCCTAACATCATAATCCCTATGCAGATCATATCTATGATGAGCATACAACAACAACTAAAATAATAAGAACAACATGTGCATCATTATCCTCATACCCTCATATCATGAAATATCGTCAATATAAGAATTATCTTAATTTTTATCAAATATAGAATAATACATTGTAAACATTCTTATCATGATTCATTAGAAAAATCAATTTCATTTGTTTGTAAAAACCTTGAATACCAACTATGAACTAAGATTATTCAACATTCATTTATGATCTATGTTATCTCATTAGTACTATAAGTGTCATGTTTTCATCAAGATACCAATAGCTTTTCAATACTAATCTATTGTTCTTTCTATTTGGAAGTTGACCATTTACACCGTGGGTGTACTTACCTAATTACATCATTAAATTTTAATGATCCTTATCATCTTGATCCTTAATCTCTCATCAGATATTCTTCCTTCCCCGAGGAAATTTTAGTGAAATTCATTGTTAAGATATTATTGTTTGTACAATCATTTAAATCATCCATATCAAGTTAAAATTCCAAGATCACTATACATATTTTGTTTATCCAACTGACACACATACACGAGGTCGTCCTTATTTAAGTCTTATGTTATGCTTAATCCACCCGCATGAGGGTTGTTGTCCCCTAGTGATTTATCCGTCACTCGCATAAATGTCATTGTTCATCTTAAAATGTTTCTTTATCTCATCCAATTCCCGTCTCAATACCACCTAATCTCATTACTTCACATGGTCTATTTCCTCCTTTTTATTTTGACAACATAATCTGGAAAAATAACAATTTCCCTTGTCTTTCCTTTACTTTCTCATACTAGGAAAAAATATTTCTCTCAAAATTCCATATCTACTAACTTCATAGTTCGAACTTCCTCACATTTTGAATTTAGAGTACTTATTATCATATTAGCTTTGAATTCTTATTAAATGGCAACATTTAATGTTGCCATTTAAATGGCAACATTTCCTTCTTAGCATGCATCATTCTTATTTAGACTTCATAGTGATCATTATCGTGATTTTATATGAAATACTTGTGTAACTCCATGACCCTTTTCCACTAGTTGACCTCATGATTATTCCCTTCCATCCTGCTCTAGGATAGGCTAGTGCCTCTTGTTGACTACTTACACTCAATTTACCCACTCATTTTTAGGAGTTTATCCATCACTCATTTCATTTCATATCTTCATTCTACGTTAGTCACAGTTTTGAGTGCAACATTTGTTATCTTCATTAGAAGTTTGTAAATTCCTTCTTTTCCCTTCCTCCAATTATCATATTAAAATTCCAAGATTTTCAATCTACTCTCGTTTACAATAAAATACCATAAGTACATATGAAAGAAAAAATGATATTGTTGGTTTTGAGTTATGGTACTATTACACTTCCTTCCCCTCTAAAGAGGATGCATTATTGAAACAATTTCAACTAGATAGTTGTTTTAATACACCTATTTTCATCCATAAGCATATTATTTTCATCTTATATAATTTGTTGAATTTGTCTCACCAAATCATGATTGATACTAATTTATTTATTTTCAATCCTTAAAATGCATCATCATAACTAATAATAATAATAATAATTTGTTAACCATTTCAAGTCATAGTCAATTGAAAATCCCTTATCAAACAATGCTAAAATTAATTTGAATCACACAATATTAACTTAATTGATATCATTTATCTCTTTAAACATTAAATAAAACAATTAACTCCCAATTTTTTTATTTTTTTTAAAACTATATTATATCAAATAAAGTTTCTCTTAAATCTCTTATTTTAATAAATAAAATAATAATTTTAATTTGTAAACTAAAATTCAAATGATTCAAACTTATAAACTAAAATCCAAGTTCCACTTTAAGCTAAATTAACTATCTCAAATAATAATAAAAAAATAATAGAAATAATTAAAAATCAACATAATAATTCTCTATTATTTAGTTTTAATATTTTATAAGTAAATTTGCATAAATTCTCAAATAATAATTAACATGCATGAATTGGAGTTTAAACCAATTTGAACTAATTTAAACGAAGAGATGTAGGTCGATCCCCACTGACTGTGAGGTGGAGTTTTCCAACGTAAGACCAAAATTGAGACAGGAGCGGGCGCAATTTCTGTGAAAATTTACTCTAAGATGACTCAAATTTGAGCCGGAACGACCACGGACAGACTCAGTACGAGATTTTATTTGTTTTTATTTTATTTTATTTATTTATTTATTTACAACCTTCATTCATGGTTTCAAAATTTCACATATGTATAAATTAATTATTAATCTTTCTTTTTGTCTTTACAGCATGTATTCATTCACGGCTTAACGTTTGCAGTCAATATTGGGTTTTCAATGTGAACACTGGGTTCGGAATATTTCGGGATTCACGCCCTACCCGATACAATACAAGATCATACAAACCCTTATTTCGTCATACACTATGGATCTTTGCAGGCTTCGATTCGACGCTGTTTCTGGTCCGATCTCTCAGATCACGTGTTCTAAACACTGCTCCTACGATTGGCATTCATTCCCCTCTATCGATTGATAAGTAATTTTTCCTTTTTCCGTTATAGAATTTGGGCCCCCGGGTTTCGAACCTTGGATCTTCGAAAGATTGGTTGTTGTGTTCGAATCTGACCAGCTACGTTTCTGCTTTCTTTCTGAGTGCGAGCGAGAAAATGGCTTAGGCAATCCTCGGTGGTAAGAAGCTCTGTTCTTTAATCTTTCGCTCGAGACGGTGAAACTGCATATGCAAGCCATCAGGAACAGCATTTTGGAAGACAGGGCTATGGTGGCGCGCACAGTGTTCAGCACGGTGTTTGCTCCCACAATCTCCAAGACAGCATCCCCAGATGTTATAGTGCCAGCCTCCAGCGATGGAAACATTGCACCCTATTCTATTCCCGCCTGCATTTCTGCTACTTCTTCGTCTTCTTATCCTGCTTATCCGTTGGGCCCCTCCGAGAGCAAATGGCACCATCGGTCTGTGCTTGACTGCCCAGTGGCAGAACCCCTTTGTTCTCTTTCGGGACACAATGGTCCTGCGTATGACCTAAAGTTCTATGGCGAAGACGAGGATTCATTGTTATTGAGTTGCGGGGATGATGGCCGTATTCAAGGTTAGCGGTGGCAAGAAATTTCAAATGCCTTTGCAAGTGCAGTTCAAAATAGTAAAAGTACTCTGCAACCCCTGCTTGAATTTAAGAATCCTCAACAAAAAGGGCCATGGGGTGCACTTTCTCCGATGCCTGAAACAAATGCATTGTCCATAGATACTCAGGGCAAGCGTATATTTTCAGCCACTGGAGACGGATATGCATATTGTTGGGATATGGTTATCACAAGTTCAGAGAACGGGACAGTTCGTATGTGGGATTATTGTGATGCTAAACCTAAAATTCAGACTGCAGAACTGTATGTTGCATAGCTATTTTGGATCCATTCAGAGCCACTAAAATAACAAAACAGTCCAAGAAGACGTCTCCATGGGTCAGCTGTATGGCACTTGATACAAGCGAGAACTGGCTTTCTTCTAGAAGAGTTTATGCGATATAAAATGAAGTTGTCTGCTTGATTACGCTTGCTGTGTCTCTCATCTGTCTTCCTATATTTTATCTGCTGCCTTTGAGTAATGTTTTTCAACTTCATACGATATGATTACTAATATCAATGTCTTTATATTGACACACTTTGTTGCTATCTATCTGCTTGTTTATCATTCGCTTATAGATTTTGCAAAGGTACTTTGAAGTTTGTACCTGTTATGCTCATAGACGCTGAACACACGCTTTGTCCTCTTTATGCATGTAGCAAATGCCAGTTTCCTTCTCCCATGATTGTGATGGAAGGTGCTTTTTTTTTAGTATTTTACAGCCCAGGTGGGTAAGATGTGTCATATCTGTAATGCTGATGCGGCACTGGTTGACTCAACACAATCAATTAATAATAATATAAAACAAAAATGAAGATAATGTTGGCACAAAACTAAAATAAAAATATATTGGCATTTGTATAAATTGAATGTGAAAACAGAAGCACAATCACTAAATATTCTTTGCAATTTCAAACTGTATTTTATCTTATTAGCTATCTAACTGATTTCAAATTGTTGATTTAGAGTGGCAAATTAACATTTGCAGGTCGGTTTGTTTTGCTTGCTGTAGGTGTAATCGTTCATAGTTTCTTCTGTATTGATCTCTTGTTATTCTTCTCTATTTACAGCTGGAGTTATATATTCTAAATTCTAATCATTCTTGCAAACCAACCTGAAGCCATAAACCATATCCAGCCCATCCAACTGCGTTTCATTATATTGGCAAGTTATTTGAAGCAAGTAATGCTTTAGGATTTTTGTCTCACTCCCCATATATATATATATATGATATTTTTAGATTTGTAGGTTTCTTGACAATTTATTTGAAGCAAGAAATGTATTCTGGTTCTTTGTCATGTTTGCTTAATAAAAATTCTTGTAACCTTATAAAACAAAATTATATGATCAGATGCTAATAAGCATTCCCAGTTTGCCTCTAACGCCTATGGCCGTAATGCAAATAACATCCCCTTAACGCTGTAACGATGCCCACAAAAGGGATTATTCGCCTTTTTTTACGTTCTCCTCTGTTTTTATCATCATTGAAAAAAACTGAGAATATCATCCATCATCAGTGAAAATCATCTGTCCAGTAGTGTTTCTCATAAATCAGAACTGTAAAGGAAAATATCATGTTGTATATATATGAAATACATATTTATGGTATTAAAAAAAAACCAAATAAATAAATCATGCATGCATATGTAATAGAATTAAACTCTAATTCTAGATCTAAAACATTATGTGTATAATTTTTTTTTCAAATTTAACTTTAAAAATAATAAGGTTTATTATTTTAAATTTATAATTACTATAGTATCCCACACGGCTCTTTGCTCTTCCGTGGCGCAATGGTAGAGCATATGGCCATGTTTCCAGTTGATACTCTTTTGTCAATTATTAGAAGTGAGGGACCTTTTGGCCTTTACAGAGGCATAGGAGCAATGGTTTTGGGAGCAGGACCAGCTCATGCTATATATTTTTCGGTGTTTGAACTTTGCAAGGAAAAGTTTGGCGGCAACAAACCTGGTCATCATCCTTTGGTCCATGCAGGGTTTGGGGTAACTGCTACGATTGCAAGTGATGTAAGAGCGGTGTTCCATACACCCTAAAAAAAATCCTCAAATTATTTTAAAGGTGGGCTATTCCAAATATTTTTTTTTTTTAAAAGGTTGGCAATGAGAAGATATATATTTATATTAATAGCATATATATATATATTAAAAGAAGTGTGCATATAAAATTTATTAAAAAAATTAATTTAAAATATAATCACGGATTTAAGAACAAGCATGTATATAATTACATGTAAAATCAAAATCAAATTTTACTTTTATTTAGAGGTTACCTAAAGTCGAAACCCCCTCTGATACCATATGTAACAATTTCAATTGAAACATGCAATTAATTATATCACATAAACACTGAATAATCAATTCAAAAACTGTTTAACTAATCATCATGGAATATTCATACACATGAGCAAGACGACTTACCTGTAATGGCGTTTTTCCTTACTTGAAACTCCAAGGTTGATTCAGCTGACTACAACAAAGTTTTGGGGACAACTCTCCACCCAACCGTAGGCTCAGCTGTATATAATCTTTTCATAGCTGGCCACCCCCGAGCTTTCAATCAATCCTGCTGACTACAACAAAGTTTTGGGGACAACTCTCCACCCAACCGTAGGCTCAACTGTATATAATCTTTTCACAGCTGGCCACCCCGGAGCCTTCAATCAACGTACTACTGCCAGGGTATCCTTTGCCTCACCATACCTTTCTCTCCAGAGAATGGATGAAAGAATGAATCCTTTGAACCTTCATCAATGTCTATTAAATAGACCAAACCATGGAATGGGAACCACATGCACACATTCACTGTGTCAACATGCAACTTAAGTTTTACTTAATTTAGAGTCACTTACTTTTTGTTAGCTTTACTTAATTTAGTTTTCTCTTAGTTTATTTTTATTTTTATTAGTTTTTTAGTTTAACTCTTTGTTAATTTATTTACTTTTGTTAATTAATTCTTTCTTTATTTTTCTTTCTATTAATTTCTTAGTTTAACTCTTTGTTAATTTATTTACTTTTTTAATTAATTCTTTCTTTAACTTTACTTATTGTTTATTGTTTTAGGACTCCAGTTTATTATTTACTATTTTATTTAGAACTCGTTATTGTTTAATGTTTTATTTATTATTTATTTATTAGTCTCTTGACTATTTATTTATTTACTTATTTATTAAATTATATTATATTATTTATACATGATTTATTATTTTATAATTATTATGGGACATTACAGTCTTTGTATCCTTGGCTTCCTTTGATTGTCATTCCATGATTTGTTTCTAAAATTTGTGCATCACACTCCTAAATGCACATGGGATCCGATGATAAACATTCAAGAAATTCTTTAATACCTAACTCTAATGTCTAATATTCATTGAATGTGGTCCATGGATCGATGATCTCATTCATATGCTGATAAGGATAACTAGAATAAAATTATAAATCTTCCTCTTGTGGAATTTCTTCATGGATTCCTTGCTTTTATATTATTGCTTGAAATCCACACTCATCCCTAGTGACAATTTTAGATTGTGGATAAGGATTTGACAAGATCCTGGTGGGAGTAGGCCCTCCTTTACTCAACTAAGTTTTGAGCATATTTGAATTCTCCCTATTGGTCTAGAGCCATTGTTCATAAATGGATTAGCATATAGGGTTCATACACGACCTTAAATAATTAAGGCCTGACAAAAGAAAAAATGACTATTGTGGATATTCCGATTCCTACATCTGAAAAACTACACCACAGAAATCTCCAATCTAGCATGACCTTAAATAATTAAGGCCTAATATTTAATGATCTTATTGAAATGAAATTGACGATGAAAATGAAACCACACCACACTTCATGTACTTGGAATCCTCATGTGACTAAGAGAATATTGTCACCAATTTATATGTTCTTCATGAGTCAGTCTCGTTTTCCATGAAATACTCTTACATAAAATAATAATAAAACCAGTATCAATGCTCTAATCTCTTTAGCACCTCCACAACAATGGCACCAAAAATGTCAAGAAATTTAATTACTTAAACTATGTATATGAAATATATCAATTTGGGATGGTATACTTGTGAGATGTAGGCATTGTATGTGTAGGATTAGAGCATATACCTAAGGAACTAATAAAATGAAAATGACATCCACTATTGTAATTAAAGTCTACTAGAGTTGTAACTTTAAGATTGTTTACAATATTTAACTTGTTCATAGTGTTCAGGTAATCAAATTGTATTAAATTTAGTGGATGAAACTAGGGATGGATGAAATTATAGATGCAAATCAAATTAACTACAAGAGTACATCTTCACCTAAATTGGAATCTACTAGAATTATAGATTTTTGGGATGTCGCAATCTTTCACTCTTGGATAGGGTTATAGTGTTCAGATCACCCTATGTTTAATTTTTTAAATAATAATTTAAGTGGATTCTCTTGCAACACATGATCAAAACATTAAAGAGTGAAATAAGGACAAAACTAATCATACAGGGATCAACCACCTAGTCTAACTATTATCCAAAATAATAGTTTAAACCTCAAGTTATAATATTTCATTCTTTATAAAACTTTTCTTGCAACTTTTAGTATTGTTCAATTCATATATCAATAATCCAAGTAGATATTTCCATCACTACCTAGCACATAATGAGGCGTGAGAAACAAAGTAAATCAAGAATTAAATTTGGAAAATAAACCAACGAAGCAATTTGCAAACATAAGAGTATATAATACATTAAAATAAAATAATTGATATGCAACAAGGCATCATAAGCCATAGACAAGGGGGGCTGCCTCACTCACCATATGTTGTTGAAGAAACTATTGTATTAAACTCTTAATAGGGGTTTTATATTATAATCAACAAATTTTTCAAATTGTAGAAAGAGGGGGAAATGTCTTCTACAACAATATCCTTCTATTTGCTTCATTTAGAAAATCTACATTATTTCTTTTATAACAGTTTCAATACAAGAGAAAAGGTATTTGATAAGATAATTCGAAATCCCTCATATTTTCAATTACTTACATTCATTGTTGACTTATTTAAGATAAATATGGATTATGCACTATTGGATTGAACACAATATGAATGGATAAATTTTTTTTGTTCTATTGTTGATGAATGATGTGGAGCATGATATCTAGGGCATATTGTGCTTGAACCTATTTACGTGGCTAGAATTGACAAGGATGTTGACCAGAAACCTACACACCATATGATAAGAATAGACCTAATTAGATAGTAAGAAATCCATTGCTAACCATTTGAATAAAAACTATATGATTGTTTTATGTTTTAACCATGCCCATATCCAAACTAATGAGGCATTATCAAATTTCTAGAAAATCGACAACTAAAATAATTCTAGAAACCATTCATCATTTTGATAACATTGAGTTTTTGCCATATTTCTAGAAATTGTCAGAAAATTGTTGAAATTTTGGTGATAGTTTGGAAATCACAGATTCCATTCTAAATACTTGTCAATATATGGGGAATAATTATAAATTAATTATTAAATACATCATGAAGCTCATTTGAAGTGTAAACCTTATCAAATAGATAATTGTCATAATTATATACTCTATTAAGAAATGAAGATAAAAGGTTAAATTAGGAAAAAATGAGCTATCTAGCATGTCAAAATTGAGGTTCCACAAATTTACCCAAAGCAATTCCAATAGAACTAAAGGTATTTTACGTTTAACAATGAAGAGGGGGGTGAATATGTCTAACCCATCTAGGAACACCATTTTCGAGGTTGAAATTTGGTGCTCACCTATTTAGATACAAGCCTTGTGTTCCAAAAAAGTATGCACATCTTAAAAAATCAAATCTCTCTCCTCCTTGTGCTTAAATAAAAATGCAAGAACACATAGGAACCAATGTGAAATGTGTCTAAAAGGAATATTTCCTATAATGGAATTATAAAATGTTGCAGATATTCCACTTGACAATTTGTCATAACATATTTGCTAAAATAAACAAAAATATATGCTATGAATATTAAATTTCTTTCGATTCCACATTTATTAATTATTGATTGACTATTTATTCACAAAATAGATGAAATGGAGAAAAATAAAATACAATCACACACCAACTATAATGGATACAATATTTTGTTTAGGAAAGTGTTGCGTTGGAGAAGTCAATTGGAAGGCTATTGGAAGGTGAGGCTACCCTACTTTCTCTTTCTTTGAAATCGAAATAATCTAGTACAAAGGAGAAAACACTCTCCATGGAGTTACTTGGTATCTCTGTCCTAATAGGTTACTACAAACATGAAACCCCTTATGTTATGCTCTCTCAATGCCACATTGAATTCTCTTCTCCACAATGGAACAAGATATAATCAAATAGAATGGAACCACTTTTTCTCATAGTGGCCTGGTTATAACATAACTCAATAGCCATGTAGGGGTCATATTTTACTCCTTCAACTCTCAACTAGAGTTACAACTTCGACCCTTCTCGAGTCTTCTTCATAGTTCTTCTATGGCTAGCTCCACATGCATGAGTTACAACGTGGCATCCACTCTTACCATGCTGGTCAAACATAGTAGATCAACTTTTAGGTGGCATAACTTTTGTATATGAACTCTATTGACATGAATGGTGTGTCATTAGAAAGATCAATGAGTGTATAATATTGTCATAAGGTTCAATACAATTTTTTTACTGCTCAAAAAAATCATTTATGGCTTCAAAATGGCCCCTAAAGTTTTCAAAACAAAAATTTTCAAACTAGATCTAGCTCTAATTTCTCCATTTTTTCCTCTTTGAAAGCATCAAAACAATTGACAAACAATATAATAATCCAATTTAAATCATTAACCATAAGATAATTTTTTATAATAAATTAAATTAATATTAATACTTATGAATATGGATCATAAATTAATAACTTATATTAAAATAAATTATATTAAAAATACATATTATATAAAATTTGAAATTTAATTAATATTTATATTAAAATAGCTATTAATAAAATAAACTATCAAAATGAGAAATTAAAATAAAAAATAATGTATATAACATTAAATTGAAATATAACCAAAAAAAAAGTATTCTTACTTAATCAAATTTAAGATGATGAAATATCAAATTATATATCCAGATTTATATGTTCAAATTTATATGCTTAGTAATATTTAATGGTTCTAAAGAAATTGGATTTATAAATTGGAGAGGATTTAAATATTGCGACAGAAGTTGGAGTGAATTCCAATTATAAATCAATTTAAAATTATTTTTTAAAAATTAATTATGATAAATTTAAAACTACTTTTGAAAATTCACTGTGATAAATTTACAACTATTTTTAAAAACTAATTATGATAAATTTAAAAATATTTTCTAATTTGTTTTGCTATTATTATCAACATTATATTAAAATAATGTTTATATATTTTTGAAATTATATATATATATATATATATATATATATATATATATATATATATATATATATATGAATGAGATGATTATTTTAAATTTTATTTTAAGTTACATCATTTTCTCATAAAGTATCCATTAATCATTACTTTGAAGCTTAAAACATGATATTTTGAAAAACTCAAAATTGTATGACATCATTTTAAATAATATTGAACATATCATATTTCACTAATATATTGAATTATCCATCATTACTTTTGAGCTTAAAATGAGCCTAGATCCATCTTAACTCCGGACCTATCAAGCTTCGAGAGGGATCAAATCTCTAGAGGTGCAATTCTCTTTTTTGACTGCAAAACTTGAGAAAAGGTTTGCACCTCTAGATATTTGATCCCTCTCGGGGCTTGATAGATTCAAAGTTAAGATGGATGTAGGCTAGTTTCAATGGTGTGCGTCCAAGGAAAATCTATAGATAATATGAGGAACATATGATTAATTTTATCAATAATATGTAAATACATCTAATATTAATATAACCATTTTAAATATTCTAAATATGTGTGAGATTTATAGTCATTTCAATTTTAAATTTTCTTAGTTACCTTAGTTTGTTGAGATGATAAATATTGTAAAATAACTTTAATGGTGAAAAATGATGAAATACAAATTTTGATTACAAAGTGACAATGTAATAATATTGAATTATAGAAAATGTGAATAATAAGAATGTAGTTAATTACAAATAGTCTTTATTGTGATCAATCTCAAACTATTTTCTTCTACTATTCTTATTTTCACCTTTGTTAGTTTTTTCACCTTTTAATATCGATTATATGAAAATGACAGTTGGAATCATAAACCATTTAAATATTTAGCTCAAGCTGTTGTAGTAAACATCATACCTTCTCCCTCTTGCTCTCCAATATTAATAGGTTTAATTACTATCACACAAAAATCAAAGTACATTGTCAATAATTTTTTGTGCTTACACTAAAATCAATGCACACAAATAATCCAATGAATTTAAAGTTAATATACCATCATACATCCAATTACATCAAATCATAAATCAACATATATACTAAAATCAATGCATATAATGCAATATATCAAATAATACCAGCAAACAACATCTACACTCAAATCAATGCATCTAATGCAAGTAATCAAATAGGATTAGAAATCAACATCTACACTCAAATCAATGCATCTAATGCAAGTAGGAAAATGGAATTAAAAACCAACATCTACATTGAAATCAATGCATCTCATCTACACTGAATCAAATAGGATTAGAAATCACCATCTACACTGAAACCAATGCATTTATTGCAAGAAATCAAATAGGATTAGAAATCAGCTACATTGAAATCAATGCATCTAGTGCAAGCAATCAAATATATCTAGAAATCAACATCTACATTGAAATTAATGCATCCAGTGCAAGTAATCAAATAGGATTAGAAATCACCATCTACACTGAAATCAATGCATTTAGTGCAAGTAATCAAATAGGATTAGAAATCATTTACATTGAAATCAATGAATCTAGTGCAAGTAATCAAATATCATTAGAAATCAACATCTACACTAAAATCAATGCATCTAGTGCAAGAAATTAAATAGGAATAAAAATCACCATCTACACTGAAATCAATGCTTCTAGTGCAAGAAATATTCTTCCCTCTCTTCCTCCTCTATCTACATCTATATCTCCCTCCATCTCTCCTTCTTTGTCTCTTTATCTCACCTCGCCAAACACACAAGCTCTCTCACTCCATAGCTGTCAGTCTCTTTATCCTTCCATACTTGTCTCCATATATCTATTCTTTCTCTTCACCTTCCATATATATCTCGATCTTCCTCTATATCTCTATATCAAGCCCAAAAAATACACTTTTTTTCTCCAATCTATCTATCTAGAAGTCCCTCCTCCTCTCCCTCTCCCTCCTGCTATCCTCTCTCCCTCTCTCTCCATCTTCCTTATCACTCCCTCTCTCTCTCTCTCTCCCTCTCTCCCTCTATGTCGTTATTCATACCTCCCACTCTCTCCCCCTCCATCTCCTTCTTTCTTTCCCTACCTCTCTTCACTCTCTCTCTTCTTTTCTCTCCCACCTCTCTCTCTCTCTCTCTCTCTCTCTCTCTCTCTCTCTCTCTCTTCACCTTCCAGATTTGTTACTATATGCCTCTCTCTCTCCTTCTCTCCCACCTTCTCTCAATCTCTCATGTTTTGTCTCTTTATCTCACCCCAAGCATACAAACTCTCTCTCCATCTCTCCCTTTTCACTCCCTCTCTCTCTCCACTACTCACTCTCTATGTATTTCCTCTTCCCTACCTCTCTCCCCATACAAATACATCTCTCTATCCCTCCCTCTCTCCCCCTTAAACTCCATATCTCTATCCCTCCCTCTCTCCTCCTCTCTTTCAAGTCCCATCTCTTTTCCTTCCTCTCTCTCCCTTTCTCTTCTACCTCCCTCTCTCTCTTCCCCCATCTCTCTCTCTCTCTCTCTCTTTCTCTCTTTCCCTTACCCCTACAATTCTCTATCTTCCCCCATCACTCCTTTCTCCTCTCTCAATTCCTCTCTCCCCGTTTCTCTCCCACCTCCCTCTATTTTCCCTCCCCAGTCCCACCCCCCCTCTCTCTCTATCTTTTCCTTTCAATCATCTCTCTCTCTCTATGTGCCATTCAATACTCTCTCTTCCCCCATCACTCTATATCTCTCTCCAACTATGTTACTATATCCCTCCCTTTCTCCTTCTCTACACCTTGTCTCCTTCACTCCTATGTCTCTTTATCTCGCCCCTAAAAATACACACACTTTCTCCACTTCTTACTCTCTATGCCTTTCTTCTTCCCTCCCTATCTCCCCCTCCAACTCCATCTCTCTATCCCTCCCTCTCTCCACTTCTTATTCTCTATGCCTTTCTTCTTCCCTCACTATCTCCCCCTCCAACTCCATCTCTCTATCCCTCCCTCTCTCCTCCTCCTCTCATCCTTCCTCTCTCTCTCTCCATTTCTCTCCTACCTCCTTCCCCCTTCCCTTCCCCCTTCTCTCTGTCTCTCTCCCGTCCAATCATCTCTCCTTCTCTCTCTCCCACCTCCATATTTATGTCTCACTCTCCCTTTATTACCCTTCTCTACCTCTCTCACTCCTCTCCCTCTCTCTCTCTTCAATCCTCCTCTCCCTTCTCCTTCAGTTTATCTCCATCTCTCCCTTATCACCCCCTACTTCTCCACCTTTATCATAAGTATTTGTTGTTCCCTCCCCCATATATATATATATATCTAGATATAACAAATTTAATATTGTATTAATCCAAAGTTATTAAATTTAATAATATTCCTATAATAATATATTAATATGAATATTATATTTAATAATAATAATAATAATAATATTTTAATAATAATGTTTGGGTTAATAATGTTTTTTTTGTATGTTAGTAATAATAATTTGGTCCATGGTATTTGGGCCATAGACATTTTATATAATTAGACTTTATATATAATTAGATGTTGATTTCTAATCTTATTTGATATATTTTTATTTATTTACCTTACCTCTTTATACCTCTTTTATATTTATTTATTTACCATATGTCTTTTATAAATATAGTATTTGGCCCATGGTATTAGTAATAATTTGTCCCATGGTATTTGGCTCATAGGCTTTACTTAAATAAAACCTCTTTTTTGAGTTTTGTAAATATAGAGGTTTATAGAGTAAATATAAAAATAAGTTTTATTTATTTACCATACCTCTAGTTTATATATATATATATATATATATATATATATTTACCATACCTCCAAATTAAGTATAAAAAGAGGTTTTATTTATTTACCATATCTCTTCTAGAGTAAGTATAAAAAGATGTTTTATTTATTTACCATATATCTAGTTTATTTATATTTTTATTTATTTACCATATCATTTTTTGAGTGTTCTTGAATCTCTTCATATTTTAAATTTTTTAAATTTATTTTTAATTGTTTATTTATATGGTTATGTAAGTGATTGTTTAAGTCGAATTTATTTAGATTTTATTTTTTTTTAATTTATTTATTTTTAAAATTTTCTTTAGTTTTTTTATTTTTTATTTTGGCTTCCAACATACTTACACGAATGAGCCTCACACATTAGGGTCATACTAGGCAGTAGAATGCGCCTCTAGGGGCAACTACATACTTGCAACAACATACTTACACATCAGGGTCATACTGGGCTACGCAATTAAAGTAATGTTGTCTTATTTTTTATATTCCAACCCATCTTTCTAAAATATGTATGGCCTCTGCTATAGACTTTGTTACTATTTCTATTATTTCATTTGTTTATTTATTTTTTCTAAATTTTCAAAATATGTATGAACTCTGCTATAGACTTTGTTACTATTTCTATTATTTCATTTGTTTTATTTATTTTTTCTAGATTTTAGATCACCATTGAACAGCCCCACAGTCTTATTTTTTTAAGCTTTCTGATCTTCAAACAGTTTTCAGGGAACATCTTCAATGCTTCACATAACATAATAGTGAATATTTCAATTGAAGACATTGCACCTTTTTCTATCACTGGTAATTCTTCTAAATTTTTTAACAAAATTAATAAAAAAAAATTTTAATAAAGAAAATGTCCCCTTTCTACCAATTTTTTTTTTTTTTAATGCAAAGTAGTTAATGATTTCTAGTTTTTTTAAATTCTAAAAATAATGTAAATTTGGAAGTTCCTCCAACTTGCCAACTTCTAGAATTTGTAAAACCTGCTGTCCATTTTAACCACACAAGCACATATTTTAACAAAATCCTTTTTATCTTGGACACATTGAAGAAGTCATTTTGTTATAGTACTATGAAGAGGGAATTCCATTCTTCCTGTTCAATAATGGGCGGTATATTTGTTTGATAATAGGTTAGATATCTGTTACCAGATGCTCAAGATAACCCAATTCTCTTTTTGTAACGAACAACAATGCCTCCTATCCGGTGAAGAATCTGGTTGATTACTTTTTCTATGCCAACACCAACAAATCCAGAGACGACAACAGCTTTAGCCATTATATAATTTTCTCAAAGAAAAACACAACAAAAACACACACACAGAGTATCTCTAGTTGACAATTTCATGACAAATCTCAAAATGACAAAATCGAATATAGTGGCCACTGATGTTGAAGATTTGTTGATTGCGATAACACACATAAAATGATCGAACTGTTGCAGTTTTATAGTAGGGCCTCTCTATGCAGAAGTCGCCGCCATTTTTTTTGCGTATTTTCAAAGGTTTGGAAAATAAAGAAAAATATGAACTTACACTTGGAATCAGGGGTTGAGGTGGTCTAGAAATGGGTTAGGTGGACGCTCGTGAAGACTTTCCAATTTACTAAATACAATTTATGCTAAATTAGCAGTTCTCTCAAAATGTGCAAAGAGAGGCTTGTTGAAAATGCAACAAGATGATGGAGCTTAGTGAAATGAAGTCGCCTTCACTAAGTGGGCCCGCAGGGTATTTTTGGCGCAAAGTATATTTTTAGACTATGTCTGTTTTTAGACATATGGATCATGGTCTATGAGTTGTAGGATGCTATTTATGGATGATTGGTCGAGTTGGTAAAAATATATGGACCTCTATTTTTAGAAATTGGGCGGTTTCTATTTTTAGACTGCTGGGCTAAAAATAGAACAGTCAAATATTATTAACCCTTAATAATATTTAGACTATAAACATTATCTTTTCCTCTTGGAGCACTTCAGTTTGATGCTTGGATGTGGCACATGCAGCTGACAGAAGGAAATATGCTTTTCCTAAGGGTTATTTGAGCTATTGCATGGTTGACTTCAGTTAGAACTCATGTGGCAGAGTTTGGTGGAGTTGATGAGACAGTTGATGGAGTTGTGTTCGGTTTAACTTAGTTGAACTAGTTGTATTTAGTCTAACCGATAAATACACTAGTGATGAGTGGTGTGAATTAATTATTAATTAATTCACTAATTATTAACTCATAAATCAACTAAAGAATACATCAGTTAACTGCAATGCATGGACAGTTCAGTGGAGACCAGTGTTAGAGGTGGGCAGGGCAAGTGAGTCTATTCATCGGGCCAGACTATTGGCCGCGGCATGAGATTGCACACACATTGATGGAGATTGCCAATGAGGATTGGCGCAGCTTGAGCTTCTTGTACAGCTTGAGCTAGTGGGATTCGAACTTGGATCTCATCATTAATCAACTTGGATTGCGCAGTAGAGGCAGACAGACTTGTGGATGAGATTTGAACCTGTGACTTGTTCACTTTCTATACTAGTTTGTGTGTAGCATGTGAGATAGTGCTGAAAGCTGTGAGAGCTTTGTGCTATGTATTGTTACATGTTCTCTATCATTATATTATACAGATAGTTGGGGGTTTTCGACTATTTCTTTCCCCATTACATACTGTGTCAGATGTGTGTTTGATTATTGTGTTTATGTGCGCATGCGACTGTTTCTATTTCCGCATATTGATTATCAATTGTAGAAGAGGTTATGTATTATGCATGGAGCTTAAATAGTGTGTAATCAGGATAATATCGGTGAATAATTCAGTAAATTATTCAAATTTCTACATGGTATCAGAGAAAAATTGATCATTGGGATCTATTACAGTGATTACAATTTATTTCGGTAGACAGAGTCTGTAACGGGCCAGGTAGCCTCTGGATCCATCCTTTCTTTGAAAGGTGATATATCCAGTAAACGCCCCTACAGTCAATCTCTATGCTAGAAATACTTTTTTCTCACAGATCCAGAAGCAGTTGAGTTTTGAGCTTGGAATTCGAATTTTGCAGCAGTTTGTTTTCTTGGTGCCGGAGTTGAAATGTCTTTCAACGGTTTGCGACTGGAATATGCCCTTGAGGACAGTTCGAATTATGTTGCATGGAAGGACAAAATGGAGGCGGTATTAGATGATAACGGGCTGAAGGAGTTCATAGATGCTGAGATCCCAAAGCCTACTGATGCTGCTCAAGTTGAGGCTTGGAAAAAGAAGATGGCGAAATGTCGAAGGATTCTGTTGGAGGGCGTGAAGGATCACATTGTATCCAGCTTGCATGGAAAAACTTCTCCATACTTGATGTGGAAAGCGTTGACAGATCTATTCCAGAGCAAGAGCGACCAGAGGAAGTTGGCGCTCAAGGATAAACTCAGAAACATTAAGATGGAGAAAGGCGACAGTATCGCCAAGTACCTCACGAAGTTCACTCAATGCAGAGATGAGCTGGGAAGTGTGGGGGTGACTTTCGATGATGAGGACTTGGTGGACCTGGCTCTCCTTGGTCTTCCGAAGAGTTGGCATTCCTATCAAGACTCTGTCAATGGTCGGGAGAAGTTGCCGGGATGGGAGAGACTTTGGTCGGATCTCATGCAAGAGGAGATAAGGCGGACTACCATGGACGGATCTTCATCAAAGGCATATGATGAAGAAAATTGCGCTTTGGCTGCCAAAGCAAAGAAGGGGAAGAGCAAGAAAGCTTCTCAGTCTGGTGCGAAAGGAAAGAAGCAAGACATGTCCAAGGTGAAGTGCTTTCACTGTCACCAACATGGACATTATGCCACAAATTGTCCACAGAAGAAGAAAAATAAGCATGCTGCTGGATCTACAGCGGGAGAGGCATTGGCCTCCCAGTTTGAGCTGGATTTTTCACTGATCGCATGCTTGGTTTCAAGTGTGATGGGATCAGTATGGTTCTTGGACAGTGGTGCGTCATTTCACATGACCGGAGATCGGGATTTATTTTCAGATCTGTAGGAGAAAGATCTTGGAGTGCACATCGAGATGGGCGATGATGGTAGATACAGTGCGATCGGTATCGGTACCATTTCCTTTGAGAGGGAGTATGGTAAACCCTTCGTATTGAAGGAAGTATTGCATGTTCCAGGATTGATGAAGAATCTGATCTCTATGGCGATGTTGGAAGACAAGGGGTATGATGTGGTATTTAGCGAAGGAAAAGCTTTCCTGCGCAGTAAGACAACTGGAGAAACCCGGAAGATAGGGGTTCAAGTCAAGAACCTTTATCAGTTGTAAGTAGATGGCTGCGCAACAATGGCATGCAAGGCAGAAGGAGTGGTGAGCCGGGATGATGGCGAGCTGTAGCACCGGAGATTGGGCCACCTTCACCATGGAGCTTTGAAGATACTGCAGCAAATTTCTACTGGGCTTCCTAAGAGCACTCTTGCGCAGTCAGATCAGTGCAAGGGGTGTACCTTGGGAAAATTTGTGAAAGCCACCTTTCACAAGAAGGATAGTCGCGCCACGACGATCCTTGAGAGAATCCACACAGACGTGGGTGGACCTTTCTCAGTAGCTTCGACAGCAAAGAAAAAGTACTATGTGATCTTTGTTGATGATTTCTCTCAGAAGTGCTGGATCTTCTTCATGCAGAAGAAGAGCGAGACATACTCAAAGTTCTGTGAGTTCAAGGCGCTGGTTGAGAAGGAATCGGGGAAGCATGTGAAGGCTCTTAGGAGCGACAATGGTGGTGAATTCATCTCTGCTGAATTCAAGGAATTTTGCATCGCAGAAGGAATTCGGAGAGAGCTCATAGCCCCCCATAACCCACAGCAGAACGGGGTTGCTGAGCGGAAGAACAGAACGATCGTGGGTGCTGCACGGGCGATGTTGCATGATTAGGGCCTACCCCTTCACTTGTGGGCGGAGGCATGCAATACTGCAGTATATGTGCAAAATCGTTGTCCTCACAAGATACTTGGCATGAGTACACCGGAGGAGGCGTTTTCTGGCAAGAGGCCTGATATTTCCCATTTGAGGATTTTTTGGTTCACCTGTCTACATGCATGTGACGAAGGATGTCAGGAAGAAGCTAGATCCGACCGCAGAGGTTGGGATATTTGTGGGGTACATTGATACGCCCCACAACTATCGTGTGTATTTTCCAGACAGTCGCAAGACTGTTGTGTGACGGGATATTAAATTTCAGGAGGAGAAAGCCATGCAGTGTTCGCTTGAGAGGGAGCCACACTTGCATGCAGATGAGGAGCTATTAGTTCCTAAGGATGAGCTTCAGGATGTGGATCAGCCACATGAGGAATTTCATGGAGTGGAAGAGACCACTCATGCAGCGCCAACCATCAGAGGGCGCAAGCGCACTACAGAAGCTGAGCGACTGGCTCAAGATGCAGAGAAGGTTGTAGGACCACCTACAGCACAGCGCAGACAGAGACAGTCACCGGACCGGTACACTGGATACATGGCTCTTATGAGAAAATGTGTCGTGACAGAGCCATCCTCTTTCGAGGAAGCTGTGGAGGACCCCGCATGGGTAGATGCCATGGTGGAAGAGTATGATTCGATTGTCAGAAACAGTGCATGGGAGATTGTCCCGAGGCCGGAGGGGAAATCAATGGTGGGTTCAAGATGGATCTACAAAGTGAAGCAGGCAGCTGACGGGAGTGTGGAGAAGTACAAGGCAAGATTTGTTGCCCGAGGCTTTTCACAGATTGAGGGGATCGATTATGAGGAGACCTTTGCACCCGTCGCAAGGTATTCTTCCATACAGACGATTCTTGCTCTCTCAGCGCAGATGGGGTGGCACATTCATCAGATGGATGTGAAGACTGTGTTCCTCAACGGAGTCATTAAGGAGGAGGTACACAGAGTGTTCGAAGGTTTCAAGATCTTCACAGTGAGTCATGTGCGTGCACTCACAGAGCATCCAACTGCTAGCACCTCGTGCTCGGGTACACACATTGCAGGCGGCGGACAACGACTTGGATTCTCCAAGAGTGAGGCGGATCCTAACCTATACCAGATTGTGGTGGAGGGGAAGTTGCTGATCATTGTACTGTATGTAGATGATCTGATTTTGACGGGAGATGAGCTGTTGATACTTTCATGCAAGGAGGATCTTGCTAGAGAGTTTGAGATGAAGGACTTGGGCCTCCTTCATTATTTCCTGGGATTGGAAATCTGGCAACGCAGTGATGGACTGTTTGTTTCTCAGGGTAAGTATGCCCGAGAGATACTGGAGAAGTTCAACATGCATGACTGCAAGCCTGTTGATACTCCTCTTCCTGGAGGTTGGAGGAAGGAGGATGCTACTTCAGCGGAGGTAGTGGATGCCACTGTTTATCGACAGTTGGTGGGGTCACTTATGTATCTGGTCAATACACGACCTGATATATGCTATGCTGTTAACCAGCTTTCACAAGCTATGGTTAAGCCTACCAAGATCTTCTGGAAGGCAGGCAAGCATGTATTACGTTATCTTAGAGGCACATCGGGATATGGTCTGTGGTACAGACAGGAGGATGAGGTGAAGCTATGTGGCTTCACAGATGCAGATTGGGCAGGGAGCCCAATGGACCGAAAGAGCACATCTGGAGGAATCTTCAGTATCGGGTCGACAACAGTTTCCTGGTACAGCAGGAAGCAGAGATCCGTGGCACTAAGTTCCGCAGAGGTCGAGTATATGGCAGCAAGCTTGGCTGCATGCGAGGCTATTTGGATGAGGAAGATTCTGGTCGGGTTGTTCAAGTCGCACTTGGAGCCTACTGTGATTTATTGTGATAACCAGAGTTGCATTAAACTCTCAGCTAATCTAGTATTTCATGATAGAACCAAACACATAGACATAAGGTACCATCATATCAAATATTGTGTGCAGTGGAGAATCATGTTACTTTCATATATTCCCACGGAGGATCAGGATGCTGACATCTTGACGAAGGCGCTCACTAGGAGAAAATTCGAATTCCACAGAGGCAAGATAGGGGTTGCAGATAATCCATATCTTGTTGAGAGGGAGTGTTGAAAATGCAACAAGATGATGGAGCTTAGTGAAATGAAGTCGCCTTCACTAAGTGGGCCCGCAGGCTATTTTTGGCGCAAAGTCTATTTTTTAGACTATGTCTATTTTTAGACATATGGATCATGGTCTATGAGTTGCAGGATGCTATTTATGGATGATTGGTCGAGTTGGTAAAAATAGATGGACTTCTATTTTTAGACATTGGGCGGTTTCTATTTTTAGACTGCCGGGCTAAAAATAGAACAGTCAAATATTATTAACCCTTAATAATATTTAGACTATAAACAATATCTTTTCCTCTTGGAGCACTTCAGTTTGATGCTTGGATGTGGCACATGCAGTTGACAGAAGGAAATACGCTTTTCCTAAGGGTTAGTTGAGCTATTGCATGGTTGACTTCAGTTAGAACTCATGTGGCAGAGTTTGGTGGAGTTGATGAGACAGTTGGTGGAGTTGTGTTCGGTTTAACTTAGTTGAACTAGTTGTATTTAGTCTAATTGACAAATACACTAGTGATGAGTGGTGTGAATTAATTAATAATTAATTCACTAATTATTAACTCATAAATCAACTAAAGAACACATCAGTTAACTGCAATGCATGGACAGTTCAGTGGAGACCAGTGTTAGAGGTGGGTGAAAGGGTGAGTCTACTATCAGTTGTGACTATTGGTTGTGCATGATATTTGCACACACATTGATGGAGATTGCCAATGAGGATTGCGCAGTTGGAGCTAGTGGGATTCGAACTTGGATCTCATCATTAATCAACTTGGATTGCACAGTAGAGGTAGGCAGACTTGTGGATGAGATTTGAACCTGTGACTTGTTCACTTTCTATACTAGTTTGTGTGTAGCATGTGAGATAGTGTTGAAAGCTGTGAGAGCTTTGTGCTATGTATTGTTACATGTTCTCTATCATTATATTATACAGATATTTGGGGGTTTTCAGCTGTTGCTTTCCTCATTACATACTGTGTCAGATGTGTGTTTGATTATTGTGTTTATGTGCACATGCGACTGTTTCTATTTCCGCATATTAATGATCAATTGTAGAAGAGGTTATGTATTATGCATGAAGCTTAAATAGTGTGTAATCAGGATAATCTCGGTGAATAATTCAGCAAATTATTCAAATTTCTACAAGGCTGATATGATTTTTAAATCGAAAAAGTTGTACAAGAAAATAGCAATTGATACATTAAAATTAAGTTAATTTTTGTCTATTTTTTTCTTAATTTTATAATATGTAACTATATTAAAATTGTTTAACAAAAACATTTTCCAATGTTATTACAATTGCATGGTGGAATATTAAATACTAAATTGATTACATTATATTTTAAAGGAATCTAACTAATAGATGAGATAATATTTTAATTTACAAAAATTGAGTGTGTCAAGGATCCATTTATACATATTGAGTGATTCTAATAGTTAAGAATGCATGCCTTATTGTAAAAGGTTAAAATTTCAAATTCAAAAAGGTAGAAAATAGACATCTAGGGATCAAATCACTAGGCAAAGACATTGAATTCATATTTAAGTACGGCTTCCTTCATAAATCATACATTGCAATAAAAAATAAGCTTTATCATAACTATATAGCAACAAGATGTGGGATTCAACTAATATAATTATCTCAACTTGCAGAAAGATGAACTATGATTGATTTAATTAGAGTGTAATGGTAAAAAACCCAACTTGCACAAAAATTCGTGGAAATTCAATTACAATATAATAGAAAAATGTGAACTAAATCTGGTTAAACTAAATATGTTCATTATTTATAGTTTAAATATTACTTTATATATTAAATATTAATTAAATATGTGAACTTACTATTTGTTTTGTACACATGTCTCACTAGTGACATGTGAGCTCAAATTGGGCAACTTAGAAGTTTAGGGCTACTTTATATAGAGGAAAATAATCTTTTTGGAAAGATCCCTAATTCTATTTCCAAAAGAATGAGTTATGAGGGAAAATCCTAAAAATTTGGGGAAATATGTGAACTTACTACTTTTTTTTGCACACATATCATGTGTCATTACCAAAATGAATTGGTTAACGAAAAAGCAAATGTATTGATTCAAAAGAGAAGGCCTATCGGCCTAATTATATGCAACACTCGTGAAAAATTTCTAGTTTAGCATATTTTTAGAAAATAACGAAAAATATAAACTTACGCTTGGCATCACAGGTTGCAATAGGGTTAAAATTTAGTTAGATAGACGCTCGTGAAGAATTTCCAATTTACTAAATATAATAAAAAAATTAACTTATATGCAACACTCTTATAAAAAATAATACAGTAAATATCATTTTTCATATCACAAAAGTGTTCCAATAACCTTAAACCTTGACTTATATATTATGAAATGGAACTTGATTTATATTCATTACTTACATAAAATTCAATAAAAGGTTAGGTTAGATTAGAGAGATTTCGAACTTTCCACACTCGTGAAGCAATTCTACTTGACTAAATACAATTCAAGTTGACTTACAATATCATTTAATTAAAAATATTAGTACTTCAGATATTAACAATCATCACTTAAAAAATTATGAATTAATAAAATTCTTAGATAAATAAATAATTAACAAACAAATAAATAAAATCATCACTTAAAATTATAAATGAATTAATAAAAATTTTAAAAATCTTAATGAATTAATAGTTTTTTTAAATAATAAATTATTAACAAATATATAAATAATTACGAAATTAATTAAATTAAGAAATAAATAATTAATTAAAAAATTAATTAAATTAATATATTAACAATTATCAAATTAAATAAATAAATTATTAAATTAAATAAATTAAATAAATATTAACATATTATTTTTCAAAGTCGACTTGTTTTCCTTTTCCCTCCATTCAACTCTCTCTTTATCCTATTTATACCTCACATAAGATCTTACTTACTCATGGATTTTTTTCTTGAAGATGAACCACTGTGGTTTGCTTCTGTTGGGGTTCCCATGTTTTGGCCAGATTGGCAAGACCAAAAGATGAGACATCATCAGAACCACTTTGGGGCCCTAGGATCTAGCCCTCCTAGACCTGGAGAGGGATCTCTCCAATAAAACAAAGAATGATATATCTTTGAAGCTCAAATGAGATGTTAGGCTAGTTATGAAGCACAAAGGGGGTTTTAAAATGATTTGGTTGGTGAGTTGCTGGGTTGGTCATGAGATCATAGACTGAGAGAGTAATGGGAGGAAAGGAAAAAAACAGCAGGATGTTTCAGCAAAGAGGATAGGTCAAGAAAGTGCCATCCATTGGGCTATGGAGTCATGAAAGGGAATTACTTGCAACAACTAGCCAAGGATTTCAGAGGGCAAGTCATTTATTTTAAAGGATCTTTTTAGATAGATGGTGGGATGGAACATTAAGGAAAGAAAGCGAGAGAAGGAAAGAAACCCAATTTTCTATCTATAGATTAGGTTAGAGGTCATTTAAATCCAGACCTGCTTGGACATACTCATAGGCAACTCTCAAAGGAGGGACAAAGGGGCAGCTTATAGATCAGACCAGAGGTCATTTAACTCCAGGTCAGCTTTAGCATGCTCCAAAGGAAAACAGAGATAAGCTTAACAGAGCCAGGGTCTGTAGATCAGAGAAGGACTTTGAACCTTCAATGCTTTGACACCAGCAAGAATATCCAAGCAGCAAACCCCTAATTCATACATCAGCTAGCAGCATATGGAACCGCTAAACTGGTTAAATTAGCTGAACTTACTCTTAGATTCACTATCAGCAGAAAACATTAAAGGCAAGGAGAGTAGAAAGATAGGGTACCTAAAAAGGGTAAATCCTATGCCAATATTCTGATGCGAGCCAGAAGAAAATGAAACAGTATGAAAATGTAATAAACAGTGTTAGAGAAAACATCACCAATAGTAATAGACCAAGATCCTGTGAAATTTTCTTGATTAATTGATGCAAAACCAGCCACATACACTGAGCTCAATGGCTAATACAATCCAGACTTTCTCCTCCTAGCCTACTACATACAAACTACTATGTTACTCTCTCCCAAAACTGTTCTAACAGTCAAAACTGAATCCCTCTAACTACAACAGCAACAACCGAACAACAACCTTTTACAATATGTTCTCGGGAATTCTTATAGGAGAAAAGAATAGCAGGAGTAGATGTAAACTTAAATGCATCATTAAAACTCTGAAGCAGCGAGAGGGCCGAGGCCTCGTTCTATTTTAAATACAGGACATTGAACTTCTGCACTCTTTGGATGAAAGAGTGGTCTTCGTCAGGCTACAATTTATTCCAGGTATGTCTTTGATGTACTTGCTGTAGCCTTTTGCAGAATTTCGGTGAATAAACCGAGGTGTATGGACAACTGTGAGGTCTGCCATACTGCATAAATAATGCACTGGTAGCATAGGACTGTTGTCAGGGAGGAAATCTTCTCAGGAACACGGCATAGAATAAAAGCAAAATGGATACTGTGTCCTTTTATGGAAGAACGTTCTGCTGATGGTTACATTGATACATATCATTTTATGTGCACTGGACCTTCTGAACGGTCTACGATGTCTTCGAACTGGTACCTTTGCCTTCAAATTATCGGATTAGGCTCAAAATCTGCAATGACAGGCCTTAAACACTCTGTTTTCCCACTGATACTCTTTGCCGCTTCCACGTTTGCCTCTGACTGCGAAATATGTGCTTTAATGGTGCCAAAGAGGTTTTGCAGAGTTTAAACTCTGTCCTTTGATGAAAGTCATGTCGGCATACCTTCCCCGGCCTTTCTCCATAATTCCAGCTCCTAAGAATGGTCCTTTCCTGTGTTTCTGTCACTGTGACAGGGACTATGAACTATGGTGGTTTATGGCCGCTCGAAACCCTGCAAAACACGTGAATACGTTAAGAAACCATGCTGGAAGGGGATGTTGTGGGTGACCGCTGAAATGGTAACACAGCATGGATGAAGGACGATGAATGCAGTGGCAACCGTGGAGGAAAACCATAGAACAGAGGGAGATGCATGGGAAGACGACAAGATGGAAATTTTAATGTAAAACATTAAAATTTGACCTTTGAGCGAATTTATATAGGGACAGGCGAAAAAGTGATGAAAACACGTGGAATGGTGAGGTGGCAGGACATGCAATCAAATCTGGACCGTCCAACCACAGGAAGAGATCGACGGTGGAAAACATATTGGATGGCGACGGATGGTGGGCCAGGGGTACGAATGCCTTGGGTTATCCCCCGCGCAACTTCGTGGAGCGATCACCGTTGGATGAGCAGCTCTGGATCGGAGGGCGTACGTGCATATCGCATCAGATTTTCCACCGAATGATAACACGCGATGGGGAGGCAGTTTTCAAACAGTGCCGGTGCCACACGTCATTCAATGAGTGGAATCGCTGGCCAAACGAAAATTACCGCCCACCTCTCAAAGGTGGTACGATAGAAACCGCCGGATTTTGAACAGTGACCATGCCGCGGCTGCAGGGACCACCGGGCAGGTGAAATACGGACCGTCGATCTGCGGGTCAGATCGACGGTGGACAGACGATCGGAGGAGTGAACGGGGTTGAACGGTGGACACTGTGGGGATGTGACGACCATCCGATCTATACAGATCATCGGTTTAAAATGCGCCCGATATGGATTCTTCGATAAGCACCCTTCGGGCCAGCTCTCGGTTCTAGCGCCCCGGTCACATGGAGGACAAGGTTTAGGGGGCTGGCCGAAGGGGTTAGGCCTGTCATAATGTGGAAAATGGGTTTTTGGCCCATTTTAATGCATTTTAAGGCCAAAGAAGGGTAACGATAGAGAGGAAAAGGGTTTATTAAACCAAACAAAGAGTATTTGAAGGGTTTAAAAGGGAACTTGGGATGGTTTAGAGGGTTAATGGGGGAAATAGAGAGGATTAAAATGGGATGAAGTATAGGTTTAGAAGGGATGATATAAGGGGGAAAAAGGAGGAGGCCCTTTGGGCATTTATTCACAATCAGAGAGGCTTTATAACTAGAAACAACAGTGGGGATTTATCAAAGGACAAGGGCACAAGGAGGCTTCAAGGATGATGTGTTTTCAGGAGAAATGCATTCCTTGAAGGCTCAAAAACATTTTAGCCCCCTGTTTGCTTGTCAAAAAATTCATAGGGGGCTAACAGTGGCTCCACATGGGGATGGCTTCTTCTTGAAGGAATCAAGAATTCAGAAGATAAATCTTTGGTGTAGGCCAGATGCCTAGTACTTGACCCATCCATTTTCTTTCTTGGATCAGCTGCCACAAATCATGAAGACATCATATCAGCAGAAAAATTCTCCCAAACAACTACTTACCCACACTATAGTCCTAACATTTTTTTCTTCTGGGTGCATTTGGACTTGCAGACCCTTTACATCATCAATTTTTACAAGCAGGAAAATAAACCTATTCTACTTCTACCCTTATTACTCCATGAGACCAGATTAAATTGTTGGTCTCATAGTTTATCTACCTAATCTAATATCTGCTAGGATTAAACTGTCTAGCAGATTTCTTCTCTACATTCTAAGACAGAAATTGAAAACAGTCAAGCCAGGATTAGACTGTCTGACTTGCTGGACTTTGCAGAAATTAAAACAACTAACTACATGCTCACAAATTGAGCTTTATTGAGCTTTTCCTACCTACCCTACTCTAACTAGAATATTTACAAGTCTAGCTTACAAACATTGTCTTCCAATGTAACCAGTCCATCAAGTGATCCCATGACTGGTATTTCTTGCTCAACTCTTTGAGCATGCTGGATAGGCAGGGCTACTCCCACTCTTTTTGTTCCACAATAGCAGCTACAAAAAAATTTCTTTCTGTCCGCAACATGCTGCTCAAAAATACCTTTGATCCTTCTTCAAATGTCTGGAGGAAATGAGCATAAGGATCATGAAAAGATACATGGCTATGAATATCTGGCAGGAAAGCTTCAACCATGATTTCTTCTTCTTCCACTGGATGGAGAAGAAGACTCTCTTGGAGTAGAGTGTCTCCTTCATCTTTTGAACTGGAGGACTCATCGTATATTGGAGCTGAGTCCTCTTGGAGCTCTGATATTTTTTACTCTGATGTGCTGAGCTTTGTGAAAAGATCTATGTATTCTTGAGCAGTGGTTTGTTCCATTGCTTCCTCTTTTTCAAGAGAAGGCTCATTATTTTCATCTTGCTCAAGAATCTCTTCTTTGCTTTCCTCCTCATCTTCTAAAAGGAAAGATTGCTGACCACCGATCTCATAACACTCATCACTAATGCTTTCATAACTTTTCCCATCAGTGTCATAGATAGGCTGACTGGGTTCACTGCTTCTCTAGAGTTGCTGGTCCTGGCTTTCCTACCATGGGTCTACTGATGATGGTTGTGCAAGCTCGGCTTCCCTCTGGAAACAATCATCATCAAATAAATCATAACTAAGAAAGTCATGATCGTAAGAAATGTCACCAATCAAACCTGCCGGATTCTCAGCAGGTCTTTCTTCATCCTGATCCATAGAGGAGTTTTCTGGATCTGAATCATCAAACTCAAGAGATGAATGAGAAGGAGTGTATGTTCTATAGAATATTTCTGAGGTGGACTGTTGATTTAATATCTGATCAATCTCCTCCTCTGTCAAAACAGGGGTTTCCCTCTCATCATGGGCAGAAGAACATCAGTCCTCTTTCTCTTGTGTTAGTTGATTTGGAGGCGGGATGTTTTCTTGAGCCTCTTCTCCCACATCAGATTCTGCCTCTTCTATGTGGTCTCTTTTTTCCTCAAGGAAGTGTTCCCTATTAGCCTTTGCTATTAGGTCTTGATACTCTCTAGTCAGCGTAACACAAGACATAGGTAAGAAATCGGGCAGTTCCTGATCACTTTCCTCTTCATCTTCTATAGACTCTTGAGCATCGTACATGTTTTTCTCATCTTCTTGGTCTTGAGTTTGTTCTTGCTCTGGAAGAGGCATGGGATGTTCTAAATAATCATCATTTGCATTCAGATTAGCCATGTACATTTCCAGCACTTTACCAAACGTTTATGTTAATTCATTTAATTGATCATACAAAGAATCATACTTTGGATCCCTGTCCATGTTTGGATCCATGTTTCTGCAAATATGGTCACTGCATCTTCTCAACCAGTTCAGAGTCTTCTACCAGTGGAGTCATTTGGTATTTTGGGAGTTATGGAGTGTGGAGTCGCCAGGTGGATGTATATGAATGTTTGAAGTAGGATGTTGTCCACCATCAGCAATTTAATGCCAATCTAACCAGAGATATTGGGTCTTTTGAGTGCTTAAGAGTGTGTAAGATAAATGCACTCAATTCCCTAGCAGAGTCGCCATTATGTTGGGGTTCCCATGTTTTGGCCAGATTGGCAAGACCAAAATATGAGACAACATCAGAACCACTTTGGGGCCCTAGGATCTAGCCCTCCTGGACCCGGAGAGGGATCTCTCCAATAAAACAAAGAATGGTATATCTTTGAAGCTCAAATGAGATGTTAGGCTAGTTATGAAGCACAAAGGGGGTTTTAAAATGATTTGGTTGGTGAGTTGCTGGGTTGGTCATGAGATCATAGACTGAGAGAGTAATGGGAGGAAAGGAAAAAAACAACAGGATGTTTCAGCAAAGAGGATAGGTCAAGAAAGTGCCATCCATTGGGCTATGGAGTCATGAAAAGGAATTACTTGCAACAACTAGCCAAGGATTTCAGAGGGCAAGTCATCCATTCTAAAGGATCTTTTTAGATAGATGGTGGGATGGAGCATTAAGGAAAGAAAGTAAGAGAAGGAAAGCAACCCAATTTTCTGTCTATAGATAAGGTCACAGGTCATTTAACTCCAGACCTGCTTGGACATACTCATAGGCAACTCTCAAAGGAGGGACAAAGGGGCAGCTTATAGATCATACCAGAGGTAATTTAACTCCAGGGCAGCTTTAGCATGCTCCAAAGAAAAACAAAGATAAGCTTAACAGAGCCAGGGTATGTAGATCAGAGAAGGACTTTGAACCTTCAATGCTTTGACACCAGCAAGAATATCCAAGCAGCAAACCCCTAATTCATACATCAGCTAGCAGCATATAGAACCGCTACACTGGTTAAATTAGTTGAACTTACTCTTAGATTCACTATTAGCAGAAAACATTAAAGGCAAGGAGAGAAAAAACATAGGGTACTTAACAAGGGTAAATCCTATGCCAATATTCTGATGCGAGCCAACAGAAAATGAAACAGTATGAAAATGTAATAAACAGTGTTAGAGAAAACATCACCAATAGTAATAGACTAGGATCCTGTGAAATTTGCTTGATTAATTGATGCAAAACCAGCCACATACACTGAGCTCAATGGCTAATACAATCCAGACTTTCTCCTCCCAGCTTACTACATACAAACTACTTTGTTACTCTCTCCCAAAACTGTTCTAACAGTCAAAACTGAATCCCTCTAACTACAACAGCAACAACCGAACAACAACCTTTTACAATATGTTCTCGAGAATTCTTATAGGAGAAAAGAATAGCAGGAGTAGATGTAAACTTAAATGCATCATTAAAACTCTGAAGCAGCGAGAGGGTCGAGGCCTCTTTCTGTTTTAAATACAGGGCATTGAACTTCTGCACTCTTTGGATGAAAGAGTGGTCTTCGTGAGGCTGCAATTTATTCCAGGTATGTCTTTGATGTACTTGTTGTAGCCTTTTGCAGAATTCCGGTGAAGAAACTGAGGTGTATGGACAACTGTGAGGTCTGCCATACTGCATAACTAATGCAATGGTAGCATAGGACTGTTTTCAGGACATAAATATTCTCAGGAACATGGCATAGAATAAAAGCAATATGGATACTGTGTCCTTTTATGGAAGAACGTTCTGCTAATGGTTACATTGATACATATCATTTTCTGTGCACTGGACCTTCTGAGCGGTCTACGATGTTTTCGAACTGGTACCTTTGCCTTCAAATTATCGGATTAGTCTCAAAATATGCAATGACAGGCCTTAAACACTATGTTTTCCCATTGATACTCTTTGCCGCTTCCACGTTTGCCTCTGACTACGAAATCTGTGCTTTAATGGCGCCGGAGAGGTTTTGCAGAGTTTGAACTCTGTCCTTTGACGAAATTCATGTCGGCATACCTTTCCCGGCCTTTCTCCATAATTCCATCTCCTGAGAATGGTCTTCCTGTGTTTCTATCACTGTGACAGGGACTGTGAACTATCGTGGTTTATGGCCGCTCGAAACCCTGCAAAACACGCGAATACGTTAAGAAACCATGCTGGAAGGGGATGCTGTGGGTGACCACTGAAATGGTAACGCACCATGGATGAAGGACGATGAATGCAGTGGAAACCATGGAGGAAAACCATAGAATAGAGGGAGATGCATGGGAAGATGACGAGATGGAAATTTTAATGTAAAACATTAAAATTTTATCGTTGAGCGAATTTATATAGGGACGGGCGAAAAAGTGATGAAAACACGTGGAATGGTGAGGTGGCGGGACATGCAATCAAATCTAGACCGTCCAACCTCAAGAAGAGATCGACGGTGGAAAACATATCGGAGGGTGATGGATGGTGGGCTAGGGGTACGGATGCCTTGGGTTATCCCTTGTGCAACTTCGCAGAGTGATCATCGTTGGATGAGCAGCTCTGGATCAGACGACGTACGTGCATATCGCGTTGGGTTTTCCGCTGAACGATAACACGCGATGGGGAGGCGGTTTTCAAACAGTGCCAGTGCCACGCGTCATTCGATGAGTGGAATCGCTGGCCAAACGAAAATTACCGCCCACCTCTCAAAGGCGGTGCGATAGAAACCGCCGGATTTTGAACAGTGACCATGGCGCGGTTGTGGGGACCACCGAGCGGGTGAACTACGGACCGTCGATCTGCGGGTCAGATCGACGGTGGACAGATGATCAGAGCAGTGAATGGGGTTGAACGGTGGATGTTGTGGGGACGTGACGACCATCCGATCTATATAGATCATCGGTTTAAAATGCCCCCGATATGGATTCTTCGATAAGCACCCTTCGGGCCAGCGCTCGGTTCTAGTGCCCTGGTCACGTGGAGGAAAAGGTTTAGGGGGCTGGCCGAAGGGGTTAGGCCTGTCATAATGTGGAAAATGGGTTTTTGGCCCATTTTAATGCATTTTAAGGCCAAAGAAGGGTAACGATAGAGAGGAAAAGGGTTTATTAAACAAAACAAAGAGTATTTGAAGGGTTTAAAAGGGAACTTGGGATGGTTTAGAGGGTTAATGGGGGAAATAAAGAGGAGTAAAAGGGGATGAAGTAGAGGTTTAAAAGGGATGATATAAGGGGGAAAAAGGAGGAGGCCCTTTGGGAATTTCTTCACAATCAGAGAGGCTTTATAACTGGAAACAGCAGTGGGGATTTATCAAAGGACAAGGGCATAAGGAGGCTTTAAGGATGATGTGTTTTCAAGAGAAATGCATTCCTTGAAGGCTCAAAAACATTTTAGTCCCCTGTTTGCTTGTCAAAAAATTCATAGGGGGGTAACAGGTTCGAAACGTCAAAATGAAAAACATGGATGTGACATACCCGGAAAACACCACCACACAAAGTACTGATCGCAAAGTCTAAGATCTACAAAGTAAATATCATTGTTCATTGATCACATAAATGTTCCAATAACCTTAAACTTGTTAGAATTATGTGCAATATTTCCATAAAAATAAATAAATATTTTATCTCATTATTTATCTCAAATAAATGTTTGAATAACCTTAAACCTTTACATGTTCCAACCAATTTTATCCAATTTTATTTTTATGCTCAACTCACAACTTTGAAATATGTGAAATGTTTTAATTATTACTTATATATGTTGAATAAAAATTTTAATCACTTAAAATTGTATGATTTACTTTATTAGCATTTCTCTCATCACTGTCTATAGCATTGCCTTTATAGTTGGTTTTGTATTATTTTTTTGGAAAATGATAAATATTTTTATTTTCCCATAAATTCAAAAATATTTCTCTAATTCTTGAAATCTTATTTCTAATTTTTTGATTGGCTAAGTGAGTTGTGATGGAACATAATTTCTCTGGTGTAGGGCGATTTATTTTCAGTATTTGTTAGTGCCTCACAAATCATTTTAAAATAAAAAAGGCTAATTTTATGAGTGGCCATTCCGTAGGTGAGTGTTCTGAGACTGAAATTGTTATGCACTTGTCCTGTTAGACGAGCCAAAACACAAGAAATACGAAACAAAATAGCTGAGACAGATAGATATCACCAGAAAATAGACAAGCGACAAAGATATTTCATTATGCATAAACAAGATACAATGTTCACTTTCCTCTTCGAGGAGGCAACCTCCAACAAAGAAGAGCTCAATTACAATACAACACAATACTTCTTCCTTCTATCTAATTCTATTTATAGCCTAATGACATCCAAAACCCTAACTGCTAGTGGTCCCTGACATAATCATGGGTTAACCACCTTATTTACTAACTAAGACATGTTTATAACTAATTATCGTCCCTTTTCTAGAATGTGGGTCGACCACTTACAATTATTATTAATGTGGATAATTGCTTACGAGCTTTATTGACTCAACCAACTAACTATGACTCAGACTAGGCCCTTATGGGATTATTACATAAATATAGGGGTTAGGGCTGGACCCTAACATGCCCTCCCCCATTGAAAGTAACCTTGTCCTCAAGGCTGAAGTTGCTAAAACTGCTGAAGAATAGTGGCTGGTTCCAATGTTGCATCTTCTGGAGAGGTTTCTTTCCAGTTGATTAGTACTTCCTTGATCGCGCAGCCACAAAGATGACGTTCACAAGTATCTAGGGCTTGTTCTAGTTGGAGCCAAAGTGAGCCTTCATCATCTAATTCTGGAAGACTTGTTTGAACCCTGCAATTGTTCCCCACCACTTTCTTGAGGCCCGAGACATGAAATACTGGGTGGATTCGTGAAGTGGTTGGTAAAGCCAGTTTGTAGGCAACGACTCCTATACGTTGAAGTACCTGATAAGCCCCATAGAATTTGGGGGCGATTTTTTGTCATCCTTTTTCTTTGAGAGAGATTTGCTTATATGGTTGGAGTCATAGGAATACATGGTTACCGACTTGAAATGACCGTTCAGATCGATGTTGATCGGCATTTTGCTTCATTCTATTTTGTGCCTAATGTAGATTATCTTTGAGTTGAGTGATCATGGCAGCACGGTTCTGTAGGAGTTGATCAATTGCCTGCACTTTGGAACAACCGGGAGGTAAGACATTGGTGACGGTGGAAGTTGTCCATATACGACCTCATAAGGTGTCATATTGGTGGCTTCATGATAGTTAGTGTTATACCACCATTCAGCTAGAGGTAGCCATTTGACCCATTGATTTTTCTTGTCAGAAGTGAAACAACGTAGATAGGTCTCCAAGAATTTGTTGACTGCCTCTATCTGACCATCAGTTTGAGGATGATAAGTTGTACTGAGTTGGAGTTGCATGCCCTGGAGCTTAAAAAGTTCTTGCCAAAATTTTCTGGTGAAGGTGGGGTCACGATCTTGTTATCACTCCAATAATTCTCAAAGGTCGTGAGATTTTTTATTTTTGTTTAAATAATATTAGAGGTTACCACAAAACTACTTTTAAGCCTTAGGATCTAGCCTTTCTAATGCTCAGATAGGGCTCTCTCTATATGATTTACCTTTGTTGATTTTAGTTGATTTTAGGCTAGTTATGTAGGGTAAATTGGTTTTGGATTTTGATTAGTTTGGTGGTGAAATCACTTACTCAGATGGATAGTAGTAGGTCTGTATACCATTGGGCTAATGGAGTCAATGTGTTAAGAAATCATATCAGGATCAAGGTATAAAGGGAAATGTTTACAGGGAAAGATAGCTAAGTTACTTCAAATCTTCAAGGTTGATGGTGAAAATGGTTTCAATCGGGATAAGAGAGCAATTAAGGGTTCTCAAATCTGGATAATGAGTGAAAAGTAAGAGGTCAATCGAAACTAGGGAGCAATTAACAATTCCCTAATCTGGATATCAATGTAAAACATGTAAATGATAAACAGTTCAAGATAGAGTGTAATTAAACATATTTTGAAATAACATTCCTGATATATCGTTTAGGTTTAGAAAAGCATACATGTAATTGTGAAAACTTCAGAAAGAAACAGTTGAACAAATAGAAAGTACTTCAATGTAATAGCCCAACACATGAATCCTGTAATATGATGCTTTATTGCTTTAATCCAGTCTGCTGACTTGAAATTGGTACAATCACCCTTAGGTTCCAGAATAGTACAACTATATAAATTTTCAGCAATTCATCCACACTCAATACTTCAGAATGTGAATTATTTATACAAAAACTCTAACAAAATATCCTGAAACAAACTTAGGAATTATTCAAGAAAAGAAATATCTTCATGCAAGGAGATAGAGACAGCTATCTAACTAATGCAAGTTGTCCATGATTTTATTGATTTGGTGTTCAATTGTTGATATTTTCCTATTGATTTGTCTCTTGATTGTTGCTCAACGAAGGTTGTTTGTTAGGCAGTGGATTGTCCTCCTCGTTGGCAGCTTTCATCTTGTAGAAATTATATCATTGATATATTATACATCTAAGATTCTCCTGATCACACACTATTTGACTTCATGCACAATACATAATCTCTTCTACCATTGATCATTAATTGCAGAAATAAAATCAATTGCATGCACACATTAAAACCATAAAAATTCACACATATGAACACAATAATTTATGGGAAAGCTTAAAGCTGAAAACCCCCAACTATATGTATATTATGTCATAGAGATCATGTAACAATCATCATACAAATCTCCTCACAAGCTCTCAGTACAATCTCCAATTGCTACACACTAATCAGGTTCGATCTAGCAAATCCCATGCATCAATCTCTGCCACCTGCTAGCCTGCCTCTACTGCACAATCCCTGCTGAATATGGGCTCTGAATGAGTTCGAATCCACCTGGCTTGCACTACGTAATCCTCATTGCCATCTCCATCAATGTGTGTTGCAAACTCATTCACCAGTATAGTCACAACTGATAGTCACACTGCTCTTTCACCTACCTCTCCATTGCTCTCCACTGAAACTGTCCATGCACTGTAGTTAACTGATGTATTCTTCAGTTGATTAATGAGTTATTAATTAGTGAATTAATTAATAATTAATTCACACCACTCTCACTAGTGTATCAATCAGTTAGACTAGATACAACTAGCTCAACTATGTCTAACTGAGTTAAACTGAACACAACTCCATTAACTACTTCTACTAACTCCACCAAACTCTGTCACATGAGTTCTAACTGAAGTCTCCATGCAATAGCTCCACTTAACCCTCAGGAATAGCGCAATTCCTTCTGTCAGCTCCTGTGCCACATCTGTGCACTTAACTAAAGTGCTCCAAGAGAATAAGATAATGTTTATAGTCTAAATATTATTAAGAGCTAATAATATTCGACATATCTATTTTTAGACTAGCAATCTAAAAATAGATGCCACCTAATATGTCTAAAAATAGAAGTCCATATATTTTTTCCAACTTGACCAACCATCCACAAATAGCATCCTGCAACTCATAGAATATGATCGACATGTCTAAAAATAGACTATGCACCAAAAATAGCTTGCGCGCCCACTTAGTGAAGGCGACTTCTTTCCACTAAGCTCATCATCTTTTTGCAATCTCAACACTCCCTATCAACAAGATAGGGATTATCTGCCACCCCGATCCTGCCTCTATGGTATTCGAATTTTCTCCTGGTGAGCGCCTTCGTCAAGATATCAGCATCTTGATCCTCCGTAGGAATGTAAGAAAGTAACATGATCTTCCGCTGCACACAATCTCTGATATGATGGTACCAGATGTAAATGTGTTCAGATCTATCAGAAATACTAGATTAACTGAGAGTTTGATGCAACTCTGATTATCACAATATATCACAGTAGGATCTAAGTGTGAACCGAACAACCAGACCAGGATCTTCCTCATCCATATAGCCTCGCATGCAGCCAAACTCGCTGCCATATACTCATCCTCCACTGAACTGAGTGCCATGGATCTCTATTTCCTGTTGTACCAAGAACCTGTTGTCGACCCGATTCTGGAAATCCCTCCAGATGTGCTCTTTCTGTCCCTTGGGCTCCCCACCCAATCTGCATCCATGAAGCCACACAGCTTCACCTCATCCGACTGTCTGTACCAAAGACCATATCCCGATGTGCCTCTATGATATCTCAATACATGCTTCCCCGCCTTCAAAAAGAGCTTGGTAGGCTTAACCATAGCTTGTGAAAGTTGGTTAACTGCGTAGCATATGTCGGGTCGTGTATTGACCAGATACATGAGCGACCCCACCAATTGTTGTTAAACAGTGGCATCCACTACCTCTACCGATGTAGCATCCTCTTTCCTCCAACCACCAGGAAGAGGAGTGTCGATAGGCTTGCAGCCATACATGTTGAACTTCTCCAGTATCTCCCGGGCATACTTGCCTTGAGACACAAACAATCCATCACTGCGCTGCCAAATTTCCAATCCCAGGAAATAATGAAGGAGGCCCAAGTCCTTCATCTCAAACTCTTTTACAAGATCAACCTTGCATGAGAGTATCAACTGCTCATCACCGGTCAAAATCAAATCATCTACATAAAGTACAATGATCAGCAACTTACCCTCAACCACTATCTGGTACAGGTTGGGATCCGCCTCACTCTTGGTAAAACCAAGTCCAGTGAAATAACTATCTATCTGTGTGTACCAAGCATGAGGTGCATGTTTCAACCCATACAACGCTCTTTTGAGCCTACACACATGCGACTCACTGTTGAAGATCTCAAAACCTTTGGGCTGCTCTATGTACACCTCCTCTTCAATCACTCCGTTGAGGAACACAGTCTTCACATCCATCTCATGAATGTACCACCCCATTTGTGCTGAGAGAGATAGGATGCTCTGTATGGAATAATACCTTGTGACAGGTGCAAATGTTTCCTCATAGTTGATCCCCTCAATCTTTTAGAAGCCCCAAGAAACAAATCTTGCCTTATACTTCTCGACGCTCCCATCAGCTGCTTGCTTCACTTTGTAGATCCATCTTGAACCTACCACTGATTTCCCTTCTGGCCTTGGGACAATCTCCCATGCACTGTTTTTGATAATCAAATCATACTCTTCCACCATGGCATCTACCCATGCAGGGTCCTCCACAGCTTCCTCGAAAGAGGATGGCTCTGTCACAATACACTTGCTCATCAGAGCCATGTATCCAGTATATCGGTCAGGTGACTGTCTCTCTACGCTGTGATGTAGGTGCTCCTACAATCTTCTTTGCATCTTGATTCAGTCGCTGAGCTTCTGTAGTGCGCTTCTGCCCTCTGATGGTTGGCGCTACATGAGTGGTTTCTCCCACTCCATGAACCTCCTCTTGTGGCTGATCCACATCCTGAGGCTCATCCTTAGGAACTAATATCTCCTCATCTACATGCAAGTGTGGCTCCCTCTCAAGCGAACACTTCATGGCTTTCTCCTCATGAAATTTGATATCCCGTCGCACGACAGTCTTCCGACTATCTAGAAAATACGCACGATAGTTGTGGGGTGTATCAGTGTACCCCACAAATATCCCAACCTCTGTGGTTGGCTCCAGCTTCTTCCTGGAATCCTTCATCACATGAATGTAAACAGGCGAGCCAAAAATCTTCAAATGAGAAATATCAGGCTTCTTACTAGAAAACGCCTCCTCGGGTGTACTCATGTGAAGCACTCTATGAGGACAACAGTTTTTCACATAAACCGCAGTATTGCATGCCTCAACCCATAAGTGTATGGGAAGGCCTTGATCATGCAACATCACCCGTGTAGCACCCACGATCGTTCCGTTCTTCCGCTCCACGACCCCATTCTGCTGTGGGTTATGAGGTGCTATGAGCTCTCTTCGAATTCCTTTTGCGCTGCAAAAGTCCTTGAATTCGCCAGAGATGAATTCACCACCATTGTTGCTCCTAATAGCCTTCACTTGCTTCCCCGAATATTTCTCCACCAGTGCCTTGAAATCACAGAACTTTGAGTATGTCTCGCTCTTCTTCTGCATGAAGAAGATCCAACACTTCCGAGAAAAGTCATCAACAAATATCACATAATACCTGTGATTTGCTGTCGAAGCTACTGAGAAAGGTCCACACACGTCTGTGTGAATTCTCTCAAAGATTGTCGTGTCGTGACTATCCTTCTCGTGAAAGGTGGCTTTCACAAATTTTCCCAAAGTACATCCCTTGCACTGATTTGACTGCGCAAGTGTACCTTTGGGAAGCCCGGTAGAAATCTGGTGCAAAATTTTCAAAGCACCATGGTGAAGATGGCCCAATCTCCTGTGCCATAGCTCGCCCTCATCCCGGCTCACCACTCCTTTTTCCTTGCCTGCCATTGCTGTGCAGCCATCTACCTGTAACTAATTAAGGTTCTTAACTCGAACCCCTATCCTCCGGGTTTCACCAGTTTCCTTACTGCGCAGGAAAGCCTTTCCCTCGCTAAAGACAACATCATATCCCTTGTCTTCTAACATGGCCACCGAGATCAGATTCTTCTTCAATCCTGGAACATGCATGACATCCTTCAATATGAAAGGTTTACCAGACTCCCTCTCAAAGGAAATGGTATTGATACCAGTCGCACTGTATCTACCATCATCGCCCATCTCGATGTGCACTCCAAGATCCTTCTCATCCAGATCACTGAAAAAATCTTTGTCTCCGGTCATATGAAAAGACACACCACTGTCAAGAAACCACACTGAACCCATCATACTTGAGACCAAGCATGCGATCAGCGAAAAATCCAGCTCAAACTGCGAGGCTAAGGCCTCTCCAGCTGCAGATCCAGCATCCTACTTATTTTTCTTCTTCTGTGGAAAATTAGAGTCGTAATGTCCGTGTTGGTGACAATGAAAGCACTTCACCTTGGACATGTCCTACTTCTTGCCTTTCGCACCAGATTGAGAAGCATTCTTCTTGCTCTTCCCCTTCCTTGCTTTGGCAGCCAAAGTGTAATTTTCCTCGTCTTCATTCTTCGATGAAGATCCATCCCTGGTACTCCGCCTTATCTCCTCCTGCACAAGATCCGACCAAAGTCGCTCCCATCCTGGAAGTTTCTCCCGACCATTGACAGAGTCCTCATAGGAATGCCAACTCTTCGGAAGCCCAAGGAGAGCCAAGCTCACCAAGTCCTCTTCATCTACAGTAACCCCCACACTTCCCAGCTCATCCCTGCACTGGACGAACTTCGTGAGGTACTTGGGTATACTCTCGCCCTTCTCCATTTTTATTTTCCTAAGCTTATCCTTGAGCGCCAACTTCCTCTGGTCGCTCTTGCTTTGGAACAAGTCTGTCAAATCTTTCCACATCAAGAATGGAGAATATTTACCATGAAGGCTGGACACTATGTGATCCTTCACACCTTCCAACAGAATCCTTTGACATTTTGTTGTCTTCTTTTTCCATGCTTCAAGTGCAGCAGCATCGCTAGAAGCAGTTTTTGGAATTCTGCATCTATGAACTCCTTCAACCCAATGTCCTCCAGCACCACCTCCATCCTGTCCTTCCATGCAATATAATTCGAGCTGCCCTCAAGGGCATACTCCAATCACAATCCATTGAAAGACATCTCAACTTCGACACCAAGAAAACACTGCTGCAAATTCGAATTCCACCAGCACAAAACTCAACCGCTTCAACGTTTTGCAATTGCTCCAACGATCAATATCCCTCTGATACCATGTAGAAATTATATAAATGATATTTTATACATCCAAGATTCTCCTGATCACACACTATTTGACTTCATGCACAATATAGAATCTCTTCTACCATTGATCATTAATTGCGGAAATAAAATCAATTGCATGCACACATTAAAACCATAAAAATTCACACATATGAACACAGTAATTTATGGGAAAGATTAAAGCTGAAAACCCCCAAATATCTGTATATTATGTCATAAATATCATGTAACAATCATTATACAAAGCTCCTCATAAGATCTCAGTACAATCTCCAATTGCTACACACTAATCAGGTCTGATCTAGCAAATCCCATGCATCAATCTCTGCCACCTGCTAGCTTGCATCTACTGCGCAATCCCTGATGAATATGGGCTCTAAATGAGTTTGAATCCACTTGGCTTGCACTGCGCAATCCTCATTGCCATCTCCATCAATGTGTGGTGCAAACTCATGCACCAGTATAGTCACAACTAATATTCACACTACTCTTTCACCTACCTCTCCACTGGTCTCCACTGAAACTGTCCATGCACTGTAGTTAATTGATGTATTCTTCAGTTGATTAATAACTCATTAATCAACTGAAGAATACATCAGTTAACTACAAATCATGGACAGTTTCAGTGGAGACCAGTGGAGAGGTAGGTGAAAGAGTAGTGCGACTATCAGTTGTGACTATACTGGTGCATGATTTTGCACCACACATTGATGGAGATGTCAATGAGGATTGCACAGTGCAAGACAGGTGGATTCGAACTCATTCAGGGCCCATATTTAGTAGGGATTGTGCAGTAGAGGCAGGCTAGCAGGTGGCAGAGATTGATGCATGGGATTTGCTAGATCGGACCTAATTAGTGTGTAGCAATTGGAGATTGTACTGAGAGATTGTGAGGAGCTTTGTATGATGATTATTACATGATCTCTATGACATAATATACAGATAGTTGGGGGTTTTCAGCTTTAAGCTTTCCCATAAATTATTGTGTTCATATGTGTGAATTTTTATGGTTTTACTGTGTGCATGCAATTGATTTTATTTCCGCAATTAATGATCAATGGTAGAAGAGATTCTATATTGTGCATGAAGTCAAACAGTGTGTGATTAGGAGAATCTCAGATGTATAACATATCAATTATATAATTTCTACACATATTTGCATTGTAATTTCTGTATTGACTTTATCTCTGACTGTAAACTGATACTCTTTACTCTGATCCTCTTTAACCTCTTGACTGTTGTTTTTTACTGTAAATTGTAACTGTAAAACAACATGCTCTGTTTTATCTTTTCTTGACTAATATGTTTCTTATTTGACTGCCCTATTTGACTGTTTTGATCTTCATAGTAAATCAATCAATTTTTCCCAAAGTTCTGCCTCTGGTAACTTAATTTTCACCATCCTCCTGAATATTTCATCAGCCTCTGTGTATTTTGAGAATGTAGGCTTGTTGACAAATAGGTGTTTCACCTCATGTTGCAGGTAAAACAGATTATCAAAATTTTTGTAGAGAACTTTCCCTGTTGGAATTCCTTGTGAAGAAGGAAGATTAGCCTAATCCTTGGAAACTTCTCTCATTTTCTTATCATAATCATCTTGCTTCATTAATTTGTCATGAATAACCAGAGGATTGGGAAGGCATTTTTGCCTTAGAACATCAAATTTCATCATGAATCTTGTGATGGTAACTTCCATATTATGGAATTTCTCTTCTAGCTGTATCATCAAATTCTTTTTAGAAATTACCCTCCTAACGTCTAGGATGGTCTTTGTTCTGTCATTGATTCCAATCTCTTATAGTTCTTTCCTATTCTTGGAATTAAGAAATTTTATGATCTCATTTGCCTCTTCAGGCTTCTTGCCAAGTTCTTCTTTTATCTTCTAGATAGCTACTCTTGCTTCTTTGACTAAGTCTTTCTGTTCATAGATAACCTATATGGATGGAAAAATATCATTGACATCTTCAATGATATTGGCCCATAACTTCTACTTAGCTTGTGCCATGGGTTCTTTTAGTGTTAGATCTTTTTATAACTTCTTCAATTTCTCATTCAACCTGTTGGCTTTCTGTTCTTCATTCTTGTGCATTATCTTAGCAAGTTTCTTTTCATCTTTCAGACTTTTCAACTATTCTTTAAGTCTGTTAATTTCATTTGTCTGAATAGACATGTCCTGCATATATTTTACTAGTTTACTTGCTTCATCTGTAGGTTGTATTGCTGTAGTTGAAGAATATGTGGCTGAAGTAGTGGCTGAGGTGACACGAAGTGCTATAGCCACTGGGACTGTAGGAGCCAATGATTCTTCTAGTGTAGAAGGTACAATAGTAGTGACTACATGGATGACAGTGAATGGAACATCTTCTATGTCCTTTTACCCCTGGACCAACTTGTCCATTTCATTCTCCATTTCTTTGATTTGGGCAGTCAACTGAAGTATGAGACTCATCATCTCATCTTTTTGATTTTCATCCTGTAACACTTCCTTTGCTTGAGGATGTTCAGTAGGAGGCAGCTTAAGTTTATTCTTTAATGCAAAAATGTCTGCATTCTTATTTTTAATCAGTTCATCTGCAACTTTTACATTATTAGGATCATATCCTACTTCAATAACCAAATATTTCAGTGATTTTATTCTTTTATCCTTAGCTTGAGAGGATGATTTTTCCAACTTGAGATGATCTTTGATATTTCCAAGAGTGTTTTGAAGCTTCTGCACACTCATGGCCTTGTTTGTCATTGTGGAATAAAGAATTTCACTAGCCTGTTTGTGAAATTCTATCTGATGAATGGGATGAAGGTCATCTGCTTGAAATTCATATGATGACTTTTTGTAATTTGCTGGTGTTTTGGGATGATTTACTTTAGGCTCCAGGAAGGTCATCTGCATTTTCCTAGTTTTGTAGTCAAAAGCAGAAAGTAATTTGCTTTGGTCACTAGGTGACTGTTTCCATTACTGGTTATATGTATCAGTCATCAAGGCTTCATTTCTTGTTTTTATCTCTCTATATATCTACATAATTTCCATCTCCTTTTCTGCTGGTTTGTTGGAGGATGACATTTCAACATTATGTTACTTCTGAATAAGCTGAGTGTTAGAAGTTGAAGGCTGATGTATTTCTTCAATCACTGTAGGAGGTGCATTGTCCTTTGCTGCTGTTTCTATATCAATCACTTCTATTGTCTCTACTCCTTCATTGACAGGATTCAATTTTGGCTTTTTCCTTTACATTAATTTAAATTTAGTTCCAGTAGTTGCCTTTGCAGTGTATGATCCTTCTTCTCTGATTCTTTTTGAGCTTCTATCTTCTTGGGCTGGAGTGTGCAAGGTTTGACTAGTATCACCTTTTTTCTCTACCTCTGTCAAGGTGTTTTCCAACCATTCAAATTGATTGGAGAATTTATCAATTTCTGGTTTCTTCTCATGTACATAAGGAGTTAGTTTTCATATAACTCTCAATTTACTTATTACTCTTAGAGGATCATAGTACCATAGAAAAATATTACTGAATTTAAACTCCTGCAAATGTTTTTCAGCCTCTGGACCTGCATCTCTACTGTTACAAATGAAAGGGCCAACTTGATTTTTTATTTTGAACCGTGTCTTCTTCTTTGCTGCCAAGAAATTGATTGCATCAGAATTAATAATCTGCCTTATATACTCAAGGGAAAATAACCTCATTGGGAGGTATTTGGGCAGTTTATATGGAATAATATTTGATCCATATACCCTTATCTCTGTATGGTTTTGGTATAAGTACCAATCTCTTATCCTATTATGCTCTGACAATTGTAGGACCTTCTTAATTTCCTCACTGATTCTTGGTTGATTGTTGTTGTTCAACATGTTGACAATAGGATGAATAAAGGAGGCAATGAAGTCTGTGTAGGTGAATTCAGTGGAGTCTTTCCTTATCAAGGAAGTCCAAAATATAATTAACTGTGGATTACCTTCAACATCAAGCTTTTGAAGTTTGATGGCAAATTTCTAAGAATGAAAATATAGAAACATGTGGAATAGGACTGATGAATACTTAAAGACACCTTCTTCAGCCATTTTTACCAACTTTTCATGAATAGTATCAGCAAGATACTGAGCAAAGTTAAATACGGTAGCAGGAGGCAGACCAGGGGTAAAAATAGACAAGAAACCAAAAACTGCAACATCAACATGTTCATCTTAAAATAACCAAAAATTTAGGACAACATTGTGATAATGTGCCTGGTTCTCTCAGAAAATATGGCTGCTGGATAGGGAGGGCTAGTCTTACGAACTTCTGTTGGTGAAGGCATGAAATTCCGAAACATCTGGAACCTCTTGGGGAAGTCCAGATTTAAATAAAAATGGGTAAGGGTTTCAATGGCCAAAGGGTTTCATCTTGCTTGGATTGGATCTGTAGCATTTGATTTATTGACTCAGCTATAATGGTGAACATAAGTTCTTTTTTAGGGGTTATTAGAGCTCTCTGGTCAGGAAAATATCAATATTGACAGAGTCTAATCACTTCTAGGCATTGAAAGGTCTGTGGGACAAAATACTTTGGTAAATTAGATTCCCAAATGAAAATTTCATCGTCTTGGTCAATGGAGTTGTCATGGCTCCAGTAGTGGACATCAAGTAGATTATACTCAGTGATTTTGTCATTAATTTTAAATTCCTTATCTGCTAAAGGAGCGTGTTCTACATCTACAACGGGAGGTTGTAGAGGATTGATTGATACTACTGCTTTGGAAGTGATTTTTCTCTTTGATTTTACAATTAATTACTCTTTTGACTCAGGAAAAACTGATTTTAAGCCTTTAGTAGCACCTCTGACAGATTATAACAGTTTGCAGACTGATTTTAATAAGCCAATTGGTCAATTATTACTCTCTGTAATCAGAAACAGTATCAAGCCTTAGAATTCTGTAAATAATAGGTCCAAGGTTTGCAGAAAAAGGATTTGGGAAGCTACATGGATTCCTTTTAGGTCTGCAGAGGCTTCTACTTGATTTAATTGCTAAAACTGTATTATATGTGACGAAAAGCAATCTCCGGACCTCAAATTTCTGCAAAAGGATGCCTAGGGTATGTAGAAAAAGGATTGAAAGGCACAAAAGGTTTCCTCTAGTCTGAAAAGGCTTCTATTTTAATTAAATTAATGATTACTTTGTCTTTAGATCAAGAAACAAGCCTTTTCTTTGAGGAATACCTGGGAAAAACGAAGATTGTGGTTTGCAGAAGGTTTCTGAGGCAACAGAGGCTTTCTGAGGTTATTCTGATCTTTATAGATCTTCAATTCATTTCTTCAATGTCTTTGGAAAAAAATTGGTTGAATTCTGATTGAAAAGGCTTGATTATAGGTCGGTAGATTGATCTTTGGCTTCAAAAACGGTCGACAATTCTCTTTCAGTGCAAAAATGTAACATAAAGTGGTAAAAGGGCTAACAAAGTGCCAATATATGCATTTTAATAAAAAATGTTTACATTATTCAATGTGCAGTGAATTTGAATTGATGGGGTGGTTTGCGCAAAGGGTAGGAGAAACCGCTTAGTGGTTTTCACATGAGTGAAAAGTGGTAAGTGGTAAAGTTCGGATCGATGCGATCAAATAAAAATTAGCCACTGTTGACACCTAATCCTAGGGGTTGGGTGAGAATATTCAATATTGTATATTAAATAATATTAGGAAATAAGGAAGGCCAAGAGTCATTGGGAGATGAATCCCAATAGCCTCACCTCCATGTATAAATACATGTACATTCTTCATCTAATACACATTCTGATTTGCGGAGTTACCTCCTGGTTTGACATGGTATCAAAGCCAATCCCACTATTGGAATTTTTTCCTATGGTGTAACTCCCTCATTCCTTTGCTTAGTCAGTTTTTATGTCTAGTTTTGCTGCTCCATTAGATTGATGATATATACTGTAATTCTGCATTTTTTTTAATTTATCTCTGCAAATTTTGCACAGCTCTGATTTTTGCAAATTCTGAAGATTCTACAATTTCCAGTACCTGCATTTCTGCAGTCCTGCAAATATCTGCAGTTCTGCAGCCCTTGAAATATCTGCAATTCAAAATTTTTAACGGCCTCTCGGCCTCCCCCATTCTCCAACACATCTCTCATCTACGCTCTGTCGCTCCACATACCTATCGCTCTACCCATTCTCCAACACATCTCTCATCTACGCTCTGTCACTCCCCACACCGCCTACCCTCTTACCTACCCGCAGACCCATCTTACCTACCCTTTTCTCCACGCCTGCACACACGACAAACCCCTCTCCCTTTGCTCACACTCCAATGCCCGACCCCTCTCCCTAAGCTATGCCCCCTCCCTCTCTCTATAGCCTACAGCCCCACGCTCACACCCATTGCACCTACGCTCAGCTCTGCAACCTACGCTGGCCCCTCCTCTTGGCTTATCCTACGCCACTGCTCCCAAATACACCTACTTCTCCATATGCAACACACCAGAGCCTCTCAACAATACACGACTACATACTCCCGTCGCCTCTCGACTACAACTGTAACGCATTTTCCCTTGGCCTTTGGCTACAACCAGCCTGTCGACCCTCCTCGTGGCTTGTGGCCAGGCTCCTCTGTCATACGCTCTGTCATTTTTAAATACCGCTCCCTCCCACCATATACCGCCCCTCCTCTTCCAACGTTGTCTGTATTATTTCCGCCCCCCCGCCCCACTATATAATACCATTATAACCCCACATTCATAATACCACTATTTTATACCGCCCCTCCACCACTTTATAATACCACTTCCCACATTCATAATACCGCCCTCCCTCCACATTTTCAATACAATTATCCAGATAAATTTTCTCTCTTCAAACACAAAATATATATATATTGGTGCAGAATTCAGTATTTTCAGCAAAGTGTTTTTGTCCCCTTCAATTGAGTATATTTCCAGAATTGAAGATTTTCTAGCAAAATTTTTCCTCCTCAAAAGAATTTTTTCCAGCAAAGTAATTATTTTTTCCCTTCAGAAGAATGCATTCTCTCATATCTATTGTAGGGGTGGTTCTCTCCGGCAAGGAGAACTATCTTGAATGGTCCCGGAAAATCAAGCACACTCTCATTTTTAATGAGTTGTGGAAAGGAATCTGTGAAGGACAAGAAGGAAATCCACCAGCAAAGCCCACTTTAGACAAGGAGCTTGCCATTTGGGAAAACAAGAACTGCAAGGCCTATGCCTATGAAGCCTTGAACAAGCTAAAAGAACTCTATGACTCACATTCAGAACTAGAAATTGTTCAATTGATGATTAAGTTGTTCAGTCTTGAAATGAAGAATGATGATCCCCTTGCTTTAGCTTCAGAAGTTAGATATATCATGAATGATATTGACAGCACTGGTGTAAAAATTGACATATCTCTCATAGCATATGTTAAGGAATTATATCTGACTTACTCACATTATCTTGAGTCATTGCAAGCAAGTGGAAACCTTGAGCATATCACCTTTGATACCCTTGAGAAAAAGTTTGCAGAAAGAGATAAAGCTTTCGGGAAGATGACAGTCCCTTCATCCTCTGAAGAGGCTGCATACTTGGCACATAGAGAAAAGAGTCATGATCCAGATTCATCCAGAGGAAGAGGTGGCAGAAGAGGAAGAGGAAGAAGAAACTTCAGAGAAAAGGGGGGGCAGACAATCTGACAAATCCGATCTTCATTGCAAATGTTGCAATAAAGATGGACATGATGCATCCAAATGCAGGACACCCTGGGATAAAATTGAGCAGCAAAGAAATCAAGACAAAGGTAAAACTAATGACAAAGACAAAGGTAAAGCACCTGAATCCACTCATTATGTTCTAGCACATTGTAACAATGGAGTAACTGAAGACTTGTTTGATGTTTCATTTACTTCATGGAGAGATGATTGGTTGCTAGATTCAAGAGCAACATGTCACATGACATTTAGAAAAGATTTTTTTGAAGAATTCACTGACAAAGTTGATGGAGCAGTATATTTCGCAGATAAATCCAAACTCAAGCCATCAGGGCTTGGCACAGTCAGGCTTAAGTTGCCTAGTCTTCCAGATCATATTCTACATGAGGTTCTATACCTCCCTGAGTTGAGGAGAAACTTGTTGTCCCTGGTCCAAATCCGCCAGCAAGGACACTCCATTCACTTGTTTGATGGCAAGGCAGAGGTCAGAAAAGCATCAGATCACTCACTTGTCATGGAGGGAATAGAAGAAAGGAGACTCTTGAAGCTGAAAGGTTCATCTGCTCATGCTCAAAACTTTGCATTCAGTTCACATCATGATGAAGGTACATTCCCATCAAGTCTTTTATGGCATGCTAGATTTGGACACTTAAACTATGAAAGCCTTCATTTTTTGAAGAAAAATGGTGTTAATGGACTGCCTACAATTCCTAGGAAACCTAAGGAATGTGATGCTTGTATTCTAGGAAAGAATAGCAAACAACCATTTCATGATTCACACTCCAGAGCACATAGAAAACTTGAGCTTGTTCATTCAGATTTATGTGGCCCTATGCTTGTTTCTTCTAAAAATGGAAATAAATACATTATGAAATTTATTGATGACTACACCAGAATGTGTTGGATTTACTTATTGAATAACAAGTCTGATGCTTTTCAAACATTCAAGAATTTTCATGCATGGATTGAAAATGATGCACAAACTCATATTGGGTCTCTACGTACTGATAATGGAAAATAATACACTTCAAACGAATTTGAAATTTATCTTCGTCAACATGGAATCAAACATCAAACAACTGTGCCATATAATCCCCAACAGAACGGTGTAGCTGAAAGAATGAACATAACTATTTTAAATATGGTTCGCTCCATGTTATTTTTCAAGAATGTGAAATTGATGTTTTGGGCTGATGCGGTTCTATGTGTTGTTTACATAAAGAATAGGTGTCCTTCAAGTTCAATTAGAAACAAAACTCCTTTTGAAATGTGGCATGGCCACATTCCTTCGATAAAGCATTTCAGGGTCTTTGGGTCCACCTGTTATGCCTTGATACCCAAGGGTCAAAGGAACAAACTTGGTGCTAGAAGTCGAAAATGTATCTTCTTGGGGTACTCCAATACCTCCAAAGGATATCATCTCTATGATGAAGAAAATAAGAAGTTTGTAATAGCAAGAGATGTCATATTCCTTGAATCTTCCAAGAGTGACAAGGTTGTTGAGCGGCAACTTGATCGCCTGGATAGATTCACACATGCAAATTCTTTCCAAGAATTTGATAATCAGATTCCACATCTTGAAGGGGGGATTCCTATATTGAATCAAACTGTGGAATCATTTCCTGAAGCACTCTCTCCCCCACATGAAGAAACAACCACGGATGACACATTGAATGATGTGATTGACAAAATTGGGAGATTGAATCTTGAATCAATCCCAACTCAGTCAAATGAGCAGCCTGGGCCATCTCAGAAAGGTCCTCCCAAATGGCTGACAAAGACACTGGAGAATGTTCATCCTGATGAGGTTGGAAAAACAGGAACAAGAATTTCCACTAAACAAATCGAAGGTGATGTAGATAATTCTGATTCTCCTGTTGATATGGATATTGCTTATAACTGTGAATTGAGTTTGTCTACAGATCATGAACCAACTTCCTTCAAAGAAGCCACTTCTCATGATGAATGGAAAGAAGCGATGCAAAAGGAGTATGATGCCTTGATAAAGAATGGCACTTGGAATTTGGTTGATCTGCCTTTGGGAACAAAACCAATTGGCTGTAAGTGGGTCTACAAGAAAAAGTATAAAGCAGATGGCTCACTTGACAAGCACAAGGCCAGGCTTGTGGCAAAAGGTTTTGCACAAAAAGAAGGAATCAATTATGAAGAAAAAATTTCTCCCACAACAAAATGGACCACCATCTGGACTCTCTTTGCCCTAGCAACTCAGAATGGATGGAAAGTCCATCAGATGGATGTAAAAACCGCCTTTTTGAATGGAGATCTAAAGGAGAAATTTTATATGTCCTAGCCAGAAGGATTTGTTGTAAAGGGTCAAGAACACAAAGTTTGCAAGCTTATAAAATCCTTCTATGGCCTCAAGCAAGCACCATGAGCCTGGTATGAGAAATTAACCGAGCATCTTCTGAAACTTGACTTCAAACATTTTGATCTTGATGATGCAACTTTGTTTGTTAAGAATGTTGGAAAAATAGTTGTATATCTTGTGGTGTATGTAGATGATCTTTTGATAACAGGGAAAAATGAGAGCTATATTGCATCCATGAAGAAAGAATTGAAGAAAGGTTTTGAAATGATTGATTTGGGTTATGTTCATTATTATCTGGGTATTGAAGTAATTCAACATCCTAAATATATATTTCTTTCTCAAAATAAGTACATTAGAGATCTTTTGAACAAATTTGGCATGGATGAATGCAATCCCTTAACCACTCCAATGGAACAAAACTTGAAGCTCACATCTATTGAAGGGAAGGAATTCGAGGATGCAACTAAGTATATACAGCTTATAGGAAGTCTTATCTACTTGACCACCACCAGACCTGACATTTCATTTGCCGTTGGAATCCTCTCAAGGTTCATGCAAAAACCTTGTGAAGGACATTGGTCTGCTGCAAAAAGAGTGTTAAGGTACTTGAAGGGGACTCAAGACTTTGGACTCAAATATACATAGGTAGGTGACTTCAGCTTGATCGGATACTCTGATTCAGACTTTGATGGGGACAAAGAAACAGGGGTGTCTACTACAGGTTACACCATGAGTCTTGGATCAGGAGCTGTCTCATGGAGATCACGCAAACAGTCAGTTCCAGTAGATTCCACGACCGAGGCAGAATATGTGGCAGTAGCAGAAGCAACAAAGGAAATTGTGTGGCTCAGAAAAATCCTAGAAGATTTGCAGATGAAACAAACGTATTCAACACCACTCATGATCGACAACACCTCTGCAATAAAGTTGGCCAAGAACCCAAAGTTCCATGATCGAACAAAGCACATCAATACAAAATACCATCTAATTCGACATCATGTTCAAGCCAAAACCATCCATCTACATCATTGTTCCACAAATGAGAAAACTGCTGATATCTTCACCAAAGCACTTGGAAGAGAAAAGTTTGAAAAGTTCAGATCGATGCTTGGGCTCACCAACATCCCTTCGGATTAAAGGGGGGAATGTTGACACCTAATCCTAAGGGTTGGGTGAGAATATTCAATATTGTATATTAAATAATATTAGGAAATAAGGAAGGCCAAGAGTCATTGGGAGATGAATCCCAATAGCCTCACCTCCATGTATAAATACATGTACATTCTTCATCTAATACACATTCTGATTTGCGGAGTTACCTCCTGGTTTGACAGCCACGTAGCAGGAGCGAAGCTCCGAAAACCATGGATATCACAAGGTTGGGGTATAGTTAAGGATAGGGCTATTGGAAGTGTGATCCAGGTGGATATTGGTGGCCACCCGCCTATTCCACTTGGGGCCCCGCCATTATCTCTTTCAGTTTTTCAATTTCAACACAACTTACTATTTTTAGCAGTTTTTCGGGTCCTGAACTTTTGGAGCCGTTTTGAGGCCCTAAACGATGTTTTTTGGGGAACCTGGGAGAAACATGGGTCCATGGATTGATGTTTTTTACATCAAAAATTGTAGTCCTCGGATAGATCTTTCTAACGAGGTATGGTGCGCGTCAAATGGAGATCGTATGCCAAAGTTACGTCCTCGGGAAGTTGAAACACCAATTTACCCAAACGGGGCCCATAGTTTTGGCGCTTCATCTCCTAGGGTTAGGGTTTTGGATTTTTAAGGTTTTCCATTGTTTCTAAATAATAAATAGGCCCTCAAGCCTCATTGTAACATATTTTAGAGGCCTGTAGTCGCCACATCTCTTCTTAGAGATAAGCTACCAGCACCCTAGCTAGTTTATTTCCATTTTGACTCTAAGCAAATTTCAGTTCTTTGATATTAATGAAATGAAGTGTTATTTCCACTGCATAATTGTATTTATGGTTGTATGTGTATTCTTTTGTGTTCCTGCATAAATCCAGATCAGTGGTATCAGAGTGGTTTGATTTTTCTCGATCCTTCTTTGCATGTCCCTAACGAGGTCGGGGTATAAGGAGCTAGGGCTCGATCTAGTGGAACCTTTGCAAGATCAGACACGCAAACCCCAACGGTCGCCCATGGGGGACTAAAACAAAGATGAGGGAGCAGGAGATCCTATCAAAATATTTCTTGAGGAGGTCCTCAAAAAAAGAAGGAATGCGATGATGGATAAATTTTCCCAGATTCTTCAATGACTGCCCACTGGTGGCACATATTCATCCAGCAGCCACTCTCGAGGCGCGACTCCCTTTAAGGTACAAGAAAAATTTGAACTTCCCATATTTGAGGGTCAAATAGATGCAGATGTCGTAGATAGATGGCTGAATCTATTAGAAGGATATTTCTCGATTCATGCCTTTTCCGACCAAGAGAATATTATTTTTGCACTCCTCAAAGCTACCCCCCATGTCAACGACTGGTGGGAAACCTACTGTGAGAAAAAGGACGAGACAAAACCCTCTCTGTTCTCGGTCGTACCCACTTGAAATTATTTCTGAGATGCCATCAAGGAACAATAATATCCCGTGGGGAGCTATGAGGACAAGTACATACAATGGACCATGCTGCGACAACAAAGGCATCAAGATGTGCATGAGCTGACGAATCTGTTCCATACCCTGTGCACAAAGTTGGGTATCAAAGATTCAGAGAAAAATTTGGTGCTAAAGTATCAAAGTTGTCTGCACAGATACATTAAGGAGGAAATGGAGTTCCTCGACATATCCTCGCTTAGTACAGCATACCGGTATGCTACCAAGATTGAGTAGAAATTAAAACAGAAGAAGCGAGACTTTGGATCTACGAATCAAAAGCAAGGGAAAGGTGCCCCCAAACCGCAGAACAAATGACAAAGTGAAGGCATGGCATCCCAAGACAACCTCTCAAAGCCATAAGCAAATAGCAGCACCGCGAAGCCAAGGAAGGACACTGGAAAGTGGTGTGAGTTCCATAAGAGCTCCACTCACAACACAAGTGAGTGTCGGGCCAAGCAGTCGCTGGTGGCCGAGATGAGGGCTTCTGAGTTCGATGCATGCTCCGACTCTGAATCAGAACCTGACAAGGGGAATGATAAAGGGAAACAGATTATTGATGCAAAGCCCAACACCACTATTGCCACTATGAATATCTAGAAGGAGGAACCAGAAGATCCAGAGGAGGAGGTTTGTCTCTTCCACTCCCAGAGGTGGGTAAAATGTTCCCCGCTACAGTTCATTGTTCGCAATGGGAGCCAAAAGAACCTCATTTCAGCAGACATGTGAAGCGGTTGGGCTTGCCGACCACATCACACCCACATCCATACACCATCGGGTGGCTTAACCAAGGACAAGATCTGCGTGTCAGCTAGCAATTTCGCCTTCCCTATGGCATCAAGCTCTTCACAGATGAGGTATTATGTGACATTGCTCCTATTGATGTTTCTGATGTATTATTAGGCCAACCATAATTGTGGAAACGACATGCTATGTATGAGTCCCGGCCTCGCGTTGTTATTGTTACTTTGGGAAATAAGTTGTACAAGAATATCAGAGGTACCACCGCCTGCCTCTATCTCCTTGGTTGTTGCAAAAAAATGCAGTAAGCTCATTTCCCAAACTAGGAAATTTGTTTTCCTGATGATTCACCCCCGGGGCAAGAAGAAGACAGTGGCCACGACCTCCAGACAGAGCTCCTCTACACGCCAAAAGCAAATGGAAAAGGTTGCGGAGGAGTACGGGGACATCTTCACCTCACCCACAGGGTTTCCTCTGCACTGTTAGGTCAAGCACCCCATTGATCTGACCCCAGGTGCGCTGATACCCAATGGACCGATCTATCAGTGATCTCTTATGGAGAATGATAAAATCAAGAGGTAGATTCAGGAGTTGCTGCAGAAAGGTCACATCTGGCCAAGCTCATCGCCCTGTGGAAGCCCGATCGTGTTGGTATAGAAGAAGGATGGGACTTGGAGACTCTGTATTGACTATCAAGTGTTGAACAAGATCACTGTCCGGAATAGGTACCTGATCCCACAGATTTATGACCTTTTGAAACAACTGAAAGGGGCGAAATATTTCAGCAAGATAAACTTGAATTATGGGTATCACCAGGTACCAATTGAATCCTCCGATGTGTGGAAGACTGCCTTCAAAGCCAAGGAGGGCCTTTTCGAATGGTTGGTCATGCCTTTAGGGTTGATGAATTCTCCCACAACCTTCATGAGGTTGATGGATGACATCTTGCGACCATTCACGAACTCATTTGTAGTGGTGTAGTTGGATGACATTCTGATCATCAGCCAGACTTGGGAAGAGCACCTCCACCACATCCGACAAGTCCTCCAAACACTACGAGAACACAAGTTGTGTGCTAACTTGGAGAAGTGCACTTTTGGCATGACCCAGGTTCAATATCTGGGATACATTATTGATGAAAGGGGGGTGCATGTGGATCCAACCAAGATCCAAGCCATTCAGGATTGGCCAGCCCCAACCACTCTAACAGAGCTTCACAACTTTCTGGGTCTTGCTAATTTCTACCGCAGGTTCATGTTGGGATTCTCTCATATCACTTGGCCCTTGAGTCAAGTATGCAAGGTAGGAGCGAAAGAAAAATTATTTTGGTCAGAATCTCAACATGAGGTGTTCATAGAATTGAAACATTGCCTCTGTTCTACCCCAGTGCTCACATTACCAGACTTGAAACAACCATTTGAGATCGATACAGATGCCTCTGAATATGCTATTGGGGTAGTTCTTACTCAACATGGGCATCCAGTGGCATATCATAGTGAGAAATTTTCCGACACAGCTCAAAAGTATCCCACTTATGACAAATAAATGTATTCCATTATGCAGGATTGTTGACAATGGAAGCATTACATTTTGAGGAAGGAAACAATCATCCACATAGACCACTGACCCCTTCAGTTCATACAGACACAAGGGAAGTTGCAGAACGATCGCCATCAGAAGTGGTCCACATATCTACAACAGTTTCATTTGAACATCAAGTACAAGAAGGGTAGCACCAATAATGTTGCAGACTGCTTCAGCCGACCACCGATCATGGCGCTAACCACCATTCTCAACTCTTGATGGAATGAGACTTCTGATTGGCTACTTCTCTATGAGAGCGATCCAGAATTCAGCCATACATACAAGGCACTCTTGGGGGGTACGCAAGTTCCAAATTTTTACCTCCAAGATGCATTTTTATGTCACCTGGGACACCTTTTTGTTTCTTCGAGAGAGCGTGCCAAGATGATATGGGAAGCACACTACAGTCGAGTCGCTGGTCATTTCGGGGTCGAGAAAATAGTGGCAGTACTGCAGAAGTATTTCTATTGGTCGAACCTTCGACAGGATGTCAGGAAGTACATCAGATCCTGCACTGCTTGCACCATTGCCAAACCAACAACCAAGAAGCAAGGCCTCTATACTCCGCTACCTACCCCTAGTCGACCTTGGGAATCCATCTCCATGGATTACATGTCGGGCCTTTCTTCTACTAAGCATGGAAATGACTGTGTTTTCGTGGTCATCGACAGATTCCCGAAGATGGAAATTATGGTAGACTACAAAAGAATATCACAGCAGAAGCGACTACTAAACTCTTCTTTGAATGAGTGTGGGTGCATTTTGGGATCCCACAATATATCATATCAGATCGAGATAGCAAGTTCTTCAACACATTTTAGTCCAGCCTCTGGTCAATGCTGCACACCAAGCTCACCAAGTCCACAACTTTCCATCCCAAAACTGATGGCTAGACAGAGGTCGTCAACAGGATGATTGTACACATTCTGCGCATGTTCAATTCAAAGCACCCATGCACATGGCATGAGAGCCTCCCCTATGTACAACACAGTTATAACTAGGCTCTCCACATCTCAACTGGCCACATCCCCTTTCAGGTGGACTTGGGATTCCAGCCACTATGTCCCATTGACGTAGCCATGCCATTTGCGGCTACTCAAGCCGATTTGGCTCATGTCCAGTCTGAAGCTTACAAAGCGAACAGCTTCATCGAGTGCATTCAAAACATTCTCCAACAGGTTCATGACATATTGGATAGAGCCAATGCTAAGTAAAAGCAATGACATGATCAACATCAGGTGCCACACAACTTCCAAGTGGACGAAAAAGTGTGGCTACATTTTCAAAAGGAGCGCCTCACTGGACCCCACCGCAAGCTTCGCCCGCTGCGATATGGGTTTTACACCATCACCAAGGCTATAGGGAACAATTCCTTCGAGCTCAATATTCCACCATTCCTTGGTATGCACCCAGTATTCAATGTGGACCGCCTTCATCCCTACTTCCCACCTCTACTAGACACCTCAGGCATTGAAGAAAAACTCACACCAACAGAGTTAAACCCAAACTTCATGGAACAGGCCACCACAGATTGTATCATGGAAATGAAAATCAAGAACACTCGCCAACAGAAGATCCAACTGTATTGGGTTATCAAAGCTGGCCAACTCCTGCACCAAGGCAAGTGGTTCACTAGGGACTAAGTTCAGTAGAAGTTTCCTCATCTCATGGAGGAACTCAATGCAATGGGGACCATTGCTTCCTAAGGGGGGAGGAATGATATAGGTGGATATTGGTGGCCACCTGCCTATTTCACTTGGGGCCCCACCATCGTCTCTTTCAGTTTTTTAGCTTCGACATGACTTACTATTTTTAGCAGTTTTTCGGGTCTTGAACTTCTAGAGCCGTTTTGAGGCCCTAAACAAAGTTTTTTAGGAAAACTGGGAGCAACATGGTTATGGATTGATGTTGCTCACATTAAAAGTTGTATTCCTTGGATATATTTTTCTAACGAGATATGGTGCGTGTTAAACGGAGATCGTATGCCAAAGTTAAGTCCTCGGGAAGTTGAAACACCAATTTACCCAAACGGGGCCCATAATTTTGGCGCTTCATCTCCTACGGTTAGGGTTTTGGATGTTTAGGGTTTTCCATTGTTTCTAAATAATAAATAGGCCCTCTAGCCTCATTGTAACACAATTGAGAGGCCTGTAGCCACCACATATCTTCTCAGAGATAAGCTACCAGTGCCCTAGCTAGTTTCTTTCCATTCTGTCTGTAAGCAAATTTTAGCTCTTTGTTATTAATGAAATGAAGTGTTATTTCCGCTACATCTTTGTATTTATGGTTATATGTGTATTTTTTTGCATTCCTGCATAAATTTGGATCAATGTGCGACAAGGTTTGCTGGCATTTAGATCTGGTCAGTTATAATCTGATGGATGGGACGATGCGATGGAGTCATCGGGTTTTAAAAGGCATGGGGCCCGATACTTTAAGTTATGCAGCGGGGTTATAATGTAAATGGCCGGGGTTTGTAATATAACCAATGGGGTTAGGAAAAGTGTGACTTATGTATAGGCGGGGTTATAATAAAATCATTATATGTTTAATTAATATAAGGGTTGGGACTTTATAATTTAAGGAATTAATAAAATACGGGTTTATGTGTAGTTAAGGTTAAATGTTAATAATGAAATGCAACACGGGAAATTAAATACACTAAGTTTCTAATGTAAAATTATTGTCGGGGATGGATAGTTCTAGTGGGGCCCGATATATAATTTAATCATTTAAACTTAAAATAAAGGTTTTTTAGGGGTTTTTGGTGTTTTTTGAATAAAGGGAAATTAGTGAAGGTACTTTTTACTTTCCCAAAGATAAAATGTGTTTTAACTTAGGAAAAGGGATTTTTCGTAGGGAAAAAGAATGTAGTAATGGGGAAAGGTAAAATGAAAGAGAAAATGTATTTTTACAAGGGGAATGATTTTGAAAGGAAGTTAGTAAATGAAATGACCATTTTTCTGCTATCAATGCCTTGTGAAAATTGCTTCTACCTACCCATTAGCTTATCCTAACATTTTTTCTTCATTTCTGTGGGTGCATTTGAGCTTGTAGACCCTTATTCATTTTTATTTTAACAACAAACTATCTAATTATATCCTTATTTATTCCAAGGGATCAGATTAAATTGTTGAGCTCCTTTATTATTCTCTACCTAACTACTCATTTTCCAAGATTAAACAGTTTGGCTAGATCTTTATTCTCTATCTATCAGCATGAAATTTAAATCATGAAAGGTCAAGGTTAAGCAGTTTGACTTTCATGGATTGTGGCATTTTAACAAGCTGCACACAATCTTTATTTTGTAGTAAAAATTAAATAGTAGTGGCATTTGAATTTTCATTACTTTCATGTTTTATTTTTTCTCTTTTTTGTTTGTGGTTCATTTTTATTTTGGTCCTTTTTCTTTCAAGTCCTTTGATTTTTCTTTTAGGACTATTACCCTCTTTACATTTTTTATTTTTCTAGTATGGGAAAACAACTTGTAGAAACAAAAGTATGTACATATTACAAGACTAATCAAATTCAATTCAAAATTATGAATCCTATTATTATAGGACCCTAACAGTGGCTCCACATGGGGATGGCATTTCCTGGTGAAATGCCAAGAAATTTGAGACTAGTAGCCTTTGAATTTTGACTATGATGGCCTTGAAACTATTTTCTGAGCTCTGCATTATTTATACTTATGATATTTTGTCTTTCAAATCTTAGGGCCTTCTCTCCGGGCTTCAAATTTGCAAGTAAAACATCCAATCCAATCTGAACTCTACAATGTTATGTACAATGAGAAAAGTAAACAAAGTGAACTATTGTTATTCTGGGGAATAGTAATGCTTCAGAATTATACCATTGATAGGTCCACCTAGTAGATCTGATCCATCCAACTCCTTTAAAAAGAATGCATTGTTACCTCTGTAACCATAAATTAAATAAGGGCCTTTCCATAAGAAATCAAATTTACCATGTTTACCTTTTTTTTATCTCCTGGAATCCCACTTAAGAACTTTGTCACCTATGTAAAAATCATGTTCCTTAGTCTTCCTGTCAAATATATTTTTAATATTCTCTTGAACAACTTGTGACTTGACATAGAAATCCTCCCTGGTTTGTTGCAAGTGTATAGTTTGATTTATCCTTCTCTGAATATCATTGGGTTCTTCCTGCAGTTCTTGGATTATCTTCATCACTGGTACTCCTAAACAGGATGGAAAAATAACATCCATCCCATATATAAGCTGATAAGAGGATTTACCAATGAAATTATTTGTGGTAAGTATATCTGCCTATAAGGCATTAACTAACCTTTTGTTCCAGGTCTTTTTATTGTCTTCTAGCAATTTCTTGATGATAGTTACAAGGATTTTATTGGAGGATTCAACAAGTCCATTACCTTGAGGGTAATAGGCAGTAGAATGACCAAGGGTAATGTGGTGTTTGTTAGAGAAGTCAATCATTTTCTTAAACTTGAAAGCAGCTGCATTATCAGTAATGATCTTTTGGGGGCATCGAAATCTAGACAGTATATTGTTTTCTAGAAATGAGATTATGATAGTATCAGTGAATTTTCTATAAGGAATGGCTTCTATCCACTTAGTTAAATAGTATGTGGCTGTCAAAATCCATTTGTGTTGGGTAGAGGAGGGAGGGTGAATTTCACCAATGAAGTCAAGACCCCATTGCTGAAAAGGCATTTCTGTGGAGATGGGTTTAAGGGGTAAAGGTAGCAATTTTTTCTTCCCTTCAAATATTTGGCATTTGTGATAGGAGGTCACATATTTTTTCACATCTGCAAAGAGTGTAGACCAATAAAAACCAGCCCTCAAGATTTTATCTGCAGTTGACTTCCGGTAAAGTTGTCCTCCACAGTCACCTGCATGAAATTCTTCCATAACTTTATCAACTTCATCTTTAAGTAAAAATTTAAGTAAAATGCCACCATGATCTTTCCAAAATAGTGCATTATCTATGATACAAAATTTCATTGCCTTTAACTTTAAAAATCTAGCTTTAGTTCTTGAAAATCCGGGAGGATCTTGTAAATTTAGTAATACAAATATGATATTTGCATACCATGGTGAGTCTGAAAAGGCTTCACTAATCTGTGGAGTCGCCATCTCTTCTTGATCACCTAATTGGGCAATAAAATTAATATCTAAGGTCTTCCAGTTTGATTCAGCCATGAGCTTGGCTAAACCTTGGCCTTTAATGAGTTTGGTGGGCTTAATTTCCATGTCATATTCCGAAATGGTGGCAATCCACTTGCCTCTTTTACCATCAGGCCCATTCTGAGTCAGAATGTCCTTCACTACTGAATTTGGAACACAAGCTATGATATGTGAATATAATATGTACACTCTAAAGTCTTTGATGGACTTCACTAAATCTAGTGCTTGCTTTTCCATGATGTTATATTCTAGAGTCACATCTCTTTGTGATTTGCTGAAAAAAGCAATGGGTTGTTCATAGCCTTGATCATTTTTCTGAAGTAAAACTGCAGCAATAGTATGCACTGAAGCAAAAGAAAAAATAATGAAATCTTTTTTGAAATCATGACTTATTAAGACTGGTGTTTTGGTAAGGGTTTGATTGATTGATTCAAATGATTGTTTAGCCTCTACTGTCCATTTAAGTGCTGAGTCATTTTTCAACATGTTATTGAGTTATCTAATTAATTCTGCTAAGTTTGAAATGAATCTTCTGAGAAAATTGATTTATTCCTTAATATTTCTAGGATGACTTATGTTCAAAATGGCCTCTATTCTAGCAGGGTCAATCCTAATTCCCTCTTTTGATATGATATGTCCTAATAATTTACCTTCTTCAATTCCAAAGAGAGTCTTTTTGGGATTTAAGGAAATACCAAATTTCCTGCATTTGATACACACTTGTCTGAGATGATCTAGATGTTCATTGTCAGTCTTTGAAAATATAGTAATATCATCTAGTTAAATCACAAGAAAATCATGAATTTATTTGGAAAAAGCTATATCCATAGCTCTCTGGAAAGTGGCTCTTGTATTCATTAATCCAAAAGGCATTTTCACATACATGAAAGTACCCCATGGAGTAGTAAATACAATCTTTGGTTGGTCTTCTTTTTGAATTAAAATCTAGTTGTACTCAGAGAATCCATCAAGCAGTGAAATCCTAGATGAGCCAACCACCCTCTGTAAAATGTGATCCATCTTGGGGAGAGGGTAGTTATCTTTTAGGGACACCTTATTTAAATTTCGGAAATCAACACACAGTCTGATTTCCTCTGTCTTTTTCCTAGTAGGAACTAAGTATGAAACCCAATCAGAATATCTAATAGGTGCAATAATTTGGGCTTCATACATCCTCTTTACCTCTTTCTCAATCAAAGGTAAAAGAACATGATTGATTCTTCTAAGATTCTGTTTGAAAGGTTATATGTATTTTGTGTTGCATTATACTAATATCATAAGATTTTAAGTCCTCATAACTCCATGCAAATACATCCTAAAATTCCTTAAACATAGCTATATATTTCAGTTTTTCTTCTTGAGGTAAAACTTTGGAAAGTTTGATCATCTTAGACTTTTGTTCTGTTCCTATGTTGCATTATTCTATATCTGATCTTAATGGCTCCATATTTTGTTTTCTTGCAACGTCATTTGAATAAAAAATATCTTCTAATGGGGCTAATCCCTTAGGTAAAAAGTTGTTCTTAAGGTTTAAAATGTCAGAATCATCATTTGAAAATTCTTCTATTTCTACCTTTTCTAAATTATCTATTTATACTTGAGTAAATTTAGTGGGTTTAGTGAAATCTAAGTTATTGATATCTACAACATTTATATCAATCTCACTATCTATGGTTTGATCTACTGTACAATCTGTGTCTATGTTAAAATTCTGAAATTCTCCTTCAGCATTCATGAAATGATAGATTTGTGCATCCTGTGAAAATATCTGCCAATATTTTAGATTGTCTGGTATTGTAGGCCTGTATTTTACCTCTGTTGTATATTTATGATTTGGTTGAAAAGGCAAATTGTAGGTGCTAGAAAAAGTTGCTAAACTATGTGCTTGCATGTTCTATTTTCTAGGAATTGCAGCAAAGTTACATTCCAGCAATTCACTAATCAGATCTAAAATTGTTTCTCTATAATTGCTTAATCTTGGATTATATATAGAATATTCTCCTCTAATCTATTTTACAATTAACTCAGAGTCACCCATGATTGAAACTCTTTTGGCTCCTAGATTTCTAACAATCTGTAGTCCTAAAATCAGAGCTTCATATTCAGCCATGTTGTTTGTACATTTGAGATTTAATCTAAAGGCATGACCTTATGCATGATTGTTTTCCATGTTATGAATCCAAACTCCTACTCCTACTCCTGATTTGTTTATTGAACCATCAAAGTCTAAATGCCCATTAGGGGAATTTTAAAATGGGCCTCCTAAGGAAACTATAAAATAATAGTGGAAATAATAAAATAAGATTTTATTACATCATCAAATTTTATATGGAAAAAAGAAAAAAATACTTTATCAACTCGTATTTTCAACTTATCTCCCAAATTTTTTAATCGAATTTTGAGTGATATTACTCGTTGGATGCAAAATTTAATTCCTCATTAAATGAGTACCCATGTTGCATACTTTCGATGGACCCTGCTACACGAAAAGACAAATACATGAAAAAACGTGATTGCAATCACGTTTTTTAATGTATTTCTCATTTTTCATGTAGCAGGGTCCATCGAAAGTATGCAACATGGGTACTCCTTGGATGAGGAATTAAATTTTGCATCAAATGAGTACTCTTGCTCGAAATTTGAGTAAAAACTTTGGGAGATAAGCTGAAAATACGAGTTGAAAAAGTAGTTTTATTATTTTATTATTTTTTAATTTTTTCACCCTTTTACTTAAAAAATGGTGAATCATCCCCCATGGTTGACATCATCATCTTGAATCCTATTGGTTCTTATAAAGTTTATTTTGGTTGTACATTTTTCTTAAGAGGCCCATTTTAGACCTCAAAATTGTTTGATAAGGCGGTGATTCTCTAGATTTACTAGTGTTGGTGTTTTTTCTAAAGTTGGGATTTCTTATTTGAGGTTTGTGTTGTTGATTATCCCACGGTGGCTTCCTTTCCATATTATCTAACCTATCCATAATTCTTTCTAAAGGTTTCGCTAAGCTATCTATTTTAAGGTCTGAGGTTGATGTTTCCTCTTTTATTGTGACTCTCCTTTCATTTCTCAATCTAGCTTCCTTGGCTAACAAATTTGCTTCTACACTTACAACATTACTTTGCATTTGCTCTAAGGTTTTTGGGTTTCTCTCTCTCAGTTGGTAAGCCATATATGTATCAAATCCATCAGGGAATTTGATTAGGCAAAGTCTGGAGGAGGCTTAAGATTGGTAGGGATTGCATTGTAAAAACTGTTATATCTTATACAATAGTCCTGAACTATTTCATTTAGTGCTCTTTTTATATTTTCAAATTCAGAAAAAATTTGTAATGGATTCTTATTTTTTCCCATCTATTAAGAAACATCCTATCGAAAGAAGCTAAATCAGCAATACTACTAGCAGGTAAACCTTTAAACCACTTTTTAACATCACCAGCTAAAGTTTGAGCAAAAATTCTCATTTGAACATCTGCGTCATCAAGTTCATGCAGTTCGAAATAGTAAATCATTTTGTTAACATGCTGTTGTGAAGTGTAGTGAGTGGTTCCATCAAATTGAGGGATTTTGATTTGATAATCTTAGGGCATGGCATTTAGAGGGGCTTGTAGGACCAATGGGGCATATCTGGCAGCCATGGCTTGGATTCTAGCTTGGCTAGGAGGTAAGTTTGAAGTACTTGGTGATGAGGTTGAAGCACTTGCAGATGAGGTAGGAACACCTGAGGAGGTAGTTGGGATAGCAGAATATGTACTTGGAAATGTGATTGAGGTACTGGAAAATGTAGCAACAGTGCTGGAAGGTGAACTTGAGGTGTTGGGAGATGGAAATAAAATTCTAGGATGAAGTGGAAGCTTGGGAAAAAATGAATCTGTGGAATGAAGTGTGGTGGAATTAATAGATGAGGTGGTAGTAAAAAAGGATGAACCTACAGACTCTAAATGACTTGGAGCTAAATGAATGGTAGAAGGCTTAGGGTTATAGGCAGATAAAGAAGTCAATTCAACTGAATGTTGAAAATAAGTTTCATCAATTTCTTTAATCAAATTTGCAGTTAAAGCATCAAGTTTGTCATAAACTTCTAGGGATTTTTCATCTGAATCTAGTGAAACAATTTCCTTCTTACTTTCAATGAATGAAATGAAATCAGGATCTATTACACTATTATGTATGTCACTTTCTGATTTAGTTCTAAACAAATTTTGTTCAAAAGCTAGATCAAATTCAATGTCTTGTAAACTTGATAATTTATTGGGAAGAGAATTTGCGTTGATCAATGAATTTTTATTACCTAAAATTTCTATTTTTTTTTTTTTCTTTACAATTCTGTCAGGATTATCTACTGTGATAGCAGGTTCTGGATCTGGATTAGACCTGGTATAGTAGACTCTTCTAGAAGCCAGAATTACAGTTTTTTATGAAAACATTACTCAACAACCCTTTAAAACAATCTTAAGGTGAAAAGATAAGTGAAAGTGTTTCCTTTGAGATTAATTTTAAACACTGAGGATTGTTCTACGAAACCAGAGATTCTGGGTACGATCCCTAGTGGAGTCACCAGAATGTTATCTCTCTAATAATTCTCAAAGGTTGTGAGATTTTTTATTTTTGTTTAAAGAATATTATAGGTAACCACAAACATACTTTTAAGCCTTAGGATCTAGCCTTCCTAACTCTCAGAGAGGGCTCTCTCTATATGATTTATCTTTGTTGATTTTAGTTGATTTTAGGCTAGTTATGTAGGGTAAATTGGTTTTGGATTTTGATTTGATTTGGTGGTGAAATCACTTACTCAGATGGATAGTAGTAGGTATGTATTCCATTGGGCTAATGGAGTCAATGTGTCAAGCAGTCAGATCACGATCAAGGTCTAAAGGGAAATGTTTACGGGGCAAGATATCTGAGTTACTTCAGATCTTCAAGCTTGATGGTGAAAATGGTTTCAATCAGGATAAGAGAGCATTTAAGGGTTCTCAAATCCAGATAATGAGTGAAAAGGTAAAGGTCAATCGAAACTAGGGAGAAATTAAGAATTCCCTTATTTGGATATCAGTGGAAAACATGTAAATGATAAACAATTCCAGATAGAGTGTAATTAAACATATTCTGAAATAACATTCTTGATATATCATTTAGATTTAGAAAAACATACATGTAATTCTGAAAACTTCAGAAAGAAACAGTTGAACAAATAGAAAGTAATTCACTGTAATAGCCCAACACATGAATCTTGTAATATGATGCTTTATTGCTTTAATCCATTCAGCTGACTTGAAATTGGTACAATCACCCATAGGTTCCAGAATAGTACAACTATAGAAATGTACAGCAATTCATCCACACTCAATACTTCCGAATGTGAAGTATTTATACAAAAAATATTACAAAATATCCTAAAACAAACTTAGTTATTCAAGGAAAAGAAATATCTTCATGCAAGAAGATAGAGACAACTATCTAACTAATGAAAGCTATCCCTGCTTTTATTGATTTTTTGTTCAATTGTTGATATTTTGCTGCTGATTTGTCTCTTGATTGTTGATCAACGAAGGCTATTTGTTAGGCAGTGGAGTGTCCTCTACACTGGCAGCTTTCATCTTTTCTTTGTAATTTCTGTCTTGACTTTATCTCTGACTATAAACTGATACTATTTACTCTGATACTCGTTAACCTTTTGACTGTTGTTTTTTACTGTAAACTGTAACTGTAAAACATCATGCTCTATTTTATCTTTTCCTGACTGATATGTTTCTTATTTGAATGCGTTGTTTGACTGTTTTTATCTTCATAGTAAATCAGTCAATTTTTCCTAAAGTTCTGCCTCTGGTAACTTAATTTTCACCATCCTCCTGAATATTTCATCAGCCTCTGTGTATTTTGAGAATGTAGGCTTGTTGACAAATAGGTGTTTCACCTCATGTTGCAGGTAAAAAATATTCTCAAAATTCTTGTAGATAACTTTCCCTGTTGGAATTCCTTGTGAAGAAGGAAGATTAGCTTGGTCCTTGGCAACTTCTCTCATTTTCTTATCATAATCATCCTGCTTCATTAATTTTTTATGAATAAATAGAGGATTGGGAAGACCTTTCTGCCTTAGAACATCAAATTTCATCATGAATCTTGTGATGGAAACTTCCATATTCTGGCATTTCTCTTCTAGCTATATCATCAAATTCTTTTTATAAATTACCCTCCTAACTTCTAGGATGGTCTCTGTCCTATCATTGATTCCAATCTCTTCTAGTTCTTGCTTATTCTTGGAATTAAGAAATTTTATGATCTCATTTGCCTCTTTAGGCTTCTTGAAAAGTTCTTCTTTTATCTTCTGGATAGCTTCTCTTGCTTCTTTGACTAAGTCTTATGTTCATAGATAACTTGTATGGATGGCCAAATATCATTGACAGCTTCAATGATATTGGCCCATAGCTGCTGCTTGGCTTGTGCCATTGGTTATTTCAATGTTAGATCTTTTTCTAACTTTTTCAATTGCTCATTCAACCTATTTTCTCTCTGTTTTTCATATTTTTTCATTATCTTAGCAAGTTTATTTTCATCTTCCAAACTTTTCAGATGTTCTTTAAGTCTGTTAATTTCATTTGTATGAATAGACATGTCCTGCATAATTTTTACTAGTTTACTTGCTTCATCTGTAAGCTATACTATTGTATTTGTAGACTCTATTGCTAAAGCTGTTGATGAGGTGACAGGTAGTGTTGTATCCATTGGGACTATATGGGTCAATGATTCTGCTAGTGTGGAAGGTACAACTATTGTGACTATAGGAATTACAGTGACAAGAACTTCTTCTCTGGCCTTTTTCTCCTGGACCAACTTGTCCATTTCATTCTCCATTTCTTTGATTTGTGATATCAACTAAATTATGAGACTCATCATCTCATGTTTCTGATTTGAATCCTGTAAAACTTCCTTTTCTTAAGGGTGTTCAGTAGGAGGCAGCTTAAGTTGCTTATTTAATACAACAATTTATGCATTCTTCTTTTGAATCAGTTCATCTGCAACTTTTACATTATTAGGATCATATCCTACTTCAATAACCAAACCTTCTAGCGATTTGATTCTATTATCCTTAGCTTGAGAGGATTATTTTTCCAACTTGAGCTGATCTTTGATGTTTCCAAGAGTGTTTTGAAGCTTTTGCACGCTCATGGCCTTGTTTGTCATTGTGGAATAAATCATTTCACCAGTCTGTTTGTGAAATTATATATGATCAATGGGATGAAGGTCATCTGCTTGAACTTCATATGATGAATTTTTGTAATCTACTGGTGTTTTGGGATGCTTTACTTTAGGTTGCAGGAAGGTGATCTGCATTTTCCTAGTTTTATAGTCAAAAGCAAAAAGTAATATTCTTTGGTCACTGGGTGATTGTTTCCAATACTGGTTATATGTATCATTCTTCAAAGCTTCATTTCTCGTTTTTATCTCTCTGTATTTCTGCATAATGTCCATCTCCTTTTCTACTGGTTTGCTGGAAGATGAAATTTCAACACTGTGTTGCTTCTGAATAAGTTGAGTGTTAGAAGTTGAAGGCTGATGTATTTCTTCAATCACTGTAGGAGGTGATTTGTCCTTTGCTGATGTTTCTGTATCAATCACTTCTATTGTCTCTACTCCTTCATTGATAGGATTCAATTTTGGATTTTTCTTGTACATTAATTTAAATTCAGTTTCAGTAGTTGTCTCTGCAGTGTATGATCCTTCTTGTTTGATTCTCCTTGAGCTTCTATCTTCTTGGGCTGGAGTGTGCAAGGTTTGACTAGTATCACCTTGTTTCTCTGCCTCTGTCAAGGTGTTTTCCAACCATTCAGATTGATTGGAGAATTTCTCAATTTTTGGTTTCTTCTCGTGTACATAAGGAGCTAGTTTGCATTTAACTCTCAATTTACTTATTACTCCTAGAGGATCATAGTACCATAGAAAACTCTTACTAAATTTAAACTCCTGCAAATTTTTTTCAGCCTCTTGACCTGCATCTCTACTGTTACAAATGAAAGGGCCAACCTAATTTTTTATTTTGAACTGTGCCTTCTTCTTTGCTTCCAGGAAATTGATTGCATCATAATTAATAATCCGCCTTATATACTCAAGGGAAAATAACCTCATTGGGAGGTATTTGGGCAATTTATATGGAATAATATTTGATCCATATACCCTTATCTCTATATGGTTTTGGTATAAGTACCAATCTCCTGTCCTATTATGCTTTGACAATTGTAGGACCTTCTTAATTTCCTCACTAATTCTTGGTTGATTGCTATTGTTCAGCATGTTGACAATAGGATGAATAAATGAGTCAATGAAGTCTGTGTAGGTGAATCCAGTGGAGTCTTTCCTTATCAAGGAAGTCCAAAATATAATTGATTGTGGATTACCTTCAACATAAAGATTTTAAAGGTTGATGGAAAATTTCTAAGAATGAAAATATAGAAACATGTGGAATAAGACTGATGAATACTTAAAAAGACCTTCTTTGGGAATTTTGACCAACTGTTCATGAATAGTATCAGCAAGATTTTGAGAAAAGTTAAATATGGTAGCAGGAGGCTGACCAAGGGTAAAAATAGACAAGAAACCAAAAACTGCAGCATCAACATGTTCATCTGTAAAATAACCCAAAATGCAGGACAACATTGTGATAATGTGCCTGGTTCTCTCAGAAAATATGGCTGTTGAATAGGGAGGGCTAGTCTTGGGAACTTCTGCTGATGAAGACATGAAAGTACGAAACATATGGAACCTCTTGGGGAAGTCCAGATTTAAATACAATTGGGTAAGTGTTTCAATGGAAAAGAGTGTTTCATCTAGCCTAGATTGGATCTGCATCATTTGATTGATTGACTCAACTTTAATGGTGAACATAAGTTCTTTTTTAGGGGTTATTAGAGCTCTCTGGTTAGGAAAATAGCAATATTGACAGAGTATAATCACTTCTGGGCACTGGAAGGTCTGTGGGACAACATACTTTGGTAAATTAAATTCCCAAATTAAAATTTCATCAGCTTGGTCAATGGAGTTTTCATGGCTCCAGCAGTGGACATCAAGAAGATTATACTTAGTGCTTGTGTCATTAACTTTAAATTCCTTATCTGCTAAAAGAGTGTGTTCTACATCTACAATTGGAGGTTGTAGAGGATTGACTGATACTACTGCTTTGGAAGCCATTGTTATGTTTGATTTTACAATTAATTACTCTTTTGACTCAGGAAAAATTGATTTCAGGCCTTTAGTAGCACCTCTGATAGATTATAACAGTTTGCAGAGTGATTTTAAGAAGCGAATTGGTCAATTATTACTCTCTGTAATAAAAAAAGAATCAGGCCTTATAATTCTGTAAAAATAGGTTCAGGGTTTGCAGAAAAAATATTTGGGAAGCTACAGGGATTCCTTTTAGGTCTGCAGAGGCTTATACTTGATTTAATTGATAAAATTGTATTATCTGTGACCAAAATCAATCTCTGGACCTCAAATTTCTGCAAAAGGATGCCTAGGGTCTGTAGAAAAAGGATTGAAAGGCACAGAAGGTTTCCTTTAGTCTGCAAATGCTTCTATTTTAATTCAATTACTGATTACTTTATCTTTAGATCAAGAAACAAGCCTTTTCTTTGAGGAATACTTGGGAAAAATGAATATTTGTGGTTTGCAGAAGGTTTCTGAGGCAACAAAGGCTTTTTGAGGTTCTTCTGATATTTATAGAGCTTCAATTCGTTTTTGAAATGTATTTGGCAACAAATTGGTTGAATTCTGATTAAAAATGCTTGATTACAGGTCGACATATTGACCTTTGGCTTAAAAAATGGTCGGCATTGCTCTTTCAGTGCAAAAATGTAACAGAAAGTGGTAAAAGTGCTAACAAAGAGTGAGTATATGCATTTTAATCAACAATTTTTACATCATTGAATGTGCGATCAATTTGAATTGACAGGGTGGTTTGCGCAACGGGCAGGAGAAACCACTCGGTGGTTTTCACATGAGTGAAAAGTGGTAAGTGGTAAATTTCAGATCGATGCGATCAAATAAAAATTGGCCACGTAGTAGGAGCGAAGCTCCGAAAACCATGGATATCGCAAGGTTGGGTTATAGTTAAGGATCGAGCTATCGGATGTGCGACAAGGTTTGCTGGCCATTAGATCTGGTTAGTTATAATCTGACGGATGGGATGATGCGATGGAGTCATCGAGTTTTAAAAGGCGTGGGGCTCGGTACTTTAAGTTATGCAGCGGGGTTATAATGTATACAGTCGGGGCTTGTAATATAACCAATGGGGTTAGGAAAAGTGTGACTTGTGTATAAGCGGGGTAATAATAAACTCATTATCTGTTTAATTAATATAAGTGTCGGGACTTTATAATTTAAGGAATTAATAAAATACGGGTTTACGTGTAGTTAAGGTTAAATTTTAATAATGAAATGTAATGCGGGAAATTAAATACACTAAGTTTATAATGTAAAATTACTATCAAGGATGGATAGTTTCAGTGGGGCCCGATATATAATTTAATCATTTAAACTTAGGATAAAGGTTTTTAGGGGTTTTGGGTGTTTTTTGAATAAAGGGAAATTAGTAAAGGCATTTTTTACTTTCCCAAAGATAAAATGTGTTTTAACTTAGGAAAAGGGATTTTTCGTAGGGAAAAGGAGTGTAGTAATGGGGAAAGGTAAAATGAAAGGGAAAAGGTATTTTTACAAGGGGAATGATTTTGAAAGGAATCTAGTAAATGAAATGACCATTTTTCTACTATCAATGCCTTGTGAAAACTGCTTCTACCTACCCATCAGCTTATCCTAACATTTTTTCTTCATTTTTGTGGGTGCATTTCAGCTTGCAGACCCTTATTAATTTTTATTTTAACAACAAACTATATAATTCTATCCTTATTTCTTCGAAGGGCTCAGATTAAATTGTTGAGCTCCTTTATTATTCTCTACCTAACTACTGATCTGCCAAGATTAAACAGTTTGGCTAGATCTTTAGTCTCTATCTATCAGCATGAAAGGTCAATATTAAGCAGTTTGACTTTCGTGGATTGTGGCATTTTAACAATATGCACACAATCTTTATTTTGTAGTAAAAAATAAATAGTAGTGGAATTTGCATCATTTTCTTGTTTTATTTTTTCTCTTTTTTTTTGGGGTTCAATTTGATTCTTTTTGGTCTTTTTTCTTTCAAGTCCTTTGATTTTTATTTTAGGACTTTTACCCTCTTTACATTTTTTATTTTTCTAATATGGGAAAACAATTTGCAGAAAAAAAAGTATGTACATATTACAAGACTAATCAAAGTCAATTAAAAATTATGAATCCTATTATTATAGGACCCTAATAGGTCTGGAAAAATAGAAGTCAGCATGCCATGTAGTTTGAATATTTGGTCCATGAAAATTTTTTCCACTAATTTTGGGGTAAATGGGTGGGGTAGAGCACAAAAATGGGCATATTTGGAAAGCCTATCATCAACCACCATGATAACAGATTGTTTCCAGACTTTGGGAGGCCAGTAATGAAATCCATGGAGATGTTTGTCCATACTGAAACAGGGAGGGGTAAAGGTTGTAAGGTTCTCGATTTCTTGATTGTTTCCCCTTTGTTGCACTGGCATACATCACATTCAGAGACAAAAGTAAGAATGTCATTTTTCACGTCAGTCCAAAAGAAGGAGCGGTGGGCGCGCACATAAGTCTTTTGAAATCATGAATGTCCAACTGTTGGAGAGGAGTGCAATTCATCCAATATGCGGGGTTTGAGATATGAGGTTGGGGAGAAAATTATTCTATCCTTGTAATGAAGAACCTCATCTTGCCAAGAGTAGTCAGCTGAGGCATTTGGATCGTATTTGAAGTTATTAATGAACTAGGACAGGGAGGGGTACGTGAACCATTCCTGACGAGCACCTTCAATCCAATTTGATAGGGGTAGAGAGAGTGATAAAAGGGTGCCCTCATCCTCAAATTTTCGTGATAAGGCATCAGCTACTACATTGTCACGTCCCTTTTTTTAAATGATTTAATAATCATATCCCAACATTTTTTCTAGCCATTTATTTTGTTGTGGTTAGGATAGACGCTGCTCTTGAAAATATTTCAGACTATGATGGTCAATATGGATTTGGAATCGTCTCCCCAATAATTATGGGCACCAAGTGTCGACTGCATGTAATATGGCCATCATTTATTTCTTATATGTGGATTTTCCCAGAAGTTTGCCACTGAGTTGTTTACTCGTATTGGTATACTAGTAAAGAAGTATATATATTCCACTTGTATCTCAAGCATATGTGCACCAAGCCTGAATGCATGTGCTTCAACATACCATGCTCGAACAAGATATCTCAACAATTCCATATGTTGCCTCATACCAGAAAGCAAGAAAAATTTCAGGAGCCCAAAATCTCTCAAAGCTTGGGTAGTGGCAAGATCATTAGCTAGAGTTCAATATTGTTCCTCATGTTCTCTCTCTATCCATATTAAAGTTAGTTTATTCTGATATAAAACTGAAACATCATAAGAAGGATCATTAGACAAACCTCATTCAAAAAACTAGAGATATTTTGAGAGAAACAATAAAAATAAATTTGGTAATTACGCTTAGTGCAACCCCCTAAGGGGAAATAGTGTGCTACAATTCCATCCTTAGTTTATTTATTACCTTTTTAGTGCTCCTCTCGACTTTTTGAGGGTGCGTTGGACCTAGGACGAGAAATTATAACCATAGGGCCTCGAAAACTAAAAAAAAAAAAAAAAAACTTGCATGAAATGACAAACTAAAAGCATGAAAATAAAGAGGAAGGTTATAGCTCCTACCTAAAAGTGACGGTGCTCAAAATGATCCACTATATTGGTTGCAATAAACTATAGAATATTAGGGGGAAAATTACTCGAAGCTCACTCACCAAGAGGTAAAATGTGAAATGGTAAAAATGAATTACCTTTTGCCTAATTTATGGTCATTTTTATAATTATTTTATTAATATTTTAATGTGTTTACCTAAATGTGATTCAATTTGATCATGAAACGGATATTTTCAATCCTTTGGTGGTGTTTTGAGTAGGTTGACAATTGTTTAATGGATTTAGTGATATCTGGATTGAAACATATCATTTGACCAAAGAGCATCATTTTATCACTTTTCCGGACTCTGTAAACTTATGAAAAATGAGACCCGTGGAATACTCTTTCAGCTCTTTTTAGACACCAAAAATATGAAAATATTGTCGAGCACTTGTATTTTCAAACTCGTTAAATTAAATGAAAACATGTCTACTTAATATATGTTTGACCCTTTTCCGGACTGAGATAGACTATTTACGAAAAAGGAATACCTTAATCGAACATGGCTAAGAGGATTTCCAAAGTATTGTTTTTTCCTTTTCAAAATAAAGAGATTATTTATGAAAAAGAACCTTTGGAGTTTTGGTTTTCACCTCTTTTTTCAATATCTCTAAACATGAAAAAGGAGTTGAGTTAGAACTTCGTTGGACTCGTAAAAACATCAAACAATGATGGACTCATCAAACATGACGGGACCGAACCACTCCTTCTCAAGGTTCATTAAATATACTTAGAGGCATTTGTTTAATCAATTTAGTGTTAATAAATTGCTTCCATTAATTATCAACCAAGGCTTGTAACTTTGATGAAGTGTGGTGCACTATATGTGCTTAGGAAACCTACTCCTTACTTCGTTGTATGTGTTTTTTTAATTGTTTTAGGGGTTTTGTCTTTTTAGTCCTTAGTGTGCTATCCTAGGCTAAAAAGTGAGAATAAATCTAAAGGAATAAAAAGGAATGTTATGAAACTAAGTTAAAATAAATCAAAGTTTTATGGACAAATTCGAAGGCCTAGTTCTAGACAAAAAAAGATAAAGAAAGTAATTCAATTAGTAAGTAAACCTAATCCATGGATCTATAACTCAATTGAGATTTGAGAAACGAAAACAGGGAATGCAATTGATGACTCAAACACTGCATTGAATCTAATTATTTAGTCATTCTTGCAAATTATATTCAAATTAGTTTCTGTCAAAATCACCTTTAAAGAGATTTTTTTGTGGCACTGGAATGAGGATCTTCTATATATAATCAACTAAGTAAAAAATAACTCAAAAAACTGCATTAAATCTAATCATTTAGTCATCCTTGCAAATCATATTAATATTAAGTTCCGTCAAAATGACCTTTAAGAAGATTGTTTTGATGCAATGAAATGATGATATTCTAACTACAACTAATTAAGTGAATAACTAACTTATCAAGTCTCATCCAATCCTGAAGCTTGTCACCCCTTGGTATGGCTTTTAGAAAAATCAATTATTCCCTTAATTCTTAGCAAGCAAGTGCCATAAAATGAAATCTATTCAATCACTATACCTATAAGTCATTAACCATTCAGTATAAGATTTGGTAAAATAGAAAAATGGCTTTTACTTGGTTGGACACAACAATTGGCAACTACAAAAGCAATGACAAAAGATGAAATCTATTCAATCACTGTACCTATAAAACATTGTTACCGATGAAATAGGTAACCTGACCTCAAAACGGGAACTCTAGCCCAAAAAGTCTCAAAAAACATGAAAAAACACCCCAAAAGAAAAAAGTGTGTCTTCCAGAACGCACTTGGTTTTTTTTGAAGGTCAAATTTCAACATTTTATAAAATTATGCTAAAAACAAAATTGTTTGTTGAAAAAAGGATTGAAAAAACACCCTCAAAACAAAACTAGTTGATGCTGGAATAACAAAAAAAAATTGTGTCATAATTTTGACATTTGTAACAATGGAATTAAAGACAACATATTAGGACATTTTTTAAAATCGTAAATTTCTAACATTTTTGATAGATGATGTTAAAGATAAACAAATACATGTCTGAAGGGCTTATCATTTTGAACAATTTTCATCCATGTTGTTAAACATAAAATATCTTGACTCTAAACAACCCCAAAATTGTAATTATTGTCAACCATAACATTTAAGATAAAATTTGGTAGTGCATAAAAACCTTAATGAGAAGTTGTAAATCTAAAGTTTTTCAATCTTAAGTTTTCAACATACTTGAACAATGAAATTATGGAGAAATTATAAGACTTAAACAATTTAAAAAAATGAACAAGTAAATGAAAAATTTATCATTGAACAGAAACAAGTAAGAGTAATTTTAATTTTAAAGGATAAAAACTTATCTTTTTTCAAATATTAGCATAAGACAAATTTAAATCTAATTTCAACCAAAACCTAAAAATCAAGCATCAAAACAAAGTGTTCCCTTTCAATGACGCATATAATTATTAAAAATTTTAAAAGTATCTTATACCAAATGGTAACAATACATAATATCATGGTAATATCATTGCATAATCTAAAAATTCAACATTAGTTTCTATTTTCTATTTTACTTATAATTAAAATATCAACATTGGTACATTGAATATAACATAAATTATTTTTGTATTTCATTGTTGCATTGTCGATATTCTAAAGAGATGAATTCTTCATAATTAAAACATATAATCCAACAAACATAGAAATGTCTCATAACTTCATGAAAAATGAGATGGAAGTCAAAAATTTTATTTCAAGTTACCATGCAAACATCAATTACATAGAAGTGTCTTAGATAGTTATTCAAAATCAACCATAGGTTCTGGCACACCATCATAACCTACATCTTTAGATGAATGGCTCGATGCACATGAAGATGATCCATATTCTTCTCTTTCATCAACTAGTGCTCCATCTGAGTCAACATGCATGCCCACCATTTCAGAGTTCAAAAGTCTTGTAGATCTACGTCTACATTCTGCAGAGTCCCATCTCAACAGTAATTTTTCTGGTAGAAATTTCTTCAAAATATTTATGATCTGCAAGCGAAGAGTTCCTCTCTTTTTCAAATTGAAGTCATACACAAGTATGTCAACATCCTCCAATTTTAAGACATCTGTGCGGCGACGATTTATATTTTTTCCCTTTCTTTTTCTCTTTCTGCCAATTCTTTTTTCCACTACCATCTCTGGCTTGTACACACCATTGAAAGGGTGGGTAATTGTGGCATACCAATGTACATCAACAGCTGTAATCTCTTCATTTTCATTAATGACATTTATAACCTTGGCAATCCAGAATGGATAGCCAAGTGGATCTTCATCTGCTAACACTGCTATCATGCAACCCTCCTTAAGATCCTGCACAGAACCCCTATAAAGGTCTTCCATGGCTTCACGTTGTGCACATGATCTTCTAGAACCAATATAGATTTCTCTTTCCTCTACCTGTGGGGAATTAATAATAGCTTGAGGCTATTGTTGTTCAACATTGTGTGTTTCCTGATGTTCATGTTCATTTGGCATATTTTGTGGCCAAAAAAAAGGAGTCTTCAAAAGCGTATCCCCATTTATTGATCTTGAAATCATATCACTTTGATTACTGAAAAAAGACTCCCACCAAACTGAATCAACAACATCGAAGTACTCATATGTATCTCTAATACATATTTCAATTTCCTCTAGACATTCAGAATAATTTATGTCTCTCTTCTGCCTTCGTGCATTATGGAGTTCAGCAACTGACTGTAATAACAATATCTTTGATGAAAATATTGGACGCTCTGGAATGAACTTAAAAAATGATAAACCTGATGATGATCTCCATTCTTCAACAGTTGAATACTTCTTGCCCCATATAAATGTTATCCCATCAATTTATTTGATACGAAATTGATGCTGGAAGCTAATGTCGTTAAGTTGTTCAATGCATTTTTCCTCACCATGCGATCCAAAAATAAACCTTCTCATGTCAATAGTTTCTTCCAACACATGAAAAACAGGTTCTAGAATGTACGATTTCTTAATACATTCAGTTAATGATGGCAGGCTCCCAACACCTTTCCTCCTCAATGTTACTGAAAAACGACTGAAAATTTGATCAGTATGATCATGAGTATGCCCAACAAGAAGGAAACCAACCTTTATCTTTTGAAAAATCTCCAATTCAACGAGCATGCTTAGATACTCAAAAAGAACTTGATTTTTGTTCTCACGACTTGTGTTGTCTAATTATAAATACAAAACTTCAGGAAGAATCCCAGACCAATGAGTAACCACATCATGGACTATATTTATGGTCAGATTTGCATCATTGTGAATATTTGGAGTTGTGAAGAAAACTCTTGGAAACATCTTCTCATTAAATACCATACAACCAACCAAGTGAAACTGAATGAAATTTTCCTCCTGTAATTTTTTTGGCGTGCGGAAAAAATGTGGAAGAAGTGTTTTCTTTTGGTCCATACCATCAATTATCAATCCCAGATATTTATTTGGATGATCATAACACTTCTTTCGATGTTTATACAACTTTTGCCTTTCACTTGTTTGCTGATTATGATGGTCTTGAAGTTCTTTGACAACGTAATCTGTACATAAAATAAAAGAAACATATGAATAAATATATTTTCATAGTTGATAAGTATAAAATTTTAAAAAATAATGTTTTGAACACATACCTCTTTCTACCCCTTGACATTTATCTCTTTTTGTTTTAAGAGAAGCACATGTGCTGCAAATCCCCATCCTTGTCTTCTTAGGAATACGAACATTGTTGAATTCAGTTTTCCATATCCTTGTAAAATAAGAATATGTAATAAAATTACCAATTCCTTCAAAAGCTTTTGCATAATCTTTGTATAACATGAATATTTCTCGTCTCGAGAAATTATCTGGAATATGTATTGTGTATTTATTTGGCATACACTCTCCATGATTTGAAAAGAAGTCTTTCATCCATGTCTTAGCAGTATTTTCAAACGGCCCCACCTATCGTTTATAACGTGCTTCTGAATAATATGTGGGATCCCTTTCCAATCTATCCTAGATTCTTGACAAACGACAATTACCAATTTAATGCAACATTTTGAACGCCTTTCTGCAAAGCAATACATTCCCAATACGATAATCATAACCTGCTAGTGTAGATTGCATTCAACCCACTAAATATGAATTTTTCATGCTTTTATTCATTGACATATATGTTTTCCTTTTCTCCAAAACAAAGTTGAAATCCATATTTTTCAAGAAATCCCTTCGACAACATTCACTTGAAATCAAATGAACGACAGAACTTCTTTTTGTGAGATATTTTGTCCTCACCCTTGTATAACTAGAATGCTTTGGATTGATATGGAAAGGTCTACTCCTACTCCTAGTTGCAATATTTGCTTGCAACGGCTTCATCATTCCATCATCCTTTGTAAAAGTAGTTTCATCACCATTAGGAAGAATATTATCCCCACTATCATCATCCTCAACATAGTTAAGAAATTCATCAACATCATTGCTTGGAAAATTTTCTTTACCATCATCAGTTGAAGAAAACATTTCACAAGAATCATCGGCACTTTTGTAACCCCAACTCAAAAGAAATTCTTCACCATCTTGACCCATGCTTTCAAATTCTTCCCTCGGAGGATTCAATTCTTCATCACCATGAGTGTCTTTGAAATGGTCACTTGGAGAAAATGCAATATTCAGATCTGTGTCTCTAAAATTATCATTTGCAAGAAACTCTTCATCCTCCCCTTCCTTAGTGGTGCTCTCATAATCCTTGGGATTAGGCATAAGTGGAAGCTTTGAATTTGTATTCACTAGAATTTCTTCATCCCGCCCCTCCCCTTCCTCACTGATGCTCTCATAATCCTTAGGATTAGGAATAAGTGAATGCCTTGAATCTATATTTATTGGAAATTCTTCATCCCCCCCTTCATCAGTGGTTAAATTATAATCATTATGATTAGGATGAAGTGAAAATTTTAGCTTTGGAAATTCATCCCCGTCTTCATCAGTGGTGCTGGCATAATCCTTAGGATTAGGACGAAGTGGATATTTTGACGCTGCAAATTCTTCATTCCCCTCTTCCTCAGTGGTGCTGACATAATCCTTAGGATTAGGAAGAAGTGCATATTTTGACTTTGCAAATTCTTCATTCCCCTCTTCATCTGTGGTGCTGACATAATCCTTAGGATTAAGACGAAGTGGAAATTTTGACTCTGGAATTTTTTCGTCCCGCTCTTCATCAGTGGTGCTTGCATAATCCTTAGGATTAGGACAGAGTGGAAACTTTGATGCTGTAAATTTTTCATTTCCCTCTTCATCAATGGTGCTAGCATAATCCTTAGGATTGGGACGAAGTGGATGTTTTGACTCTGAAACATTATCATTCCCCTCTTCATCAGTGGTGCTCGCATAATCCTTACGATTAGGACGAATTTGATATTTTGACTCTGGAAATTTTACATCCCCCTTTTCATCAGTGGTGCTGGCATACTCCTCACGATTACGACAGAGTGGATATTTTGACTCTACAGATTCTTCATTCCCCTCTTCATTTGTTGTTCTCACATAATCCTTAGGATTAAGCTGAAGTGGATATTCTTCATCTCCCTCTTCATCAATGGTGTCTTCATAATCCTTGGGATTAGGACGAAGTGAAACTTTTGACTCTGGAAATTCTTCATCATGCCCTTCATCACTGTTGCTTTCATAATCCTTAGGATTAAGAGTAAGTGGTATAATTGGCACTCGATTTATAGAAATTTCATTTTGCTGCACCTCATCAATTTTGTTCTCATCATCTTTAGGATTACGACCAAGTCGATTTTTTGACTCTCTATTCATGGTGAACGAACTCCCGTTATATTTATCACTCTGAATAGAGTTGTTGCGTGACGAAGATGTTGATGTTGTACAAAGAAAAACTTCGCTATCAGAAGAAACCATGGCTTTCAACAAGAATAGGTTGAATGATACAAATTCCTCTCCCATTTACAATATATAGCTTAAAGACTGAAAATTTCCCTCCAAATTTTCCCTCCAAAAAAATTCGCGAAAAAATTTCCCTCCAAAATTTCCCCCCAAAAAATTTCGCGAAAATCTTTCCCTCCAAAATTTTCATTTCAAATATTTGGTACAAATATTAGTCAAAAAATGTATTTAACATTTTTTTAATAAACTGTTTGTGTTGAAATATTTTACCGATATTTATATTCAAAATATCCACAAAATATTTCTATCATGGATGCCTTCCAAACTAAAAAATGTTTTTATTTCCATGATTTAACATTGACTAGATGTAAGTATTAACTATAATATCACTATAATACCTACATGCAAATATTAACTATAATGACTACATGTAAATATTTTAAATTTTAAATTTTAAACTTACATTATATTCATCTAAAATATATTTCAAAATTTATTAATAAACTGTTGGTCTTCAAATATTTCACCATACTTTCTATTCAAAATATCCACAAAATATTCCTTTCATGCATGCCTTCGAAACTAAAATAATTTTTTTATTTGAATGGTTTAAGATTGACTACATGTAAATATTTACAAAAATAACAACATGTAAATATTAACTATTTAAACTATAATTAACTACATGTAAATATTTTAGATTTTAAAATTTAATCCCATGATTTTAAACATTGAGTACATGCAAATATTAACTATGATAACTAAATGCAAATATTAACTATTTTATCTATAATATTAACTATAATTAACTACATGTAAGTATTTCATATTTTAATTTTTAATCTGAGATTATATTTGAATTATTCAACATTCAGTACAGTACATGTAAATATTAAATAAAATGTTAACTATGATAACTACATGCAAATATTAAGTATTTTGACTATAGTATGAACTATAATAAACTAAATGTAAATATTTTAAATTTTAAGTTTTAATCTCACATTCGTTAAATAGTAAACCAATCAGACAATATTCGCCATATAATAAGAATGATTGTTTCTATTCATCACATCACATCAAGTTTTCTGGTATTTGTTAGAGCAAATTTCTGGAGGTGTTGCGTTGGCATTGGTAACTTCGTGGAGGCATTGCATTGGCATTGGAGACATTGTGTTGCTATTGGTAATTTTCTGGAGGTGTTGCATTGGCATTGGTAACTTCATGAAGGCATTGCATTGGCATTGGAGGCGTTGTGTTGCTATTCGTAATTTTGTGGAGGCGTTGTGTTGGCATTGGTGACAGCAGTTTTTTGCATTTCAAAGGTTAGTTTTCCTTCTATTCTGTCAATTTAAAGACGATTTTGGGGAAAATCTGTTTTTCTATAGTTTTTTGTGTCCAAAAACTATTTTTTTAAGGTTTTTAGGTTCAAAAACCATAATTTTTTTATATTTTTTTAGTGAAAAAAATGCAAAAAGAACTAAATTTTTTAGGGTTTTAAGGACAAAAAATTAGAATTTTTTTCTTTTTTAAGACTTATAGGTTCATCTAGACAGAAAAATCCATAAAACAACCATGCACATAAAAAATAGTAATATTATAACATTTTTTATTTGTTTTTTTCTTTTTATCATAAATATATCAGTGGTTTCATTATTTAAAATGGTTTTTTTTTTTTTTTTTTTTATTTGACAATTTTTTGATTTTATATTCTTTTTTTTTTTTTTTTAATCTTATTTTTATTCTTTTTAATTTTAAATCTTAATTTTTTTTTTTTATTTATTATTTATTTATTTATTTTATTTATTTATTTATTTTTTTTATTTTTTTCCGGATGCGGATGGTACTCAGAATTGATGGGCCGCTTGGCCTCGTCCTCCTCCCGAAGTGTGAGGCGTGTGGCGGCCACATGGCTCACCACAACGCCATTAAGACGACATTCAATGTTATCAACCGCCATTACCACCCTCCCACGCGACGGTGATACAACAATACTATTCTGTCTGGCACCTGCATTATGGAAGTCTGTCCCTTCTTCGCTGTGCCTGCAGACTCTCCAGGCGACTGGTTAGCTCCTCTGGACGGTGTGTGCTCTGATCAATGCGCTGTGCCTAGTGTTCGCACGAGCACTGGCCGGCGTTGCTCTCTCTACTGTTGCATCGAATTTCAGCCGGAGGTGCATTTTTCTCACAGCAATTTCTGCCCTGGAAGGTTTAATAATCCTCAGTTCACGCATAGCTCTCTGGAGGTTCCTGCTCAAACGGGAACGCACTGGGTTCAGCCTTCTCCCAGCTCAGGTTCTGCTCCAGCTTCTCACTCGGCGCAGGGCATCTGCAACTCGGCACCAGTCATGCCTCGTCTTCGTCAGCGTATGACTGCTAGGCGTGGAAGTACCTGTGGAAGGTCTGCTGCTGACCGCTCTCTCCCCAGCAGGCAAGGCATGGATTTTTCTTTTGATCCTCATGATCAGCTGCCCTCTTCCCCTCAGCACGTCGCTCCTCCTGACCCCGCCACCTCTGGCCCTCAGCCCTCTCGCAATCTCTTCACCCGTCACACCACGCAGAGAGCTGAATTGAATTTTGAAAGTGTTTTCAACCGTCCCTCAATCACAACCTATATCACCGTCACTCTAAGTGAGGAAGCCACTCTCAGCTCTCATCTCTGGGCCGGCTCCCCTTCTGCTCTCCTTGACCCTTATCCCACTTCCCTTGCGCCCCGGTCTGCCTCCGCAGCCACGCCCCAAACTGAACCGAGCGGCCCCTCTGACCTTCCTTCTCCCTCCCTGGGCCTTCTTTCCTTGCAGGTGCACGCGGATGGTGCCTTAAGCACTGAGGATCCTCCTCCAGATGCTGCTGTGGATGACCCTGAGGCTTACTTCGGGTGCCCAATTGAGGAGGAGCATCCCTCTCCGGTTCACTCCAATTGAATTTTCCATGAGCAGGACTAGTAAGAAATCTGAATTTGTTTTCGTCCACAGTGTGGTTGGTCTGGTCCATTGTACAGCAGATAATGATAGTTTTTTGCTTTTGATAGTCACTTTTTTCTGTAGACTTATAACAAACAGTATAACTATTCCACCGGTTTCCCATACCAAAGGCGGTGCGACAGACACCATAGAGCTGGTTTCCCTATATGGGCAGCTTAGTTTTGAGATCATGCATGGTTTGCAAGCCCAGTCTCAGGCTACCAAAGCTGAGCTGAGGCAGTTTTGTATTATAATAGTTACTTAATAGAAATTAGTCAGATTTAGAAAAAAAAAAAAAATCTTACGGCCTTGAGACCTTGCTCCGATCTGGCTGGATCTGCCAATATCTCCTCAGATCTGCGTCCTCCAAGGGTAGATCTGCTGCTATCTCTCCAGATCTAGGCTGGATCTGCCAATATCTCCTCAGATCTGCGTCCTCCAAGGGTAGATCTGCTGCTATCTCTCCAGATCTAGGCTGGATCTGCCAATTTCTCCTCAGATCTGCGTCCTCCAAGGCTGGATCTGATACTATCTCTCCAGATCTGCGTCCTCTCTGCCTTGGTCAGCTGGATCTGCGTCCTTACTATCCAAATCTGAGCCCTCCTACTGGATCTGCGTCCTTCCCCTCTGAATCAGCGTCCTATCTCCTGGATCTGCGCAGTCACAAGAAGGGGCTTCCTCCTCTCCAAATCTCCACCAGAAAACTGCTACTAATTACCACTGAAACTGAAGGATGTTACTCAGAAAATAACCTTACTAGGGCAGGCACTCGAAGTCCCCCGAAGCTAAGGGTGATACCAGAAAATAACCTTACCAGGGCAGGCACTCGAAGTCCCCCGAGGCTCAGGGTGAGATCTCCGAACGGAGACACTCGGTTGCACTAAACAGTGCTGCAGACCGACTAAACAACCGGCGTGCTGAAGCAGACAGAAGTCTAGCTCTCAATATCAATATCAAATCATGCATGCCAAAATGAGGTGAGAACCCCACCTTTTATAGTGCTAAACTCCCCCCAAAACCTTGACTGCGTCCTTCACTCTCCTTGGCCTGCGCAGTTAACCTTGGGTCAGCCTGATGCCTCCCCCTCATACTCATGTGGACCCCCAAGGCCCTCTCTCTAAGTTATAACGTCATTCAACTAGGAAAAACACTTTATTTTATAAAGTGAGGTGACTAAAGTGAGGTGACCCCTCTTATTTCTCACTTTATTTATTATTTCTAGCTAAAGCGGCAAAATTAAACAAAAATGAAATATTCCAATTAGCAAAGCTAATTGGGAATATTACAGATTCAGAAAAAATAACTTGTTAAGTTAATAAAATAAGTAGGAGAAGTAAATCAGATTACTGTTGTAGGATTTCTGTTTAGTAAATTTAGAAATTTTCAGATGGTATCAGAACCATTGCAGATCAGCAAGAGCTGAAGCCATCAACGAAGAGACAAAGTTTTTGCTGCAGGAAGGCAGCTATCTCGAGTGACAGCGCAGATCCAGAGAGAGGCGAAGAAGGGTGATGCAGTCACTTGTGGAGCTAACGCAAAGGGACGTTGACCCAGGAAGAGGGACGCTGTAGCTGCGCAAAGGTTGCGCAGTGCTTGTTGAGCCAACGCAGAAATTTTGAGCTTCAATTGCCATGGTTGGAGGTGCAGTTTGTTCTTCGGAAGTTGTTGGTGGGGCATTGTTCTGTCGGTGCAGAACAGTGTCTAGCAGGGTGTGACAAAGTAAGGGGAAGCAGTTCCTCAACAGACTTTCTCGCCAAGAAGTTTGAGATCTGATTAGCGGAGTGATTAGATAGGGCTGATTCGACAGGAGTTGGTGGAGGATTTCCGCGAGGGAAATCAATTATCAAAGGGAGCATATTCTCTAGAGGATTTCTAGCGCCAAGAAACCCAGATCCGAGTCCTTTGCTGAGGGTAGTAGCAGAAGAAGGGAGAAGAGTATTCGCTTTGACAACTTTTGAGCAGAGATGGCCGCACATGGATTGAGGGATCAAGACAGGTTGGATGGAGTATCCAACTTCGTCGTCTTGAAGGCTAGAATCCTGTCAGTTCTAGATGAATATCGTATCAAAGATCATGTTGAGAAGGTTTTAGCTGTTCTTGTTGACGCTGATTCGTTGAAGAAGTATGAGGAAGCACAAGCAAGGGCCAAGCGCTTGATTATGGACGAGGTCAACGATCATGTGGTCCCACACATTGTTGAAAAGAACACAACAAATGAAATGTGGACGATGTTGACCTCAATGTATCAGGGGACTTTTGTCCAAAGGAGAATGTTTCTAGAGAATTAGCTTCCACTGTTTCAGATGCATAAGGGAGAGGAAATCGACCCTTCCTTATTAGATTGAAGGCGATTCGTGATCAGCTGGTTGCTATGGGGGCCACTCCTGATGAGGGTCTATTGGTCAAGATTGCCCTGAATGCAGTGTTTGAAGAGTGGGAGACCTTTGTCCAAGGCATTTTGGGCAGAGCGACACTTCCAAATTGGGAAGACATGTGAGCAGCTCTTCGATAAGAAGAGATCAGGAGGATAACCAAGGCGGGCAGCACCAGTGGCAGAATCAAGATCAAGAAGGAGGAGGAGGAAGATGTGGCTCTCGCATCTAAGGGACAACAGGGGCAGCAAGGGAAGAAGAAGAAAGACCTTTCAAAGTTCAGGTGTTTTAGATGTGGTGAACTAGGACATTTCGCCACAAGTTGTCCTCAAAAGAAGAAGGGCAAGGAAGATTCTTATTCAAAGGCTGCAACAGCTAAGGGTGATGATGGGAGTGATGACGATGTGGCTATGAGTGCTCATGTGCCTCGAGAGAAGAGGTGGGGCGACATAGATCTGCAGATTGACCTACATATGGTGGAGGGCAGGATCCTTGAGGTGCCCAAACTCTTGGATCACATACGAGCTATGAGAGCCCTTACTGACAGTAGCAGGATGACTGGAGTTAGTTGGTGCAGAGGATTATGGAGGCACATTGGCAAAGCTAGGACACTGAAGAATGGAGCAACGCAGAGTAGAGGAAGCAACAACATAGAAGCAACAGTGCAGAGGCTAATGGGATTTCAACAACGCAGAGGTAGTGCTTACACAATGCAGAGCAGTAGCAGCGCAAAGGCACTAGAGGGATAGCGCAGATTAGCAGTAGAGGGTGTTGTAGTATTGAGATGCAACCAGATTGACTTGGCTGTCAGGATATTGGGTGATGTCCTTCAGTTGCTTACTTCTCATTAACTGAGTTGTAGTGCAGCAGTTAGCAGTGGCAGAGCTATGGGCGACATGATGCAGCATTTGAGAGGGAGCTGCAGTCCAGACGAGGCAATGACTGTGGCAGAGTCATGGGCAGTAGTACAGAAGGCAACAACGCAGAGGATGAGGGGCAGCAAGCCAAGCATCAACAACGCAAGGGATTGATGACGTGGATCAGAGTAATGCTTTTGGATTGAAGTGTTACTAGAGCACATTCCTCGCTAAGAGGGAGTGTTGATTTTTGGGTAGCATTGGATGTGCTCTAGTTTCGAAACTTTGTGGAGGGGCTAGGACACATGAGATCTCCAAGACCCAGAAATCGTTTGGAAAAATTCCACCCGAAGCTTAAGTTATTCAAATAATTAATTATTTTAATGGAGACCCAAAGTCTAACTAAGGGAAATTAAATAATTAAAGTGAATTAATTTAAACATGTGGGTGAGAATGTTCTAAGTGGCGAGGATCAAGTATTTTCTAATCGTAGATGTCGATTAGAGATTAGATCACAACCGTTGATTCATCAACTGGAAAAGTATTAAAGGAAGGCTTGGGGTCAGTTGGAGAACACACACAGAGTGGGAACACTTGAGCTAAGTCGAAATTCAAGGGCGCAGTTTACTGAGATTTTTCGAGTGAGCTTGCAGTGTAGCGAGGGGTAGTTTAGCAGTGGGATTTTTGATCCAAGGCTGAGAATACAATAGCAGAGAGGTGGATCTGTACCAGAGAGACAACGCAGGCCAAGGAGGGGGGATGCAAAAACCAGCTAGGCTCACGCAGAGCTGACGCAGAGGCAACGCAGGCCCATGAGGGGTGACGCAGAGCCAGTTTGGCTCACGCAAATGGACGTAGGCCCAGTCAGGGTGAAACAGTCACTCAATGACCAACTCTGGGGTTTCAGTGGGCCAGATCGGGCTCGTATTCAGTAGATATGGAAAGGGTGACGCAACCACATTGAAGGGTGACGCAATGTCAACGCATAGCTTGCTGGGGATTGCGTAGGCACCCATGGGGTTCTTCATTCTGAGCTGAATCAACCATAATATATGTCTCCAGTGATAGAGGTACTTCTGTTGGGATTTTCTCTGTTGGGTAAACCACTACTGGTATCCTAGTTTGTATTCAAAAATCTGTATAATAATAAAACCCTCAAGAGCTGCTACATCGGTTTTCCAACATTGGGTTTTTTCTGGGGACATTTGTTCAAAAAATCTTGTGTTTCCTTTGTCGAATGTGCTTATTTCTTCAATACTTGATCTGTATATTTGTGTAGGCAATAGCGTATTTAATTCGATGTTTTTCTTGTATTATTTAGAAAAATAATTTGTGAAGTTAATAAAACAAGTAGGAGAAGTAAATCAGATTACTACTGTAGGATTTCTGTTTAGTAAATTCAAAAATTCACATTTGGTATATTCATTCTACACTACTAACTATTGCTCTGTCTAGCTCTACTGAATCTTAAACTATTCTTGTTCGGGATTATTCATCATTTGATGAATCTACCCACCTTATATACCTCTAATTGTTTGGATAAATAAGAACCCTAATAAGGTTCTCTAGAAAGCCTAACCTAAGGGTATGTTGATAATATGTGAAACCCTAATCATGCTTAGGGCTATTAATGAGGAAATTTCTATTTTGGTTAATGTATTAATAATGTCGTGTTTGGGATTTTGATATAATCATGGAAGCTCTAACTAATTAGAGTTGAAATGATGCTGTTCAAAATCTCGAACCTTTGAAGTCTTGATAGAATAAGGGTTTGCTTTGACATGAGCCGAAACCCTAGGTTTTGGCTAGGTCTACAAGCAAATCCTTGTTATGAAAAGTAATAGGAATGAAACCCTAGGTTTATATTTCTTTGATTGAATCCCTAGCTTAGTGTAGGTCAATGTATGTTTGATATATTTATCTTGTCTAATCATATGATGTGCTTATGCATGATGGTAATCTCCTAGAAATATGTGTTGATAAAATTTCTAATGATCATAAGTTCTAGGGTTTGAAATCAAGCTCTAATCAAAAGTTCTAAAAGTCGAGGGTTTACAAAATCCCAGTAATGGTTAGATTCTCTAGTATGTGTATTCATCCGAATCTATATAAATGTTTGTTGAGAATTTGTAGATGGAAAATCTAGGGTTTACATCAAACCCTAGTAGAGGTTATCTATGATGTGTTTGTTTTGATTGAAATCTAGGGTTTACATCAAACCCTAGTAAAAACTATTCATGCTGGATTTTCCTTGATTGAATGAAATCTAGGGTTTACATAAAACCCTAGTAGATAGTTTATCATATGGCTTCCGAAAGTTATTTTTCTTTTGACTTATTTCTGGGATTGCTATATGACAGAACTAATCTTCTGTCATCTTGATTTGCTAATATAATTTAGGGTTTGTATCAACCCTGGGCTAGATGATTAAAGTATTGAAGTATAGTCTCTTGTTGATTATATAAAGTCTAAAATTCTAAATGCTTCCGCTACTATAAAGTGTTTGTTATGACTAACTTCATGCTTCTATAGAATTGGTTATACTTGCTATCTAAGTTGTGCAAGTACATCATATTGGTAAAGGAGTTCGTAAGAGAAGTCAATATGATGGAACCCATGAAAGATTCTCCAACACCGAAGGAAGAAGTTAATCTCCCTACATTAAGAGGGATTTTGGATAAAAGATCTCTCCCTAGGTTAAGAGGGAGGGCACAATACAAGTATTGATTGGAGAATATATACTGGAAGAAATGTTGCTACATATACATAGGAAGAAATGTTGATACATTTGATAGTATATTGCTAATTGGGGTTGTGTTTGTACAGGTGAATCTCTCGAAAGTTTTTGATAACATGCTGGTTACTAATCCGTTTGATTGGGAGAGATTGATTATACTTGATCTGCTGGATCAAGCGTGTTGAGGCCTTGTGAGTGAAGCATTGCTGGAAAAGACATCGGGCCGACACTTTGTGTTGATGTTTGGTAGGGAGGGTGGCACAGGGTGGATGTGCACCTAGTTCCCTGGGTTGATGGTTAGTAAGTAAGCCTGATGGTACCTATAGAGGTTGAAAGTTTTAGTCCATCTTAGTCCCACTTGGATAGATTTCCTTGGTCAGGAATCTAGTCCATGGCATTGCGATGCCTAAATTGCTGAATGACCAATGGATAGATTTCCCTGGTCAGGAATCTAGTCCATGACATATAACTATCTAAAAATTCTTCATAGTTTACATAGCTGAGATCTACCTTGTACTATTGTATTATGAATAACTCCCTAGTTAAGAGGGAGTGTTGAAGATTGTAACTAGGTTCGGTCTTTATAAATTGTATTTGATTCAATATTTATCGTACTTATCAAAAGAATAAAGAAAATAATTTTATATTATTATTAAATGACTTATTAAAGCATGGGTTTCATGCTGGGTCATAATATTTTAGGTCAAAGTACCCATTGTGGACTTCTAGGTTTTATTCTAAGTCTATAGGGCTATTGTAGATTTAAATTGACTCATATTGGGCTTTTGAATCGTGCAAATAGTTCAAGTATTGAGGAAAATATGATTTATGGAGCCTCCACATCAAGTCGACCTTCAAGTCCAATAAATTGAACCCATCAGAAGCCTATAAATACAAGGAGATCAATTCATTTGAAAACATCTCTCACTCACTCGGAAATTCGATATCTTTTACTGCATCAAGGAAAAGTGCGAAGTGAAGGAAGAGGTCTTTTGGAGTGCGGTTTTGGGCAATCTTAAAGAGTTGAAGAAAATCGAAATTTTGGTGCTACTCTCTCTCTCTCTCTCTCACGTGCTATCGTCTGGAAGATCGAAGTTCTCCATCATTTACTGCATCAAGTGTTGCCAGTTGTTGTTGCCAAGAGAAGAGGTCGAAGTTGATTCTGCTGGATGCTGCTGCCTTAAATGTTATGAATAAAATAATATCAATAATGTAAACAATAAATAATGACTACTTAGCTAATAGTTAGTAATGAAGAGGCATGTCTAAATGGGACATGACCCTCCATGAAGAGGCACCTGCCTAAGATATAAGCAGGCCCCTCACTCTTAATTGTATCATCATTCTCATTCATACTTTTTAATATATTCTTGTATCTCAATGGAGATATTTATATTCCAAGTCTTTTGGAGTATTTGACTTAGAGTAACGAACTTCGTTCGTTTGAAGAGATACAAGATATTTCAAAAATAATTTTTCAAGAAGGTAAAAAGGTACTACAAAATATGCAAAGAGAAATTGACAAAGTCACTACTGATCAAAATGAAGAAGTTTCTCGGCTTAAAGACCATAGTGAAAAATTACTGACGCAAATTAAGAAGCTTAAGAAGGACAAGAAGTCATTAGAAAACAAGGTACAACAACTTATCGAGAAGGAAGCATCAAATGTAGAAATTTAAGTTGACAAAAAAGCAACAAATACTAATCCAATCAATATCACAACTCAAGAAGAGGACAAACTAGTTGAAGTAAAGATGAACTCAGAAGTTGCAGTTCCAGCAACAAAAGATTCAAGTGAAGATCCAAAAATTAACCATTCAACTTCCATAACTAAAGGAAATTAGGTACTTAAAATAAATCACGAAAACAACACAAACAAGATAAGGGAAAATCAAATCACTAGAATTCCTTATCGACATCTGAATCACGAGAGTAGACAACTCAATCAAGCTACGCATTCAGAACATAAACAACAAACTGATTTTCTGAAGAATACGTCAGTGAAATCCACTCATGTGATAACAATTCATCACAAGTTTCCAGTGACCGCAAGATTCCACAAAAGATTGATCTAGGATGGTCTGATCCCTTTTCAGTGCGACAGTTTTGTTTGTCACTTAGAGGATCATATCAACTTGTATCAACGAAGATGACTGTCCCGAGACAAGAAGATGTCGCAGCAGAAAAGAGATCAAGCCTTGTCATCAACAAGCTTTGAGGACAAAGCTTTTTGAGGAGGAAGGCAATGTGTGTAAACAGTAAATAATGATTAATTAGCTAATAGTTATTAATGAAGAGACATGTCTAAATGGGACATGACCCTCCATGAAGAGGCACCTGCCTAATATATAAGCAGGCCCCTCGCTCTCAATTGTATCATCATTCTCATTCATACTTTTTAATATATTCTTGTATCTCAATGGAGATCTTTATATTCCAAGTTTTCTGGAGTATTTGACTTAGAGTAACGAACTTTGTTCGTTCCATTAAGAATGTATTGGGTCAAAATGAACTCCTAGAAGCAAGATCGAAGTCTTTCCCTCAAGATCAAAGTTCCAGGTTGCAGAAACTGCTACATAGTGCTGCTATTGTTGTGCCAGATTGAAGAAGAATCAAAAGGAACGCTGACTTGGTGTGGAGGAAGTCCGAGTCAAGGTCTAGAGTCTCAAGAATTACTATTGAAGGAAGAATTATTGACTTGGTTTTCCCCGAGAGTGAGATTTTGCCCTGGCTGCTGGCCTACATCTGGTGTCCTTGATCTATGTGCATTTGCTTGATAAACTATGAAGAAAGAACATAAGAAGAACATAATAAGAATTAAAGAACATCACAAGTAAATAATCAAGAATAAGAGAATCTTTCTGCCTTTCTGATTCTCTAACAGATACATCAGTCAAAGACAAGGTCAAACAGACTAACTATATAGCTAGGTCAAACCTGGTCCACTGCCTCCTAGTCAAGTCATGAGTCTGCCCATTCAGAAATTTTGGTCCTGTACTTTCCTCAGTAAATTCGGTTCCTGCAACATGCCTCTGAAATTCCGTCCTGCAACCCTCTGAAATTAGGTCCTGCAACTCTCTGAAATTCAGTCGTGCAACCCTCTGAAATTCGGTCCTTAGATCAGCTACGTCATTGCCTCAGAAAAGGTCCTTTCTATCTGCCTCAGACTCATCTTATCTTGCTGCCTCAGGAGATCCGAATTACTTGCTTGAACAGAAGATCCAAATTGTTCACTTGGAGTGATGTCGAATGCCTCATAGATATATAGTAGACTGGCTATCCAAATGGGTGAGTCTATACTGGGGCTGAATTGACTAGGAGGAGGGCCAACGTGGCTATTTTGGAGCCAAAAAAATCATTTTTCAAAAATTCAAATTTTCTCTTTTCAAAAATTGACATGAAAAACATCTCATACATTTTCTTCTTTTGACAATATGCTTTACAAATACATCAATGACAAAAATAATAACTATGAAGACCAACCATAGCTACAAAAATTTAACAGAAGCATCATCGATCTCCCGTATTATTCATTGCCAAAAGTAAGTCCCTGCTACAAGTTTATCAGAAGCACAGCATTGGTCATGTCCATACGTAGGGTTATTGATACCATTGATTGTAGTGAGAATCAAAAGAGATCCTATTACCTTGTATTCAAAGCTGAAATCTTACGGAAATTACAATATAATTATTTCAGTGAAGGTTAGGTTGGTGAAATTCATTATTCAGATAAATGTAATGATCAGTAAATGTTTCCTTAACTTTTATATTGTTCTGTCTAATGGATAGGCATGGATGTCTGTTGCATCTTTGGGTAGGTATCTGTATTTCTTTGGTCTCTGTTACTGTTGCATTTGGTCATTGATGGAAAGTTGAAACAAAAAATGTTAGCATCCTAAAGCTTAAAAAGACTAATTTATAGTGTGCTTTTATTTTTGAAAAGTATCACCTTTCACAATTCACGACCACTGTTGACTGCAGGATTTACCTGGAGAAGCTACTCAGTTGAAGAAAGAGCTTTCAATTGGCTTAGGTCAACTGAACAAGAAGATTGATCTTGTTATTCTTGTCCATAACATTGCACACAAGATACCTCGCCTTCATTGCCCTTTAGCTGCTACTCATCCCCGTCCTGCACTTTCATTGCTGTTGGATGAAGTTGATGCTGCTGGTGTTCCATGGGTTCTTGCCATCACAAACAAATTTGCTGTCAGTGCAGATCAGCTAAAGTTAACAGCTAAAAATGTCGTGGAAACGTATCAATTGCATTCAAACATGTTTGTTGTGGTTAACTCATGTGCTTATGCAGTTCATGGTATTGGAACTGAATTAAATGGATGGAACTCGGGTGAAATAACTTCCAAGGAACCAAATGCGAACCACAGAATCCAAGGACCAGTACAAAGATTAATTTCAGCTCCCATAAGCCTAGTCCAGATGCCTTTTCGAAGGAAAGAGGTTATCTTACCAATTGAAGGTGTGAATACCTTGTGGAAAATTATACAGCATGTGCTGATGAGCAATGAAGAGTCTGCCTTTCAGGTAAGCTCCGGAAGATACGCACATGTGATCATTTGCCTCTTTTATTGAATATTCAAACTAGTTATACTCTTTGCTAGTGGTGCATTATTCTGAGAAAATTTCATGAATTCCTGCATCATCATGTCTCTAATATTTTATTTTTATCGATTATGTTAAGGAACTAGCTAGAGAGAGATTATTAATTGAAGAAGCAAGGGAAAAATCTAAGATAGCAGTTCCAGTCAAGTATTCAAATGGTAAAGCAGATTCAGCTATGGCAGCTAAAGTCGGTGCTGCTCTAGGTGCAGGTTTAGGGATTATTATAGCCATCATAAAAGGTGCAGCATCAGCTTCTAGAAAGTCTTGAAAGTAGCTGCTATTAGTGGGCGGAAACAGAGTGAGTGGTTCAGTGCATTCTCTTTTTTTGTTTAAATTCAACAGACTGGAGCATTGTATTATAATAGGGAACTACGATTTATCTTGTATCATAACACTGACATCTGGCAATTATAAATGTCTGACAATTGATTTTAAACACTGTACCAAAAGACTGATTCTGGAATGCTTGAAGTGCAATCTCTCGATTGTTAAATTGATGGGCTATTGTAAACATGTGTACATAGATTTATTTTAATTGATTTTATATAATCCATTGTCTCACTCTGTTTTGCACAAAAGTGGAAGAATGCATTTTTCTCTTGCAGCAACACAATGAGCGTTATTGACCTGTAGTATGACAGCCAGTATGACCTGCAGTAAAAAGCTATTCCATATGTTGATATAATTGCTCTGATACCATGTTAAACACAACCATGGCAAAGAAATAATATGAATGATAATCATGAGTTGCCTTCTATTAACAATATTCACATATATATCCAATTCCTTGTGACCCTTGGTCTTCATATACCAAGTGGTCTCTTGGACTCCGGTGACTCTTCACATTCCACACCAACCCTTAGCGGATTAGGTATCCAACATATCCAAATCATAAGACTGCCTATGTAATAATGAGTTTATTATCCTTTATATACATATTTTCACTTATTGCCATGTAAGCCTACTACCAAGGTAACTTATTCTTACATTATTTTACTCAATATGTACCCCATCCTAGTGGTTTGAATTGAGATATTACATCAACAAGAAGTGTAATATGGCAGGAGATATTGTCAAGCAGGTTGTGGTCCAACAGTGAAATCATTGGATCGACATTGGGGAGACTCAAGGTCAAAACCCTGAAACACGCAACGGTCTTAGTGTAGCCACTTTTATAATGCAGTGATGCTAATGTTTTCACTGTTAATGAAGTAGTTTGACTAGAGTTAAGTGCCCTCTCTAGTTAAAAATGCATGTTGTCCTATCAAAGGAAGGGATGCATTAAATGTCCATTTTGTAGAGGTTTTGGGGAGAATGTAAACTTTGTTCTTATCAACAAATGGCTTGATTGAGTTAGAATGAACTTCCAAGGAATTGATTTATTCATTAGGTATAAGCTGCACTAAAAGTTCATCTGGACTACAAGGTGATATGATTTATTTTTATATGATTATGTGGTCTACATGACTTCAAGTATGATTCTGCCTGACATACTCTTTGGAGTAAAGCGGGAGAAAAACTTTAACAAGAATGCAATGTTACCAATGCATTGTTGAATAGAAAAGGAAGAATACATGCATCATTACCTTAAAAAGTAGAAACAAAGATTTGGCATAGGATCAAGATTTTTGGGAAGAGATAATCGTGGTTTATAAGATCTTTGGACAACTCAAGGCTATTCATTTATGAGCCTCTTGGCTCATCTTCTCCAAATTTCAATAATTAAATCAATATGAGGTAATTCTATTACACTACTAGAACATGAACCTACACATGAAGAAATAGAAGGCATTACCAATGCTATGGTAAATAACAAAACCCCAAACTCACATGAATTCATCATAGATCATTATAAAGTTGTAGACATTGCCACTCCCTTACAAATAACATGATAATTGAAACCTAATAGGAAGGGATTTGTTCACTTTGCCATCAATGTAATGTTTATTACTATGGTGCCCAAAGGAATGATAGAAAATAAGCATGGGAATTGGATATTGATTTTCTTTAGCAATATAAGTTACGACATAATGCTTAAAGTGAAAGTGAATGAAATGCAAAAATGTGGAGTGAAACACTTTCCATGCATCACGTTGTGTTTGTTTTGGTTAGGAAAAATTTTCTACCACCGTAGTTGTTGTAGACATAATAGTCAAAATCCATTGGTTCCAATTCATAATGACTAGTTTTGGTTGTTTTGGAAATTTTCTGGGTATATGCTTGTCTGATACCAATTCGTTGGTTAGACACTCAAGCCAAACTATTGGTGCTAGAAAAAAAATAAAATAAATTATAAATAGAACTAAAAAAAGTGCAACCCTACTGAACACCAAATTGAGCTTATTCAAAGATGAATAAATGTTATGGACCAAACATCTAGAATCATAAAAAACCAAACACACTATGTGCACCAAATGTGAGTGTGGAGCACAACTCTAAGATATATAAGAAAGACGAGTTATATAATGACTCTTTAAAGAATAGGAGAACGTTCTCCCAAAACTCCAATACTTACATATATCCAAATCACATGTGTGAAAATTACGATACCCATAATCCTACTGTAGCAACTGATAATATTTCTTCTATTTGTTAAATTAATTAAACAAATTATTTGCATTTTCCTACGACAAATATTGAAACATATACACTGCAGCGTCCACAAAACAAATACTGCGGAAGAAAAATAAATGCTGAAAGAATAGATGCACACACACAATATGGCACCGTTACTTTTGGACTAAGTCCCATGAAAAACCCAACTCGGGAAAAATCAGTGCAGCAACTGAGGGTTTGATTATTATGCAGTAGTAAATATGAGTACAAAACTATGGATGCTTAATCTAGCAATCCAAACAGAGAAATGTCTGGCAGTAAAACTAGTGAGAAATTTTCTCACTTCCACAAGCGATCTGACACTGGCCTCAGCTCGATTTGAGCTGCTCCTTGCTCCCTTTGCGCAGTCACTGTGTCAACCTACACAATGCTATGTCCCACAAGCTCGGAACTGCTTCTCTTCTTGCTGTCTCTGCAATTTTTGAAGACTACTCTCCTTCACCTCTGGACCCTCTGCCCAACTTTCGGCGCAAAAAATCTTCCGCTCCCCAGCAAAATAAAATCACCCACAAAAGCTCTGCGTCGCCTCTTCGTGGATTTGCGCTACCTCTGCGTGGCTCTGCGCTACCTCTATGTGGCACTCACTGCCTCTCCGCAATGCACTCACTGGAACTGGAAATCTTCATCTGACGTTACTATCTCTGCCCCTCTCTCACTGCTTCGAGCTAACTAGTTCTCTCTCCGGCAACTGACTGCTGCTACTCTAGAAATCGATATGCCAGTGAAATCGAACTGCTAGTGTGTGTTCTCCAAACCCCATCGAGTTTGAGTCTTATAATCTTCCGTTGCAACTTCAACGACCACAATCAAAACTTAATCGATGGCTAAGATTAACTAGAAATCGATCCAAGCCTTTTTCTAGAAGATTCTCACAATGACAATTAATTCCTTTTAATGAATCATATTTCCTATGTTTAGACTTAGGAAATATTAAAAATTGACTAATTAATTTAATTAATTGGTCTCTAGGTGGAATTTCCAGAAATGATTTCTTGGTATTGGAGAATACATGTGTTCTAATCTCTCTGCCAAATCTCGAGGCTAGAACACATTCGGTGGTATAAAAAATAACACTCCCTCTTAGCGAGGAAATTGTTCTAGTACTGCAACTGCTGCTACAATACATTGACTCTGCAACATATCCTGTCACGTTGCTGATGTTTGGCTATCGCTGCCTACCAACCACTCCGCAACTCTGATATGCATTGCATCTGTGTTGTTGCTGATTCTGCTGAATTGCTGCCAACACTGCCTCTGCACTGCAACTCTGTTGCTGTTGCCACTGCAACATCTGCACCTCCCTCTCATCTGCTGCTACTACAATTGCAACATCTGTAGCTGAGAACTATCCAAAAATAGTGAACCATCTGTGTTCAGTTTGATGCATTTGTCACCAGAGTCTAGACTGCTACTAGTCTCTATGCTGTCACTGAAGCCTTTGCGTTGCTGCTGACTCTGCAAATGTGCCAACTGCACTACTGCCAACTTTGCCTGGCGCTGCCCACTACATCAATTGCCACTGGTCCATCCTACTACTACTGATTGTGGGCTCCCATAGCAAGAAATTGATTCAAGAGGTGGACCTCTTCAAGAATCCTACCCATCCTTTAGCAGTCTGGGGCTACAAAAACCAAGTCACCCCACCTCACTCCTGGAGGTATGTTTGCTATCCTGGAAAAATATTCCTCCAACCTAGAGGACAACCTCTCAATCTCCGCGGATGCAGCCTACTGGCCCTGCTTCTCCTCTTTGTCCTTCTTTCTGAGAGGACACTGAGCGCTGTAGTGGCCTAGCTTGCCACACCTGAAGCACTTGACCTTAGTAAGGTCTTTTTCTTGCGTTATTCCTGCTTCCCCTTTGATGCGAGAGCCACATTCTCCTCCTTCACTTGCTTCATTCCACTGTTGCTGTTGCTGCCATTGATGGTGCTTTTCACCAAATCTCTCCTCAGCTCCTCCTACTGCAGATCAACCCACATTCTGTCCCACTTTGGAAACTTGTCTCTGCGCAAGATACTCTAGACAAAGACTTGCCAGTCCTCGGAAACACAGTTCAGGGCTAACCGTACCAATTTTGTAGGTTGGGGTGCTAACCCTACAACTAACAGTTGGTCTCAGACATCCTGAAGCCTAGTGAGGAAGGGGTCTATGCGCTCCCCCTTCTTGATATGGGTACATCTAAGCTTCTCCTCAAGATACATATTCCACTGCTTGGAAGATCCCTGGTATAACATAGCGAGAGCATCCCACATTTTCTTGGCAATGTCCTTACCAGCTATGTGTGATACTACATGATCTCGAACCCCATCGATAATCAATCTCTTCGCCTTTTCCATCTCCTGCTAGGCCTTCAAATGATCTCAATCTGTGGGTACAACCACCACATTATCAATGTAAGCCTTGAGATCATATTCATCTAGAAGAAAGGTAATCCTAGTCTTCCAGATCACATACTTGGATGCTCCATCCAACCAATCTTGATCTCTCAGCCTTGGTGATGCCATCTTTACAAATAAGTCGAAATCCTCCTCTTCTCCTCTACGTAGTTTTGGCTAGGCTCTACGCACTCCCTGCTGGAGTGGGAAAATATGCTTACAACAATGCACAACGCACTCATCTCTCATCCGTTGCTGTACGGATTAATTAGATCTTTAGGCTTCGATAGCAAATGATGCAGAAAATCTGCAATAAAATCATATACTTGCCCATAATAGAGTGTATATCCTCTTTATTTACAAAATCCTTATTAAAATCTTCATTAAAACCATTTAGAATCAACTCAAAATATATATGAAGAGAGAGGCGAACAATAAACAAAATACTTGCATCAAATACAAGAAGAAATTACAAATTCAAACCTTTCTTTGGCCGAATATACATTTGTTGCCTTCTTGGCCCTCACCATTATCACTCCACACACTATCCATCTCTACATTTTTTCTCTATCCTATTCCATTCTTTGTGCCTCCCTACATCCTCACACAAAGCTTCATATTTATACATAATTATGGATTAATTTGAATCCATGATTTCCTCCACAAATATCTCAACTAAATCCTAAAATATGTTTATCCCTCTTTTAACTCAACTAAGTTCCCTTTAAGGAATTCATAATCCCTAAACTATCTATACAACTCAACTCCAACTCATATTCTCAATTTATTAAGAGAATATTTACAATAAACCTCACGCTCAGATTTTCCTCTTAATTTATTTAAAATGTGCCTAATTTATAAAATAATTAAAAAAAAATTACCCCTTAAATCACACAAATAAATAATGAAAATTAAGCAGGATGCTCCTTCATCAAACTCCCCATGTAGAGAAGTTTCCATAGACTCCTGTCTATGAGGTCTGTCACTTTTCTGTAATAATGCGACAACCACAAGTCTCAATAACTTGTTACCTCGAGGATTCCAAACTTTGTTTTGCCGTTGGTATTTTAAAGTATCAACTCCATTTTGTAATTTTGCACAGAATTCCCAGAATAGTATTTTCAGAATACTATTGAATGTAACTCTTGCTTTTCCATACCACATCATCTTTATTTCGAAAATTACAGAATTGTGTAGAATCACTGATACCGATTCTTGTCTCCAAACTTTGAAAGAATCTCGAACTGGTTTTACATCAACATTACCAACATCACTCATTTTGTCATCCGCATTCCATCGGCCTCTCCAACAATTTATTTTACCAATTCGTCAGAGTAATTCCTCTTTGACTGATGCTTCTGTCTCCAATTGCAATGAATACTCAATTTTCTGAAATGAAGAATAATCAAGAACTTCTCCTTGATCACAACTATAGTCATTGATTGCCCCTATAGTAACAAATTTTTCATCCGGCACTGCACCTACTTTCATTAACAAATTATTAGTTTTAAAAAGATAAGACCCTTCGGCCTCTTTTGATGCTTCAAGCACCAATCTCCCATCATAGATCTTCTGGATTTCAGTAAATCTTCTTTTGAATTGCTCGCTGCTTTCATCTTTATCCTGCTGGATTAATATTGTTGTTTCCTTTGTCTCTAAGGACATAACTTTCTTGCTGCTCCTGATCTTTCATCTCATCTCCAAATACATTATGCTTAATTTCTCTGATTTCAACATCATATTTATTCATTTTTCTCTCTGTACCTACAACCACATTATTATTTGAAGAGTTAAAACATTCACTTAACTCTATAAATGTTAGAAACATTTCATCCTTATCATGTACGGTAACTGCAATCTCTTTTGTATCAGGTTTTGCAAGCTTCACTTCTTCAGGTTCCTCGAGCCATCTTTCCAAAAACTCTATTTCCATTTGAAATGTTTCCAGCATTTTATCACAACCTTCATTCCCAGTATCATTTTTCTCCTAGTAATCCTCCTGAGGTATCCTAGTTTCTGTATCATCACATTGCAAAATTCTTTCATCAATTTCATTAAATAAATTCATTTGTTTACCTCCTTGGAATATCACTTCGGTGTTTTCATTATGCTTTGCTCCATAACAGCTTCAACTCGTTGTCTTACACCAAACAGGGATTCATCTATGAATTCTTTTGCTGTAAGAAATCAATACCTTCCTCCTCTAAAAGGCCTTCTCCATCATACTTCACCTCAAGAGCTTCATTCATCTTTGTCACAGTTTCACCAGACTGTCCATCATCTTCTGCATATCTTGCAAACATACACAAACTATGAGTTTTAAAAATACAAGGCTTCATAGCTTCATCTGCTTCTTTTGTCAACATATCTTCAAATTCTTCTGAACTATTCCAATAGTCCATGAGATCTTTCTCATTAATCTCTTTACCCAGAATTTCACTCTGTTCTGGGCCACAAATGGAAACTTCCATTTCCAACTCAGTTTCTCTGAGTTCTTCACATCTCAATTGCACACTCATCATCTACTCGAGCTTTCTCAGCTCTTCTGTTAACTGTATGTTTACCTGATGATCCCTCTTTAGTTGTAGTCTTTGCCATTTCACTTTCTTCCTCATGGTCCAACCATGTCTCTGGTCTTTATTTCTCTGCAAAAATTCCATCAATAACTCAAGGTGAACTATTATCTCAACCTTCTCCCTTTCATATTCTTCATCAGTCAACTGCTTCCATACGCCACTTGCCTTGGCATCTTCCTTCTTCTTTCTTCAATTGAGGTCTTTCTCAGAACCTCTAAAATGACTATCAACAATCATCTTCTCCTCCTTTGTGAACTTATCCGTTCACTTATGGATTTCATTCAATCCCCTTTTCAGCGAGCCTTCATACTTGCCATCCAACAATACAAGCTCTCTTCCTACGCTTGACCTCTTGCGATTCTTTGTCTTGGAATCATTTCTGGGCAACTCTCTTGCTCCTCTTTGCTGCAAACAACAACTGCAATAATTCTTGCGTTACAATGACCAAACTCTTTGGGTGTCGGGCTCCGCCGATCATGCACCCAATTACATTCAAACCTTTGACTTGATTTAAGACTTTTTGACTCCAGACTTGACATCAACTCTTCATCTTGGATGAAAAATGCACCCTCTTATACAATAACTTAATGGTTTAACTTGACTCAAGTTATCCAAATTTCTTCATTTGATCTAAACATCTTATTTGACTTCAAAGCTTGACCCAATAATTACAATAGTGGATATTTTGACTCTAATTCAAGTTATACAATATACCAATGAACATCCACCCTTAATACATTCTTATGATGTAAAATCTCATACTCTATTCTTATATATTTTGACTCTAATTCAAGTTATACAATATACCAATGAACATCCACACTTAATACATTCTTATGATGTAAAATCTCCCCTCTACCAATTCTCTCTCATACTCCATTCTTATGATAATATCATAAGTCACTAATTATATCACTAATTATATAATTATCCAGAGTTGCAAATACTGGCAAATTCATTACAGCTCCATCGATTTCTGTAATCAATAGGTAGCGTTGGCATAAGGGAGCGGATGTCGTCTTGGCATGCCCTTTCGACACTGCTAACGCAATTGTGAGTTTGTAACCACTGTTACACAATCTCAAACCACATACTACATAGTGTGATCTCTACAGCGAGCTCGTTACACCATTGATACTGGTTGGAAGTTATTACAGGTTTGAATTTGCCACAATCTATTTCCGCTTTCCCAATTGGTCTTCATGCTATTATTTCAAGCGGTCTCCAACTTTTGCATTCATGTTCCAGAATCCGTGCTCATACTTGTGTTCCAGCTTGTAGCAATTGGATGCCACTCTAGGTTGGTCCGATTCCAGCTACCAGCATTTGCAACCACTGTCCTTGCTCTCGAGTGCATCCTTTTACCAAAATACAATTTCACCCGAACTTCGCAATTTCCTCGCTTGTTCCATGACCACTTCCCTTTGGTTGATGCAATTCTTCCTTGAAATTGATCTAGAAATCGGTCTTCCACATGAATGTTACAGGGATATGAAATGTGACCTTCAGATCCTTACCAAGAGCGGAGCGCAATCCATTCATTAACAACTATGAATGCCAACAATATTTGAATAGCCTTCTGAGATCATAGAGCAACGAATTGGATAATGCCTAAATAATTGACTATGATTTACAATAAATCATCATCTTCCTTCAACGTAGGTTATCTATCCATGGGTAATTAGTGTTCTTTTTTCACTACAACTTCAACTTCACAGCGACGCAACACTCCCATCTCCTAATGCAGTATACAGGTTCCTTTTTCATCGACCTCACGTGATCCCATCTTTCTTTTCTTCACGCAAATATCAATCTGTCATCAACGCATTCCAAAATAAAACACATTGCACACTGGATATACTTTTGAAGGATCACATTTTTATTGACATCAATCCATTCCCTCTGTGTCAACTTTCATCTACGCTCCACACTGCTGTACGTCCAAATCAAATGAGATTTGAAACTGGAGCAGCTTCCGTTGTGTAGCTTACTAGGGTCGACTTTTTCGATCAATATTACTTCAATTGCTCCTCGGTTCTCATGGCTCCTCCTCTGCATATACATGCAGATCCACATCACACAACGCACAACGCACTCATCTCTCATTTGCGGCTGTACGGATTAATTAGATCTTTGGGCTTCGATACCAAATGATGCAGAAAATCTGCAATAAAATCATATACTTGCCCACAATAGAGTGTGTATCCTCTTTATTTACAAAACCCTTATTAAAATCTTCATTAAAACCATTTATAATCAACTCAAAATATATATGAAGAGAGAGGCGAACAATAAACAAAATACTTGCATCAAATACAACAAGAAATTACAAATTCAAACCCTTCTTTGGCCGAATATACATTTGTTGCCTTCTTGGCCCTCACCATTATCACTCCGCACACTATCCTTCTCTACATTTTTTCTCTATCCTATTCCATTCTTTGTGCCTCCCTACATCCTCACACAAAGCTTCATATTTATACATAATTATGGATTAATTTGAATCCATGATTTCCTCCACAAATATCTCAACCAAATCCTAAAATATGTTTATCCTTCTTTTAACTAAACTAAGTTCCTTTTAAGGATTTCATAATCCCTAAACTATTTATACAACTCAACTCCAACTCATATTCTCAATTTATTAAGAGAATATTTACAATAAACCTCACACTCAGATTTTCCTCTTAATTTAATTAAAATGTGCCTAATTTATAAAATAATTAAAAAAAAAATCACCCCCTAAATCACACAAATAAATAATGAAAATTAAGCAGGATGCTCCTGCATCAATTTTATTCCATGAGTAGTATTTGTGGCTTCTCTAATTTGTTGTAGTTGTTGGTCTTTGATGATATCTTGTCAAATAATGGTTTTGTGATGCCTTGTTCCATGCATATTGCTTATTAGTCCATCTTCCTCGGTAATTTCATTGTTGATCTTCTTGTCTTTCTTGCTAATGAGAGTATTGATATGGTTTCACATTTGATGGTTTTCCTTCATTCTACACATCCATATCATCCATCTTCTTTCCGAAGACAATGGCATCCTCTAATCTCTTTGCTTGGTCTCTAAACTTCGAGATAATACCATCATAGTTAACATGTACATCCTTGAGATGAAGCTCTATTTCCTTAAGTATTTTCTGGTAACCTCCTTTAATATTGTCTTCCTTCTCTTTGTATCATTGAATGGAGATATTTTCCATCAATATATTCCTTTCTTCCTCAATTATAGATTGCATTTCTGATTTTACATTATCTATATGCGTGACTTATTTAACATTCTTACAAATTTCCTCTTCTTTGCTTCACACTTCTTATTTAACATTTGGATTTTTTTGCAGCATAGCTAAGAGAATTGAATTAGAGTAATAACATAGTTGATTTGTTATTGTTTGTGGACTAATTTCAATAAATATGCAATTTACATAAATGGTCTACATACTATCTACATGTTTCGAGGAGATTTGATAATGGACTATTGTATTCATTTGAAGGTATACCAAAAAATGTTAGAGAGTCACACAAGATGAAATACCACTTACCAGAGCATACAGAGGTTGTTGAGAAATTTGGAGGCTTACGAATAGGGTAGATTTCTCTTCTTTGTTAATTGCTTGTAGAATCAGATCAAAGTGAGATATCCAAGACCCATGACCACATTAAAACTCCAACCCTCTAAGTGCTAAGTCAAACCCTCCTTTTTTATAGCAAATCCATCAATATCAAGAGACTAGCAACATGTACAACATCATAAATAATCCTTCAATAAGAGACGTGTCAAGGCATAACTTCCACAAATCCAAGCCCTTCTTTTTCTTTTCAACTTCAGACTTCGACCCTCCTTTCTTCTACAAAATTTTAGAGTAGATCATGCAAATTGTATGGATAAAATTGAGCTCAATTCACTGATCCAGACTTATGCAGGAACACAATAAAATACGGAAATACACATAAATGCAAAGATGCAAAAAAAATAAGACTTCATTTCATTAATATCACATAACTGAAATATGATTACAGACAAAATGTAAATAAACTAGCTAGGGTGTCGGTAGCTTATCTCTGAGAAGAGATGTAGCGGCTACAGGTCTCTGAACTATGTTACAATGAGGTTCAAAGGCCTATTTATTATTGAGAAACAATGGAAAACCATAAACATCCAAAAACCTAACCCTAGGAGATGAGACGCCAAACTATGGGCCTCGTTGGGGTAAATTGGTATATCAATTTCCCGGGTTCGTAACTTTGGCATACGATCTCCGTTTGGCGCACACGATACCTCGTTAGAAATATCTATCCGAGAAATACAACTGTCGAGGGTGATTTTCCAAAACAATGTTGTTTGGGTCTCAAAACGGCTTCGAAAGTTCAGGACTTGGAAAATTGCCAAAAATAGTAAATTGTGCTACAATTAAGGAAACTGAAAAGTTGAAAGAAATAATGGTGGGGGTCCAAGTGGAATAGGCAGGTGGCCACCAATATCCACCTGTATCATTCCTCCCTGCTTAGGAAGCAATGGTCTCCATTGCGTTGAGTTCCTCTATGAGATGAGGAAACTTCTGTTGAACTTGGTCCCTAGTGAGCCACTTGCCCTAGTGCAGGAGTTAGCCTGCTTTGACAACTCGATATAGTTGGATCCTTTGGTGTCAAGTGTTCTTGATATGTGTCTCCATGATTCGATCAATTGTGGCTTGTTTCATGCAGTTTGGGTTTAACTCTGTTGGTGTGAGTTGTTCTGCAATGTCGAATGTGTCCAAAAATGGTGGAAAGTAGAATCGAAGGTGGTCCACATTGAACACTATGTGCAAACCAAGGAATGGTGGAATACTGAGCTCGAAGGAATTTTCCCCTACTGAATTGGTGATGGTTTATGGCCCATATTGGAGCGGACGAAGGTTGCGGTAGGGCCCAACAAGGTGCTCCTTAGCAGGGCCCAACAAGTTCTACAGTAGCACCACTGTTTTCTCGACCCCAAAATTCCTCGCGACTCGATTGTAGTGCGCTTCCAAAATCTTCTTAGCACGCTCGCTTGAAGGAACACAAAGGTGTCCCAGGTGAAATAACAGTGCATCCTGGAGGTGAAAATTTGGAATTTTCCTACCCTCAAAGAGCATCTTGTATGTGTGGCCGAATTCTGGATCGCTCTTGTAGAGAAGCGACTAATCAGAAGTCTCGTGCCCACAAGAGTTGAGCACGGTGGTTAACGCCACAATCAATGGTCGGCAGAGGCAGTCTGCAACATTATTGGGGCTTCCCTTCTTGTACTTGATGTTCAAATGAAACCGTTGAAGATATGTGGACCACTTTTGATGGCGATAGTTCTGCAACTTCCCTTGTGTCTATATGAATTGCAGGGGTCAGTGGTCTGCGTGGATTGACCGTTTCCTTCCCCAAAATGTAATGCTTTCATTGTCGATAAGCCTGCAAAATGGAATACATCTCTTTGTCATAAGTGGGATACTTCTTGAATGCGTTAGACAATGTCTCCCTGTGATATGCCACCTAATGCCCCTGTTGAGTAAGAACTACCCCAATAGCATAGTCAAAGGCATTTGTCTCAATATCAAATGGTTGTTGCAAGTCTGGTAATGTGAGCACTGGGGCAGAGTAGAGGCAATGTTTCAACTCTATGAACACCTTATGTTGGGATTCAGACCAAAATAATTTTGCTTTCGCTCCTCCCTTGGTGACTTGACTCAAGGGCCAAGTGATATGAGAGAATCCCAATGCAATCTGCGGTAGAAATTGGCAAGACCCAAAAAACTGCGGAGCTCTGTTAGAGTGGTTGGGGTTAGCCAATCCCGAATGACTTGGATCTTGGCTGGATCCACATGCACCCCCAATCATCAATATTGTATCCCAGATACTGAACCTGGGTCATGCCAAAAGTGTACTTCTATAAAATGGCACACAACTTGTGTTGCCACAATGTTTGGAGGACCTGTTGGACGTGGTGCAGGTGCTCTTCCCAAGTCTAGCTAAAGATCAGGATATCATCCAAGTACAGTAATACAAATGAGTTGTTGAATGGCTGGCCTAATAATACATCACAAACATTTTTCTTTCATAAGTATGGTTGGCCTAATAATACATCACAAACATCAAGAGGAACAATGTTACATAATACCTCATCCATGAAGGGCTTGATGTTGTAGGGAAGGCTACACTGCTGGCTGACACGAAGATCCCATCCTTGGTGAAGCCACCCAATGGTGTATGACTGTGGGTGTGCTGTGGTCGACAAGCCCAACCGCTTCACGACCTTTGCTTAAATGAGGTTCTTCTGGCTCCCGCTATTGACAATGCAATGCAACGAGGAACCCTTTATCCACATCTCAGAATGGAAGAGGCGCTCCCCCTCCTATGTACCTTTCAGTTCCTCCTTTTGGATCTTCGTGGTGGCAACGGTGGCGTTGGGTTCCGTATCGATAATCTGCTTCCCTTTGTCATTCCCCTTGTCGGGTTTTGATTTAGAGTCGGAGCATGCATCCGATTCAGAAGCCTTTAACTCAGCCACTAGTGACTGCATGGTCTGACACTCATGTTGTAAGTGGAGCTCTTATGGAACTCACACCACTTTCCCATGTCCTTCTTTGGCTTTGCGGTGTTGTTCTTTTCTTGCGGTTTTGGCAGGTTATCTTGGGTCGCCTCGCCTTGGCTTTGTCCTTTGTTTTGTGGTTTTGGGGCACCTTTCCCTTGCTTTTGATTCATAGATCCAAAGTCTCGCTTCTTTTGTTTGAAATTCTGCTCAATCTTGGCAGCATACCAATATGCTGCACCAAACGAGGAGATGTCGAGGAACTCCATTTCCTCCTGAATGTATCTGTGTAGACAACTGCGGTACTTCAACACCAAATGTTTATTCGAATCTTTGATACCCAATTTTGGTCACAGGGTATGGAACATATTCATCAACTCATCCACATCTTAATCCCTATGTTGCCGCAACATAGTCCAATGTATGTACTTGTGCTCATAGTTCCCCACGGGATGATATTATTCCTTGATGGTGTCTCAAAAAGAATCTCAAGTAGGTGCGGCTGAAAATAGAGAGGGGTCCCTCTCGTCCTTTTGGTCACAGTAGGTTTCCCACCACTGCTCGACATGGGGGACGCCTTTGAGGAGTGCAAAAGTAATCTTTTCCTGGTTGGAAAAGTCATGAACCGAGAAACACCCTTCTAGTAGATTCAACCATCTATTTACGATGTATGCATCTATTTGGCCCTCAAATATGGGAATGTCAAACTTTACTTGTACCTTAAAAGGAGTTGCGCCTCCAGTGTGGCTGCTGGATGCAGATGCGCTGCTAGTGGGCAGTCGTTGAAGGATTTGGACAAAGTTATCCATCATCACGTTCCTTTGTTTCTCAAGGGCCTCCTCAAGCAATATTTTGATAGGATCTCCTGCTCCCTCATATTTCTTTTCATCCCCCATGGGTGATCGTCGGGGTTTACGAGGCTGATCTTGCAAAGGTTCAACCAGATTGAGCTCTAACTCCTTATACTCCGTCTTCATTAGGGACATGCAAATAAGGATCGAGAAAGAGCATACCGCTCTGATATGACTGATTTAGACTTATGTAGGAACGTAATAAAATACAAAAATACACATAAAAGCAGAGATGCGGAAGAAATAAGACTTCATTTCATTAATATCACATAATTGAAATATGTGTACAGACATAATGGAAATAAAATAGCTAGGGCGCTGGTAGCTTATCTTTGAGAAGAGATGTGACAGCTATATGCCTCTGAATTGTGTTACAATGAGGCTCAAAGGCATATGTATTATTGAGAAACAATGAAAAACCCTAAACATCCAAAAACCTAACCCTAGGAGACGAGACACCAAACTATGGGCCTCGTTGGGGTAAATTGGTACATCAATTTCCCGGGGTCGTAACTTTGGCATACGATCTCCGTTTGATGCACATGATACCTTGTTAGAAAGGTCTATCCGAGGACTACAACTGCTAATATAAAACTATAGTGATTTTCCAAAAGAACGTCGTTTAGGGCCTCAAAATGACTTCAGAAGTTTAGGACCCGAAAAAACTGCCAAAAATAGTAAATTAAGCTACAATTAAGGAAACAGAAAAATTGAAAGAAACAATGGTGGGGGTCCAAGTGGAATAGGTGGGTGGCCACCAATATCCACATCGGTCACTCAACCTCTATTTATTCTGTCTACAGGGGTTCAAATAGACATGTCCTTTGAGGTAGGTCCGACTTCACAGGTAGAGCTGACTTGGCATCTTGAGGATATTTTGACTCAAATTACAACTTTAAAAAATTCTTTTTCTCAGTTATAAATAAGCCTTTTGACTTTGACCAGTGAATATAATAATGAGCATGAAGAACATGCTTCAATAAAATAATAATTTGCGTTGAGCATGAAACCCATGCTTGAAAAATAAGTTTTTTTTTTCTTCTTTTTGTTTTTACATAAAACATATAATGACATAAGTACAAAGATCATTATGAAGACTGAACTTAGTTACATTTTTCTAACGAAGGCAAGTGAATCTACGTCTAAAAGTCTCAAATTATGTAAAGTATTAAATGATAGCTTCCATTGAAGTTGTTCATCATCCACGTTAATAAAATAAAGTAAAATTGATGATAAGATATGGACAAGTGAAATATTTCAATATATGAAAGTGAAAGTAGAAAACCTAACCACGAAACCTTCCCACTTACGTTTCTAAGGATCTTGTTAGATTCATCCTTTTTGAGTGTGCTCTGCACTCATAGATAAAATAGATAACTTTGTAGTGAACATAATTATTTTATCAATGATCATTAGTTAAAAGTTATTGAAATCTCAACGCATTCAACACTACTCAATTTTCAGCCTCATATAAAGAGGTTCTTTGTTTATTTGTTACCACATCATATCAATTTAGACATGCTATTGTTTTTTTTCCAAGGAAAAAAATGTATTCTTATTCAAGGAGAATAAAAGATACAATCCATAGGTGCATGATTACAGACCAAATGTTCCTCTTGTCTTGAGGGACTAAGGAAAATTCTACTTACAATCATCTATTGATCTTTTAGTGCAATCAAGACTAGTACAATTTTTGAAATTGATAACTACTTCCAATGATACAATTAGTCTTCTTATAGCATTCCAATCATTAAGCGATTATACATGAAAAATTTCAACTATTCACTTTCTTTAGTAAAGCAATATAGATCACAATAAACAGTAAAACACAAGACAAACAACACCAATATTTAGGTTAGCAGCTATGGAAAAACCACAAGGGGAAATCCCAACAAATTTTTCCTTATGAGAGATAATTTAGTTCATCAAAAGTACATCAAAATATTCCAAACATGATTCCAAATTATGACCTCAATTTATTCAAGTCAAGCCAGTCAATGGAGAGAAAATATAGTCAACATAGGTCAAAGTCAAGTCTACAACATAGTGTTGATTTCAGCCTTAGGTAGCTCATAACAAAGGGTCAAAATTTGGTTAAAAACACAGTCAAATAAACCTCTGCAATTCTTGGTCAAAGATCAGGGTTGACCTGTGGTCAAACTACGGTTAACGACAAAAAAACAGAAGTAAAATATTGGTCAAACAAAGTCAACAGATCCCTGAAATATTTGTCCTCAAATATTTAGAGATATTGGTCAAATAGAAGCAAAGTCTCGCAAGTCAATGCTGGTCAAATAGAAGAATATAAGGTTGGTCAACACAGAATAAAGTACTACTTTACTCCTTCACACGTGTGAACTTCTCGTAATTTTAGATCGAATGATGTTTATTGATGTTATGCCAAATGAACTCCAACAAACTTCTACGTATATGTGGTTTAGGAGGAGGGTTTGAACCTTGGGGTCAAACCCATTCATCATTTGGGGACGACTTGTGCATTTTACGCTGACATGTTCAACATGAAAAATATAAACTTCTTCCTTGATTTTCCAATAAAAATATCGACCATAGCTACCAATTTTCAATACTCTCTCTTAGATAGGGAGGTACTTTTCATTCTCTCTCTCAAGGTCAAATCTCCCTGACCAATCCATAGGTTTCTCAGTGACTACCCAAGGGAGAGATCAGATGTACAAGTCTCTCTCTCTTTCAAGATCAATCTCCCCGACCAATCCATAGGTCTCTTAGCCACTGCCTAAGGGAGAGATCAAAAGTCTCATCTTAAGGAAAGATACATATCATCAAAACACATCCCATAGGACAAAACCCAATGGCATCTAGGTCAGTTCCAAATTGACAAATGGGATTAATCATTGAGGCCGAACTCTCCAACTATATGTAATGGTTACACAGGGTCCATCTCCTCGACCATAAACAAGGTCTCTTGGTCCACGACCGACAGGAGGAATCCTCATCTCAACCCTCAAATATATAGTCTCTCATTCAAATGACCGAAGGGAGATAATCTCAATATTAGTGTCCCTAACTAAATTGATCTCTCAGTCCTCATGACCCAAGAGATCACTCTATGCCTCAGAACTAAGCTCCCTGACTAGACTCACTGGCCTCTCGGTCAACTTACCTAAGGGAGGGACAATCTTACAGACCATAATCTATGACCTCTCAACTATAGCCCAAGGAATATTAGAAATCACATGATGCTATACAATCAGTGCTCCCTCTCTCCTAGAGAGGAATTCTTAGCAACTCCAAGTTGTTCTCTGAAATAAGAAAACTTCATCTGGGACAAAGGTTTTTTCAAAACATCAACAATATGCTCATTATTAGGGACATAATTAAGGCTCACAACTTCCCTCTGGACATTATTCTGGATGTAATGATACTTTATCTCAATGTGCTTCAGCCTGTTACGAAAAATCGGGTTCTCAAATTGCTTCTCACAACTTCGATTATCACAATATATAATGCTTGATTCCATCACTTGATCAAACAAACCAACAAATATCATTCAAACCTCATAGCTTGACAACCGACTAAACATGCATCTATACACTCAACTTTAGCCGTATTGAGAGCAACAAAAGTTTGCTTTCTACTAGACTATGAAATCATAGTAGAGCCCAAGCTAAAATAGAACCCGTAAGTGTTCTTTCTATCATTAGAGCTTCCAACCCAATTAACATCAATGAAACCATGCAATTTCCATTCTCCATTAGAAACATATCTCCAACCATAATTAATGGTACCACATAAATATCTTAGTATATGTTTCACTGCAAACCAATGCACATGACGGGGCTCAACCAAGAATTGGCTTAACATGTTCACAACATAACAAATATTAGGTCTATTGTTCACTAGATAGTTCAACGAGCCAATAAATTTGCGATACATAAAGGGATCAATCACATATCTTCTTCAAATTCGTCACTATAGGAGTGGTCATGTGTTGAAAATGTAACTAATGTTGGTCTTTATAATGTAATTTAATTTTATCATTAAAAATATTTATTATATTCATTATTATTATTTTATTTTAGTTAAGAGCATGTTCTTCATGCTTATAGAGTCAAAAGAGTTAAAGAATTTATTATGAGTAAAAAGGAAATATATATTTGAATCTAGTCCCATTTAGGCTTTTGTAAGGAAAGGAAAAATAATTTTTTATTGAGTTAAAGACCAATAAAAATTTTCAAGTCGACCCACCTTGGGAACAAGTCGACATGGGCTTCCAAGAGCCACCCATTCGACCTCCTGTATAGATATATCTATAGAAGAAAGTTTGATCACATTGGGAGATAACCAATCATCATCGTCATACATATGTTTGCACCTAAATAATGGAGAAAAAGGATGAAGGAGAGGAAGAGATCGCACATGTGGAGTAATTTTTGTGACTAAATGCCAAATTTATGATCTAGTTGCACGGTCGAATTTCAGAGCTTATTACAGAGCCGAAATTTCAGGAGATTGACTAGTTTGACATATGTTGACTTTGACTTTGGAAATGACTCGCACGATGGCTGGACTTGGAATTTTGGTCACAGTTCTGGTCTTGGTCTTGGTCTTGGATATCTCATTTTGATCTTATTATATAAGAGAAGGATTGTTTTTGGGTTTTCCCCCTTGTGGGGTTTTGCCCTAGATTAGAGCCTAATTTTGGTGTCTCTTGTCTCTTTGCTTTCCTGCTTGATTGAACATTTGTATAATTGCTTGATGAAACAAACATAACACAATACAAAGTTACTAACTTTCACAAGTAATTATCAAGAAGAGGAATCATGTTTTAATCTAATCTATACTTGGTTTCTCAACATGGTATTATAGCTATGGTGAAGATAGGATCACTGTAGAAGTTAGAGAAAATACTAATATGCAGAGAAGTTGAGATCATAAAAGTGTTGAGGTCAAGGAATACTCCTGTGGAAGACCTAAGAGGCAAGAACATCTACCTCATTTTATGACACCTATAACAATGTTACGAAGTTCGGTGGAATCAATTCAAAGTTTTGTGGTTTGTTCTAGGTTTGAGGCATAAATCCAAATCTATTGGTGACTTGAATTGGGTATTGACCAAAGTCTGTAGTGTTAGAAAATCAGAAAGGAAGAAATATTTTCTCTTTGTTGATAATTACTTGTGATTTCTTTAATTTATTATTATTTTTCTTGAGTTATTCTTTTTATCTTAGTTCATCAAGAAATTACCAAAACCAAATCACAAAGATCAAGGACACCAGATATAGGCGAACAACTAGGGAAAAACCCATATATAGGGGAAAACCCAGTCAAGAACTCTTCCTTCGGTAATTCACATGAGATAGACCAAGACCCTAGACCAATAGACCTTCCTCCTCCACCAAGTCAACCCTTCCTCCTTGTAAATGTCATTTTCTCAACCTTCCAAGTGTTAATGCTTCATGGTGCAACTTGAGATTAGAATTTTGGCCCCTAGCAACAAATTTTTGACACCCAGCTTCAGAACATCGACCTTGTTAGATACAAAAAATTTCGGCCCTAGCTTCAGCTCAATATATTCGCATGTGAGAGAAAGGTATCCCAAAAACTCGATTTTATTCTTCCCAACTTCTCTCGTTGTTCTCCTGCAACTTCACACTCTTTTCTAGTTATTGCTTATTAGAGATCGAACTTGTTGATGATATTCTCGAAATGAAGTTGCACTGCCCAATATATAGGTTTCTTGTGAGGTTGAATTACCCTAATCCAAGCTAACTTGTTGAGGGCAGGGACGATTTGATTGGAGGTGAAAATTTACCTTTTTGATTCAAAAATAATTCTTTTTACATGATACAAAAGCCCAAGAAGGGTCTAATAATAATGACAATGACTAATGACTCAAGACAAAACCTAGAAGTCCTTAATGGAGACTTTGACCTAGAAAATATTGACCCAAGCATAAAACCCATGATTTAATAAGCCAATTTATTAATATTAAAATTTATTTTTCATTCTCTCGATAAATATATTTCATTATGATTCAAGTAAAATTATGATGACCGACATTAGTTACATTCTTTAACACTCCCTCTTAACTAGGGAGATATTCATAATTACCTATATCTATAGAGGTACATGGAAGATCTCCAAAATGAACTATGAAGAGTTCTGGCACACTCTGTGGCTCAGACTAGATACCTGACCAGGGTTATCTATCAAGGTGGGACTAAGATGGACTAAAGCTTTCAGCTAGTCTAGGTACCATCAGGCTTACTAAATAACCATCAACCCATGGATATAGGTGTGTATCCAAGGTTAGAGCTCCAAGACCAATGCCACCCTCCCACTTAAGGATCTAGACATCAAACACGCATAGGACGACTTGATGTCCTCCCAAGAATCCACCATTATATGCTTAAACTCTCCCTAATAAAATAGATATATCCACTTGTCCAAGCATGCTCCTAGAGTGTTCAACTTGTTTTATGGAGAGACAAGCACAAACTCCAATTATTAATAAACTTTCAAATATACATACAAGTAAACAAAAAGCTTCAGGGTCTTCAATCATACTGATTCCACTTATATCTAGTTACTCATATGCAACAAGTTGGAAGCTTTTCTTCTTTTATTTCTTCAACAACACCAAGATGTCCTCAATACATTGTAGTGCTTTCATTCATTCTTCAAAGTATCCATCATGACTATCATAATATGCCATCCCTCTTAATTTGGGGAGATCGACATCTGATAATAACTTCATTCCTTTTTATAACATCAAGGTTATCCTCATTCTTCATCAATATTATCAAGTCAACTTTACTTACGAATATCTCCAACATATTGAATATTATGTACCTGTACAACTCAAATAACAAGTACAACCATGAAGTTAACTATATCAGAATCATCTTAATGGAAGCATTAAGCTTTAGACATCAAATACCTAAACCTAGTTAGGTTCATAATCGAGAAACGCATACTTCTAAACTTCAACTTCTTGCTAGGATTTTGTTACAAACCCTAGATTACAATCATAAAGCAATTTAATCAAGAAATCAGTATCATTCTATCTAGGGCCTCAATATTATTTTCAGAGATATATGATAGATTTTACTATGATACATTACAAACCCTAGATTCCATCTTAGAGACACAAATCCTTAGACATCAAAAATTCAATAAAATAACAATTCTACTATACATTTTAGACTCTACTAGAGTTTGTTGCAAACCCTATATTTTAACAATATCATCATATCCTAGAATATCAAACTTCTACTTGGGCTTTGTTACAAACCCTTGAATCTATAAACATGGGCATCAATGATTATGTTAACATACTCACATATACATATCTAGGATTTCATAATCATACAAAAGCATATCACAACACTATCTACTACGTAAACCCAAGATACAAATATCAATACATTAAAGTTAGACATACATTGATTTCATTTAGAATAGGGTTTCGATCATACAAAGGAATATATACCTAGGGTTTAAACCCTAGGACATCATCGTAGTGAATATAAGGGTCTTTATTATAAACCCTAATTTACCGAACCCTACAGATTTAGGGTTTCAATACATAACATAGACAATACCAACAATCCATAAAAGACTAGGGTTTCTCTAATAGTACCAAAACCCTAAACATAAAATGAATAGGTTTTCTAGATTTCATCAACAACCCTAAGAAGACTAGGGTTTTACAGAGAACCTTTTTAGGGTTCCACAAGAATGATAATATAATGAGGGTAGATTCAATCTAATGATTAATCACCTTAACACAAATATTTTTGATTCAAAACCCTAGACATAACGATGTTAGTAATGTAAAACAAATTTTAAAAGAAGGAATGACCATACCTTTTGTATGAAGAAAAATTTATAACAACACTTATAGTTTAAAACATACCTCAAGTTATTCCTTAACAAAACTTGTATGACATCAATTCTTGAAGGGAAAAACTTCTTCCATGCTTCAAGTCTATCCTTTGAAGTCTCATCCATAACCCTTGGGTATTCAGTAAGCTTTCCCAACATAGAAAATATAAAAGATTATTAGCATATAATCCAAACACATCTTGATAAGAGAGGAAACCAAACATAAAAGATAATGCAAGGAGTAAGATACTTATCTTTGGTAAAATTGCGCGGGATCCCTGTTAATCCAGTCTTGAGGGATACCTATAACTTATCAAAATAATTTAAAATTGGACTTAACATTACAAGTTAGACCTACAAATTCTAGAAATCAAAACATATAAGAAGAACATTGAAAAACTTAATTTTGAAGGAAATGTAAGGGATAATATCCCTAAGAGTCTCTAGCAAATAAGTCTTTGACTCCAAACTCCTCTGTCTTGTTCTTCTTTGGTGGGGCTTCATCGATAATATTTGCTTGATCTCTTTCTCTCTTCTTTTTCCTTGGGTTCTCAAGACAATGGATTTTATAATGACCCATCTTATCAAAATTATAACATTCGATCTTGGATAGATCAACCTTCTTCTTTGGTCCTTTGAACTTCTTCATGGTTCCCTTATTCTTGTGGTGAGCAGAATAGGAATTTGGGATTTTCTCTTCTTCATTCTCCTTTTTGTTTCTTACTAACGATATTTTGACTTCTTCTTGACTGCATGCATTCCACATTTGTTCGAATGTTGGAGTATCCTTACAACAATTTATTCCTGAAGCAAAGGCACTCCAAGCTGTTGGTAGTTCTAGAAGGGAAGTAATCACGAGCTCCTTTTCTGGTACCATTTAATCTTATTGATTGGAGTTCATCTCTGATTCTAGATATCCTTATAAAGAATGATGCCACAATATCTTTCGTCATCTTCATAGTTCTTTATTCATTCTTCAGGCTTGCAATTTGACCAATGTTCTTGATTGTGAATAATTTGGATAGAGCCTCATACATTTCTTGAGCAGAATCTATGTTGGATAGATATGGAATGAGGTTGTCCTTTACTCCATCCACTATTAGCTTCATGGCCAATATTTCAATTTCTATGAACTTTGCTTTCTCTGCTTCACTCGATTCATCTGTGTTGAGAATTTAAGGCGCTTAATTGAATTTCTCTTCTTGATAATTACTTGTGATTTCGTTATGATTCTTTCACTTAGATAGCTTATTATGTCTTTCATCAAGTCAATTATCGAAACACAAGAGACACAAAGTTTAGGCTCGTTAAGCTAGGGAAAAAACCTTTCCCTCTTGGAGAGGAAAACCCAAAAGAAATTATTCTTATAGAACTTCAATTGACACGTACCAAGACCATGACACGTACCCTTGACATCAATATGCCTCCAAGACCTTGTCACTGCTCTTCTAGGCTCCTTATATAGATCTTCCTTTTTCTACACTGTTCTGCACTAGCCATAGGGAAGCTCGGTCCCTAGCCTTTGATTCCTTTCTTTGGTTACCCAATCACTATTCCTAGGCCTACCTTTCTTCGTATTCTAGATAGAAAACCCTTTTCTAATATAGCTCTTCTTTAAGTTATAGATCAAGGCTTATATAGCCTTACCTTTCTACTACAGTAACCCTTGAGATGAGCGAGGTATAGGACAAACTAAATCCTGAGATTACTGTCCTCCTTTTCTTCGTTGAGCACTCTTCTTTTTAAGCACTGAGGTTCGGATCCTAGTCACCAACTTAGACAGAGATGAATAGTCTCTTATCCTTGGCCGAGAGATGATTCTTCTTCGCACTAACTTCATATTCTGTTTCACCCAGTAAATCCTTCACTGAGATAAGTAGACCCATGAACGAAGTGTATTAGCCCTTCCTCTTCGCTGAAATATCCTTTCTTTTGCACCCAAAATCAGACCTTGATCTCACACTCCAATCTCAGAATATGACCAAGTTGATATGCCACTTCTCTTCGAACAAAAATTCAGTCTTTGATCTCACACTTAGTTGCAAACTTGATATGAACTATTTGTGATAATGTGAGACCAAAAACCTCTTATATATAGAGGTGGTGTTACTGTCCTAGGCCCACATGATATCTTAAGAGTGAGCCGAATTCAAGAATGGATGATCTTCAATATGTATTGAGCCGACTTTGTGGAGCATCTTGATAAGGTCCTGAAGCATACATTTACATCAACAATTTGTCTTTACAAGTGTAACAACACTTCATATACATGACTCTAATACATTTATGACAAGATTGAAAATCCCTAAAGACATCAAGAAGAAGTCTTCGACCTATAATAAAATATTCTTGCTCATGAAACCCATAAATCAAGCACTACGATAAATACATTTAATTATATTTGTTTTTTTCATTACATAAATTCATAATTACAAGTCTTTATGAAGACTGAACCTATTTACACTTTTCAACACGCCTTCTTAACTAGGGAGGTATTCATAATGGTACATGGTCACTCTCAATATGAAGAATCTCATAAGAAGAATCCGATTGGTAATTCCATTTGTATAGCGTCATATTAACCAAAATTTTCATAGTGCAAGGCCTTGACTAACAAATCCATATCTCCATGAGATCTTTGAGCTACAATATTGGTGAGACCAATGATGAGTAGACACCCTCATCATTGTCTCTCTTGGATCATATCCCACTTGGGTCATTCAGGATATGTCCACCAGGAGTATTCTTACTATTGGATTCCCAGTCCTCAAAGAATACCTGTTCTTCCACGAATACTCTTTCCTTGGATGACCTAATACATCCCCAAAAGAGTATCAGATGCCAGATGAATACACAATCCTTCATTTTGTCTTCCCAGGTGAAGACCAGAATGATGTTTCTATCTCTCCCTCTCAACTAGGGAGGACATATTACACAAAGTAATGTACTCATTCCTATACAAAGAATGTACCTAAGCTCCTTCTTGGCTTAGGAATTACCAATTTTCTTCCAAGTAAGAAACTTATTACCCGGTTCCCTCTTAATCAAGGACCTGCAACAACAATGATGAAAACACTTGGCTGCTCATGAAGTAATCCTTCTTTCAATGTCATGAATTTCTTTGTTGTTGAGGAGTATTCATCTTTGGTATCTCTACATAGGGAACATATCATCCATCAATTTCATCCAAGAGTCATGTATTTTGTTAGAAAGTGATCCATCAATCATCTCATCTGGTCTAGCTTCATGCCATGCTTATTTTCTTTGAACCATACTTCTCCCAAGGATCTTTCATCCTGTCATATGGTTATAAATTTATGGAAGACATATGCCTCCCTTTGGAAACCCTGCATAAGTTTATTAGATATTATTTAATTATAAATATGAACTTTTAAAGAAAAATTTACCTTAGTGATGATCTTTCACCATGACATCTTCTTATAGGCATCAAAATCCTTTGTCACAGATTGACACATCTCCTAAAGATATGTATTTTCAAGGGTATCCATATTTTCTAGAATTCTATTAGAGTCTACATATATTCCCAGGATATTTTCTAGTCAAGTTTTCTTGGTTTCCTTGGATGTTGATTGATTTTTATCATGGTCGCACTTCTCACGATCTCTTCCTTCCTTTCTCCACACATTTTTATTATATTCTAGGTAATTCCAATGTGTAGCTCCTTGATAATGTAAAATCACCTCATATTCCACATGATGACATATTATGTTGATTTCATTTGGTGTGGATCATGTCTATTGACAACCTGTGCATCAGAAGAGTTTCTACTTTTGTTCATACTTTTGAAGATAGAAGTATACTACCTGCAACCATATGAATTTATAGCATCCAGTGTTAGCATATATATACATGTACCTCATCGTTTTCCTTTTGAGTTATCCTGAAACAATTTTCCTTAGAATGAAAAGTGTCATTCTCTTGACCTGCTTCATCAAAATTTCATCATATTCTAATCCTAGAATTCTGCAAGTTAGAATTCTTGATGAAATTTTTTTCTTTCTTTCTAATCAGTGAATCCAAAGAGGATTCCATTAGAAAAATTGTTAGCACCTGTTTCTATGGTTATTAATGAATGATGAACCATGATTTAGATATCTGTTTTTATTGTAAATTTATATACAATGAGGTTCCCAGGAGCCACTTTATCTCATAGCATAGATGCTACATAATTTTTTTTCTAGAAATCCTCCTATGACATGTACTCCTACTTTTAATGCTTCTATCATGATGCTAATTTTAAGACGATGCATCTATCTAATCTACAATGCATCCTAACATACTATTTTACAACCAACAGATACCTCTTAAAGAGGAAGTTGATCTCAATCATAATAGAGATCTTTCACTTCTTCTTTCTTAGGCTTCTTTGAATCAGGTTCTTCTATTTCTTCGACAACATGGGCTTCCTCCTTTTTCCTCTTGTCCTTATTAGTTTTGGGATAATCCTTTGTATAGTGCCCAAGTTCATTACGACCATAACATCATATCTTATCCATGTTTCTTCTTTTCTTCCGAGGACCAAACTTACCAAATTTTCCTATCCTCCTTGACATGGCAACATAGGCTTGATTTTCCTCATTTGATCCTGTATCAATTTTATATTTTAATCTAGTCCCTTCTATCTTACATAGAGACCACAGATCTTGAAATTGTGTTGCTTAATGTCAACGTTTCGAATCTCCATGGAGATCCATCTTCAGGACGAATGAATGAAGAAATGAAAGAAGTCCCTTAATCTAGTCCCTTTTTAAATTTAAGAAAACATTAAATAAAAATAAAAATAATTAAATTATTTCCTAGATATTATTGCTGGTCGGCTCTTTAGAAAAATAATCTTCACTCTATAAATTTGACCTAAGTCCTTCTTTCATTTCTTCATTCATTCGTCCTGAAGATGGATCTACATGGAGATTCAAAATGTCGACATTTATTATTTGACACTGTGGAAAATTCAGGTTCTTCCTTATCAACTGATAACCACAGAAGCTTGAAAACCAGAATTGTGTTGCTTCTTTCTTCCTACAGATGCTTGAAGTGAAGTTTCCCCATACCTCTGGTAGATCATTCAACACCACTGTAGTCATTTCTCTGTCATACGTTACTTCTCCCAATTTTTGCAGTTGGTCTCGCATTTCAGAAAATTTCATAAAATATAAAGTGATTCCTTCCTCTCTTGACGCCTTCAACTTGTATAGTTCTTGTCTTAGAGATATTACTTCTCCTGCAATACTGATCGAGAATAGCTCCACCAATTTTTCATATTTATTTTGAAGATTATAGTTTTGATATATAGGGGATGAGAGAGTCCTTTATGGATTCTATAAGAATCCTTTGGGCTCTTATGTCTCCCTTCATATATTTGGCATGTGTTTGGTTATATTCTTTTGAAGGTTTAGTCAGTGACCCTTTGATGTAATCCATAACTTCATTTTCAATCAAATTTAGATCTGTCCTTTTCTTCCATGCAAGAAATTTTGTAACCCCGACTAATTTTTTGCTTTCTTTGAAAAAATACATTTTGATATATTCAGATGACCTGATGATGATATAGATAGTAGTGAAAGCTCCTTCTTAGGTTGAATTAAACAAGGTTGCTTGATGATGTCTCCAACAATGTTGATTTGATTTCAACACCAAATAGTTTTTGATGGCGAAGGCTTCGATGTCCTTGATGATGTTGAATAGATCTTGATGTATAGGTCCTTTGAGAAATGTCCTTGATTTTCTTGAGATGACTTTCCAATTTTTGCAAACTGCCTCTTTTGAATGAATGAAGATCTTCTTAGATTTGAAGATTGATTCTTCAATGTAGATCTCTGAATTTTGCTTTGATGCTTTCTAGAAAAACCGATCCTTGATTTCTTGATGCTTGTGTGTCTTCTTGGAAAATAGGCCTTTCTTGTCTTCAACACCTTAGCTCTGATACCATGTTGAGAATTTAGGGTGCTTAATTGAATTTGTCTTCTTGATAATTACTTGTGATTTCATTATGATTCTTTCACTTATATCTTATCTTATTTAGATTATTATGTCTTTCATCAAGTCAATTATCGAAACACAAGAGAAAAAAAATTTAGGCTCTTTAAGCAAGGGCCAAAACCTCTCCCTCTTGGAGAGGAAAACCCAAAAGCAATTCTTATTATATATCTTCAAACGACACATACCAAGACCATGACACAAACCCTTGACTTCAGTATGCCTCCAAGACCTTGTCACTGCTCTTCTAGGCTCCTTATGTCGATATTCCCTTTTCTGCATTGTTCTGCACTAGCCTTAGGGAAGCTCGGTCCCTAGCCTTTGATTCCTTTCTTTGGTTACCCAATCACTATTCCTCGACCTACCTTTATTCGTCTTCTAGACATAAAAATCCTTTCTTCTGTAGCTCTTCTTTGCATTATAGATCAAGGCTTATATAGCCTTACCTTTCTACTGCAGTAACCCTTGAGATGATCGAGGTATAGGACAGACTCAATCCTGAGATTACTGTCCTTCTTTTCTTCGTTGATCACTCTTCTTCCTACGCACCGAGGTTCAAATCCTAGTCACCAAATTCAACCGAGATGACTAGTCTCTTATCCTTAGCTGAGAGATGATTCTTCTTCGCACTAACTTCAGATTTTGTTTCACACAGTAAATCCTTCACTGAGATAAGTAGACCCAAGACCAAAGTGTATTAGCCCTTCCTCTTAACTGAACTGTCCTTGATTTCACACCCAAAATCAGACCTTTATCTTGCACTGCAATCTAAGAATATGGCCGAGCTGATATTCCACTTCTCTTCGCACCAAACTTCAGTCCCTGACCTCACACTTAGTTGTAGAATTGATCCGACTTATTGGTGATAATGTGAGGCCGTAGACCTCTTATATATAGAGGTGGTGTTACTGTCCTAGGCCAACATGATCTCTTGAGAGTGAGCCGACTTCAAGAATGGAGGATCTTCAATATGTATTGAGCTGACTTGGTGGAGAATCTTGACAAGGTCTTGAGGAATACATTTATATCAATAATTTGTCTTTACAAGTGTAAAAACACTTCATATACATGACTCTAAATTATAAATTTATGCCAAGATGAAAAATCCATAAAGACATCAAGAATAAGTCTTCAACCTATAATAAAGTATTCTTGCTCATGAAACCCATGAAGCAAGCATTATGATAAATACATTTTATTATATTTGTCTTCTTCATTACATAAATTTATAATTACAAGTCATTATGAATACCGAACCTAGTTACACTTTTCAAAAATCTGTAGGCTTCTTGACATTTCCTCGAACTAGATCCAAAACTTTATTCTTCTCGAGGATGATATCTATCCTCTTTTTCCATGCCCTGTAGTTGGAGGCTCCTTCTAGTTTGTTTTCTCCCTACATTGAGTTGGACATAGTTCTTGTAGATAATATGCTTATCCCCTTATATAATCCCTTTTTTTAATGACCATTATTAAACTTCTTAAGACTTCTTATTCTCCTTTCAGTTGATCTTCAGGCTGCCTTTTTCTTCCTTCTTCACCTTACCTTTGATATCATGTTGGAAAATTGGAAAGGAAGAAATATTTTCTCTTTGTTGATAATTACTTGTGATTTCTTTAATTTATTATCTTTCTTGAGTTCTTCTTTTTATCTTAGTTCATCAAGAAATTACCAAACCCAAAGCACAAAGATCAAGGAAACCATATGTAGGCACACAGCTAGGGAAAAACCCATATATAGGGGAAAAATATGTTAAGAACTCTTCCTTAAATAATTCAAATGAGATAGACCAAGACCCTAGACCTTCCTCCTCTACCAAGTTAGCCCTTCCTCCTTGTAAATGTCCTTTTCTCATCCTTCCAAGTGTCAACGCTTCAAGGTGAAGTTTTAAATCGAAATTTCGGCCCCCAGTAGCATATTTGCGTCCCCCAGCTTTTGCTCAATATCTTCTCATGTGTGAGATAAAGATACCCCCAAAAATTGATTTTCTTCTTCCCAATTTTCTCCTTGTTGTCCTGCAACTTCACAGTCTTTTCCAGTTACTACTTCTTAGAGATCGAACTTGTTGATGATACTCTCCAAATGAAGTTGAACTGCTCAATATATAGGATTCTTGTGAGGTTGACTTACCCTAATCTAGGCTGACTTTTTGAGGGAAGTGTTGACTTGGTGTGGAGGTGACAAATTACCTTTTTGACTTAAAAATAATTATTTTTACATGATACAAAAGCCCAAGAAGGGTCTAATAATAATGAAAATGACTCTAATGACTCAAGGCAAAACCTAGAAGTCCTCAATGGGGACTTTGACCTAGAAAACATTGACCCAAGCATGAAACCGATGATTTAATAAGCCAATTTATTCATAATAACATTTCTTTTTCATTTTTTTGATACATATTATTCATTATGATTCAAGTAAAATTATGAAGACCAACACTAGCTACATTCTTCAACATGTATCATATATTCAAATTTATGTGGTAACTTGATCAAGGTCTGTGACTCATATCTAAACTTAGTGACGACTTGACCAAATTCTAAGGTATATATATCCAAGATTTGTGGTGAGATTTTGTTACATAGATTCTAGTATGTGGTCTATATCTGAGATTTTTTGTGTCCATTCAAGACAAGAAAGTTATAACACCAAATTATCCATACAAGAAGAATGTAGGCCGAAACACATAAAGATAAGATATTGTCTACCTTTACTCATAAAAGAAGGCTGGAGAAGAAGTTTGAATCTATGTGAATATGAACTATCTGAAGCAATATATCTCTAAGGAATACAAATGGAATGGGAAATGTGATTTTTAATAAGTAACTCGTTATTACTTGTGAGAAGACTATAATTGGAGCATATCAACACATATGAGACTACTCATTCAAAGAACTTTAGGAAGAAAATAAAAAGTAAAGGCGAAAGCTAAAGCTTTTGAATCTTTGAGGCAATTAACAATTCATTGTATATACATCTCTGAGGGAAGCAACAAGCATGATAGAATAATTTGACATTTTTTAGAAGTATAAAGGTCTTATAAAGAAGACTATTAACTCTACACTGATGCAAGCTTATCTCTAATGATGTGAGTTACAAGGAGATTGATATTTTTTAATGTGAGCTACATGAACAAGCATCCATGATGACACCAAACAACGACACTTACTATACATGACATCTAAGCCTTCTACAACACTGTAGTTTACAAAGTTCTCTATGGAAACAATTTTCTGAGACACCCAAAGCTTACAAAGGAATTCAAATGATGAAGAATGCGAACTTTGGGGCACTATATATGAGGACCTTAGGGACATTATGTATATATATATATATATATATAGAGAGAGAGAGAGAACATACCGATGACGTCTTGACTTGGATCATTAGAAGGAAGAGATCGAAATTATAGGATAAGACTTTGACAACTATGTGGAAGAGTTGTGATAAGATATCTATTACAAATATAATTTATATAAAATAAAATAAATATAAATGAATAGTAATCATAACTATAGTAATTAATGATTAGTTAAATGAAGACTCCATCTTTCTAAAAAGACACGACTATTCATTAAAGGGGCACCTACCTAGGTATAAGTGGGCCCTCATTGTAATATTCATTCAACCTTTGTACGATCATCATATCAATAATTATTTCAAATGCATTTGTGTATTTCAACATTTAAAGCACAACTCAAAGTCTTGTTACTATAGTGGTATCAGAGCCATTTGATCCTTTGGATTTTATCTGTTGCACAATCTGCCATTAATTTTATGTCCTGAAATCATGGAATTAAGTGTTGGAAATACTGAGAGGGGGGTGAGTCAGTATTTCTTTTCAATTGTTATTTTTACCAGTTAGATCATTTATATTTAGAACACAAAATGAACAACAAGAATAAATGATTTTATTAATTTCTTATTTACAATAAATCAAGTACAATATATGTAGGGCTCCAACCCAGGCTCCAACCTATATTTTCCAAGCACCGACTTGGACTTACAAGGCTCCAACCTTGTCAATTCTGAGGCACCAACCTCAAGGGATCCAACCCTATATCTAGTACAAGCTCCAACCTGGTCTCTTGAGGACTCCTATCCTCTAGGGCTCCAACCCAATATTCCAAGGCACCAACCTTGTCTCTATGAGGCTCCAACCTCCTGCTTCAATTTGTCAAGATATATTTGGTTATACTTCACAGCTCCCAATGTCTTCTTCAACGAGCCCTGTCAACTTCACTTAGTCTTCATTGTAGTCTCCACATTACATCATCAATGAGAACCTTGATATTTTCACATGAAGGTGTCTCCACTATCCTTCATGATACCCAATCAAGGATCTCTAAGGCCACCTCATGATGGCCAATGCATCATGGTCTTCAAGGGTGTCTCCAAGACTTCAATCAATGCTTGGTGCTGTGTGCAAAGCCCAAAATGTCTTCAATAGTCTACCCCAATATACTCTTTAAGATTATTCAATAACCTGCTACACAAATCCTCAAGTCAATACAAAAGTATTCTAATGATCTTCAAGTATCCTTCAAGGTACCCCAAGTTCTGCACTTGCTCTAACCCTCTTCAACGGTTTCCTCAAAAAACTCAAGGGAGTCTTCAACAATGCTTCAAGATGTCTTCAATAATTGTCTCAAAAGTATCCTCCAATGGCCTTAGTGGTGTTCCAAGGTACACTAGATGGTCTTCAAAGATGCTCAAGAGGACTTCAATAGATCTTTAATACTGCTTCAACGAAGCTTCAAATCTTCTCAACAAGTCTGCTCCAAAAAGAATACTTCAACCTTGTTCAAACCCAAGCTTATCACTGTTTAGGCCCTTAAGTTATTCACTGTTCAAGGCTTCAAACAATGTCAATGGGCTGCTTACAAATGTCATCAAACAACTCTAAAAGATGATTATGAAATTTCCTCAAAATATGTCACTGAGCTAGTGTAATTTCCCAAAGTCACCAATCCTTCCATAGGTCCGAGGTATTGTTATGAAGGAACAGGTCCAAAATAGAAATATCCTGAGCTTATTCGAGACAACAGTTCAAAATTAACTTGAGGTGCTGACCCTACTATCTGAGATCTTTACCACAGCCTGAACTCCTAGATATATGGCTGCAATTTGTAGGACAAATCCAAGTTTCTATGGTATAGTTCTCCAAAAAATGATTGAACTTTGTCGTATAAGTCTGTCCAAATGATCTGAACTAACTGAGAGTACAGGTCCTGGTCTAAGCCTCCAAACAGGTGGCTAGCTCTATCAATGGAGCCTCAAATGAGAACTGTAATTTCTGCACTAAAACAAGTTCGAATTGCTGAAGATTTTTTTTTCACAAATGCAGGTCTGAGCCTCCAAAGCACTGGTCTCTGCTGCAATCCGAGTTCTTATTTGGTGATTGTTCCACCAAAACCTCAACAACCCAAGCTTCAAGAAATTGTAACTCCAATTCCCTTGCAGATTTTAACTGCACAGGTTTGTCAATATAGGGCTGCAATAGGTCCGATATTATATAAGATGAATTTCAGATTTTAACCCAAACAAATGATCCTCCCCAGTCTCCTACTGCTTCTTTGCCCTCCGAAATTTCAGAGATAGATATCTGAATTTATGACTGTGAAATGATTGAGTGCAACTTTATATATATAGTTGTTTGTCCCTATGAAGAGACACGTCCATTGGAAGTGAGGCCGACTTAATATGACTACGCATAGGTCGGCTTGACTGCAAATATATATATTTTTTACCTTAAAAATTCAATTTCTCACAAACTATTAGGAGTTTCGAGGCAAGTAAAGGCTCATTGGAAAGGAAAAATTATGCTCTAAAAGATGGTATAGGAGTAAATTTGGAAGGATGCCTCTAAGGTGGTAAATTTTTATTTTATTTGTGGTTGTCGTTAATTTTTGTGTACAGAAAGTGAATATGACAGCATGGCTTCTCCATTGCTTCGCTTCTTCTTTGTTTGTCTTCTCCATTGTTTGACTTATCAATCATTAAATCACAGTGTCATCATGTAAGACATCCATGCCATCATGATAGTATCCAACATCCATATCATCATGAACGTATAGCATCATGTATTCAATAATAGTGCAGTAGTATGTCATAGTGCAACATCATTAGGAAAGTTTCAAGGTAGTCTTCCAACCATCAAATGAGATCTTCCACATCATCTTCTAGTCTTCCAACCTTCATCAAGTGCATGCAACATTAGATCAATTAATTCTTATGGATTCCTTCATTAGTGGTTTGAATTCTTCGTGACTTGACATCTTCATTGATGATATCCTAGTCAACCAAGAGTCATGACATCATCATCTGGAACCAGGCATCTCAAGAATATTGACATCTCGATCAATGCTATATTGACATCAATGACAACCTTAATTAACATTAAGTGAATCTATTAAATCTAAAATTGAGTTGTTAAGTGAAATTCATGAATCATTACAGCAAATAAAAAAAATATTTACAAAATAATTAAAGGCTTTCAAAACACTCGATTCAACACCTATAATGGAAGTTGACATTGGCATGAAAGGAACTAGAAATCAAGAATGTTCTAACTAAGAAAATGATGTTGAACATGTTAAATTAGGATCTCCTCAGGGTGACTTTAATAAGGTTGATAATCAAAGTGGATATATGACAACTGAAGATGAAGAAGTTAAAGATGACCTTGTTGGCCGAAACACTATTGTAAAATATGACAAAATTGACATTGCAAGATGGGAAATCATGGATTAAGATTTAGTTGAGTCAATACCCAATATACTTTATTTGCAACAGACAACGGAGAAAGATACAATGCATAACTTGTCTACCAGTAATTGTCATGACACAAGTCAATTTAAACATTTTGAGAGTTTAAAAGACCCTATGTATCACCTAGATGAAACAAGCCAACATATAGAAGAGGAGGTTGAAGAACAAAATAATGATGAATCAACAATGACAATAGCTAACAAAGATGATAAACAGGAATTTAATGAGATGCTTGTCCCATTAAGGGATATGAAGAAACAAAAGCAATATACATTTTTTATAAGTGGTCTTGATAAAGAAGCTGATGAAAAATATCAGAAGAAATATATTGGTATAGTTGGTGAAATTAATGTAATACAAATGTCTAAGAACCCACTACCTCCTCTGAAAATTGGACCTGACAAAACAATTTTTTGTATACTTTTTGTTGGGTCAAAGACTGGAGGTATAATTAACATTGAAGAAAAGTTTAAATTTCATTTTCCACTTAATGAAGTTGATATTTTGTCCATGGAAAACCCCTTTGTCACACAAAATTTCTAGGCACCACGACAATGACTCAGATCGGGGGTTTTCACCCTGATCCCCATTCTCTCTGTTTGAGTTGTCTCCCAATAACAAAATAAAGGGGGGGTAGACCCTGTGGAAATTGAATGAGGGAAGATTAGTTGGGAACCAACCAATCTGGGAGAGACAACTAAGAAACCAATACTTGTTTAGATTGCGCAATATTTTGAAGGATTCAATTAGATTTGAGGAAAATGATACCAATGCCTTGTGGAGTCAACAATGTTGTGAAGGAAATAAAGGCCAAGTAATGGATGTATAACTGCTGCTAATGATTTGACTGTCTTATATGGAAGCGCAAATTGAAATGATGTGATGGCAGAGGGAGGGACTAAAATATAAGTTATTCTTGAAATATGCTGTAAGTATTTTTTAATTTAAGGCTCAGAAAAATGATCTTAATGTGAAAACAAATACTTATACTAGCAATGTAAAATATGAAGTCTGCACAAATAATTACTGCAAACACAACAGAAAACCAATATAAAATGCTAGAAATAAAACACTTTATATTCAGAAACTCATTTGTATGAGGTACTAAATTAGAGATCATTAGATGCACAAGTAAAGCTAAATTAGTCTACTTGAATGAGCATGTAAAACAAATGTACTTCAAGAATTATGTTAAATGTTTAAATTCAGATTACAACAACTAGGTGCAAAGTATGAAATATTAGTTCTAGTAATTTGCTCTTAAAACAAATGATAATGCCAACAATTTATTTTAAACTAGTGGTACTATAACCATTCCAGATTTAGATTTTTTCTATGTGTAACAATAGAAACTTCAAATGACAAACTGATAATTAATAATTCAGAAAATTTTCGAGTTTAGATTTTTTTATGTGTAACAGCAGAAACTTCATATGACAAACTAAGAATTAACAATTCAGAAAATTTCTAAGTTTAAGATTTTTTCTGTGTAACGACAAAAACTTCAAATTCCAAATTGATAATTAATAATTCAGAAAATTCCCGAGTTTAACTATTCCCAATATAGTGATGCATTTGATCATAAAACTCAGAAATAAATTATTGAAAGGAAAAAGCAGTGAGATAATGTTGAGAAATTTGTCAACTAGCATCCAAAAGTTTCTGAAAAATAAATATATTTATGAATTGTACTGGATTAAAAGATGCAAACTGAATTTGCTGCTAAACTTCAGCTAATTGAAACTCTATTCCAGTCAGCCCCTAGGGGCTTGAAAATACTTGGAGATAAGTTGCCCAAGTCACTGAAGATCTTCAAACCCAAAATCCAACTCAGAATTTTTTTTGAGAATTTTTTTGATAAAATTTTAAGGGGATTTTTTTAGTGAAAATTTATGGTGAAAGAAGGGGAAGAAAAAGAGAAGGGGGCTGGAGATGGCCAATGCAGGGCCTCCAGGCCCTAAAAAAAAAACTTTTCCCACGCTCTTCCGGAAAATCTGCAGAACCCGAATCGAGTTTCCTTTATGAAAATATTATTCAACCTACAAATAAAATGGAGATCATATCTTTCCCTCCAGGGCCTATATCTGTCTCCAAAATACACGAAAATCATCAGAAATCCTCAGATTTGGTCCATGCACAGACAAAATATAGAAACCCAAAACTTGTATATACAAAAATATGAAATACCCAAAACCCTAGTGAATTAAAAAAATTGATATTTACAAATCTACAATAATATTCTATAGATCTAGTAGACCTGTAGATCAAAGCCCTCTATTAGCTAGATTTAAATTTTTTTGCACAAATTCAAAAATAAAATGGAAATTTTAAGAGGCACAAGCCCAAGAAAAAATTCCTGTAAATAAAATATTTTGTAATATGACTTAGAAATTAAAAACAATGGGTTTTTTATATTATGTAATATGAGAGTCAGTTGATCCAGCTGAAGATTTTCCCCAACGCTCAAATCCCGAATAATAACTTCTTCACACTTAGATATGATTGGTAGATTAATAGAGATTCAAAATAATCATAAGATCATCAAGAAATAGAGACACGTGCTAGTTCTATCAAACCAAAATGATATTTTAAAAAACCCATAAATATGTGCAATACACATCTGCACAGATCATTCCTCAAAGGATATTAACCAGTAAATGCAAATAAAGTAGCAGAGTATTAAGAGAAATATTTCCACATAAATCTGAAAAAAGGAACACCACAGTTTGAAACCCCAAAGTCTTTGCATTTTATTAATAAAAAAAAGTTACAAGAGATTTTCAGAGCAAATACACAATTCAATGATCCCATCCAAATAATGGGGAGAGACCTCTCGAACAGCTAGATGGCTTGATCCCTGTCAAAGAAATCTCAACCATTGATGAAGATAAAATGATCTTTTAATCATCATCATTGAAATAAAGTTTTTTTTCCAAAGAAAAAATCAAACCATCTATTAAGTATATAGAAAGTTACATAGTATATGCATGTAGCATTGAAAGAACTACATTTTTCCTTTTTTACAGTAAAAGAAAAAATGGAGTTGTAGTTGATGAGGAGAAAGAAGCATCGATCCTCCCAGCCCTATCAAAATGATAAAATATGATGTCTCCTTTCAGCCCCTGGGCTTCCCTAGTGATAGGAAATTGAACGCCCGAAACATGGATGAAAATAGACTGAGTCTATTTGTTCACATCAAAAAACTAAAAATGGGTGGTAAACACCTATCCATTTTTTTCAGACTTTAGTCGCACAGTATCTAAAGAAAGGAAAAAACTGTCTCCGGGATCTCCTCATAGAGGAAAACAATCCGAAATAGAGACATGGAAGTTTTGTATATGTTTAGTGCTAAATGGAATATAAACAAAAAGCCTAAATTTACCAATAGTTTTGACTAGTTCCATGCTGAGTTGAGATAACTGAAAAAGGAAAAAAAAGAGCAACTGGAAACTATCGTGCGAAGGGAGGCTGTTTGATAGATCGAACCAATCCTCCATCAACCTCAAAAGCTACCCAGTGCCCCATATCTTTACGAACACCCTCCTTAGATAGGAGGTATGTTTCACTATTCCGTTCCCTGTAAATGTGACAAGCAATAATCTGGTTAAAAAATGATTTTATATGTATCACCTCATCTAGTAAAGGAGACAAAATGTAATTTAGACATCTCTGTGAACCATTAAACCACTTTATGATGTTCATAGAGTCCCCAAAAAATCTGGACATCTCTCATCTCAAGGGACGAGAGCCAACATAGCAGTAGGTGAAGAGCTTTTAATTCTGTGAAGTTATTTGTCCCCTGTCCAAGGCCAATCGACGCTTTGAGGATTTTCCCTGATGGATCATGAATGGAAATACCAACTCCTCATATATTTTGAGGGTCAGATGCCCCATCGAAATATTCCCATGGAATATTGCCCCTAATGTTCTCCTGTTGAATGACTCTAGCTTGTTGGGTTTGTGATGGAATTGGAATATATTCAAAGATGGATACTCCTTCCACCACTAAAAGGTTAACGGGAAAGATAATGTCTTGGAATATGACACGGTTTCTTGCTATCCAATTTCCCCAAGAAACTATCAGTGGGAGGTTCCGTACCCTGTCATTTGGAGAAGCCTGCCACCATCTCTGCCATGCCTTCGACAAATCACTGCCTTCCCATTTTTGTGCAAATTTTAGTAGCCTCAGGGTTTCAGTCCAGAGCTTAATATTAAAAGGGAATGTAAGGAAGAGATAGTGAACTGAATCAAGGCTGGCCTTGTATAGAGAACACCAACCAGGGCTAATCTTTCCCCTACGTTGAAGAAAGCTCCATGAGGGAACTTTGTTCTGAAGAATGCACCAGAAGATCAATTTAGTTTTTTCCAACCCCTTCAACTCCCACAATGATTTAAACCACTACTCTGACTCCCCCTAGACTTTATGAGGCATTAGCCATTTGTACCCAAATTTAGGGGAGTACAAACTCGATGGAGCATGTACCCATATGAGCTCATCCGGCCTCTCCTGGATTCTGATATTTGAACTTTCAAGGTCATTGATGAACCCCTGCCACTCCTCTATCCACCTGTCTTCGAGTTGGAGGGCTTCCCCTGTCATCCATGCTTGCCTCCACATGGCTGACTGACCTTGCAGGGCAATATGGATAAGGGTTCTGAAGCCCCTTTATTCTAGTTGTTCTTTTAGTTCTCTAGATAGGGCATATCTCCTAGAGCATCCCACCCATGGGTCATGACCCAGTATTACATGTGCACCATCCCCAACATGCCAGGCTAGACCCTGTTCAATAATCTTGACCGACGCTAAAGAAGCTTTCCATACAATTGATGTATTTTTTAATTTCTTATTTGGCATGTGCAACCATTCATATATTGGCATTGGGTCAATGTATTTCCTTCTTATGACAATCTTGCAAAGATTTTCCAGGGTGATGAGTCTCCAGCCCAATTTTGCAGCTAGAGAAGCCGTGAAGGAGGGGAGCTCCTTGATTCCCCATCCTCCCCAAGCTTTCGGACACACTATTTTCTCCCATGCCACCCAAGGCATCACATGTTCCACCTTTGAACCTGCCCATAAGAACCTATTGCATAATTTATTAATTGAAGAGAGAATACTTGTTAGTACCCAAGAGAGGGCATCCCAATACACGAGAAAGGCCATGGCTACAAATTTAATCAGCACTAGTCACCCTGCTCGAGATAGCCATTTGAAACTCCAATGTTTCATCCTTGACTCAATCTTTGCAATTAGCCAGTGCCAATCCTGGATACAATAAGAGTTCGGCTTTAGATGGAAACCCAAGTATTTAAACGAGTCCTGCAAGGTCTTTACTTCAAACTGTAACACTTCCGAAATTATGCCCACTTCAGCTTTGGAAAGGCCTGCCGTTGTAATTGTGGATTTCTGACTATTTATACTTAAGCCTGTAGCCTTTAGGAAAAGATCCAACACCCCCTTTAATCGACGATATTCTTCCAAACTACCTTTGCTGAACAAGAGAATATCATCTACAAAAAGCAAATGAGTGATGAACAGGTTGACAACCACCTCAATGCCTTTTAATTCCCCCCTTCTTTTTGCATCATGAATCATCCGACTGAGTCCTTCCGTAGCCAAAAGAAATAGAAGGGGAGAGAGAGGGAATCCCTGACGAAGTCCTCTTTGTAGATTGAAAAAATTGGAAGTAGCCCCATTGATCAGAATAGCAATTCTTGTAGAAGAGATGCACCCCATCACCCAATTTATGAAACCATTCCTGAAACCGAGATGGGTTAGGAGAAGCCAGAGATACATCCAACTGATTCTCTCATATGCCTTGGAGAGGTGTATTTTAACAATAACTCCTTTTTTTGACTTCTTTTTAAGCTGTGAAGAGTTCCTTGGGCCACCACCACAGCCTCATGGATTTTTCTTCCATCCAGAAATCCGAACTGTTCCAGAGAGATCCTTCGAGAGAGAAAGGGCTTGAGGTGGGTAGCTATCACTTTTGCAATGATTTTATTTATGCAAGAACAAAGAGAGATTGGCATACAATCATCGAAGGACTCCGATTGCTCCTTTTTGGGAATGAGGGCAAGGAAAGTAGAGTTGAAGGGTTGATATATGGTTCCTGATATTCTCGACTCTTTCACCACCACAAGCAGGTCATCACCCAAGAATTCAAAAAAGTGTTGGAAGAATTCCACCGTCCAACCATTCGGCCATGGACTCTTGTCTTTCTGCATTGACTTGATAATACCCTCCACTTCCTCCTTTGAGACAAGTTCCATTATACGGTCATTTCCTTCATCGTCAATATATCTGGGGAAGAACTGAGCTACCCTGATAACTTCAGCAATGGATGCCTCTGCAGGGGCTCTGAACAAAGATTTGAAATGTTTCACTCCAAGGGAGGATAAATCTTCAAAAGATCGTGCCGTTACTCCTTCCTCCGTCTGCATTCCCCAAATTGTATTAATATTTTTCCTTCCTTTGGCGTAGTTCTCGAAAAAAATTGTATTCTCATCTCCAGCTAACAACCAAATAGGCCTAATTTTGAGGCGCCAACTTTCCTCTTTTTCCATTAAAATTTTCTTCCTTGATGCTTCAAGTCTCCTTATTCTATCCCTTGATTCAATGTAGACATATCCGGCCCCCTCTGGGCTTTCAAGAAAGTCTATTTCTTCATTTATCTTCCGTAGTTCTTCCTCCTCCTTTAGCTTTTTGGCCTTTGCCCATTCCAAGGTAGCTTTTTTCATTTTCTTTATATTCTCCATAAAATGCCAACTCATATTGCTAGGTTCCCTCAGCCCATCTTCCCTCCAAGTTGCATGGAACAAGGAGGTGAAGGATTCATCTTTAAGCCATGAAGAGTTAAACTTGAAGGGAGCTCCTGGATTCTTATATGGGCCTTTGATCTTTAGAAGAATGGGCAGGTGGTCAAATAAGCCCCCTTCCCCAACCTAGTGCCTGAATATAGAGGATATGGCCACCAGCACTTCGTTAAGGATAAAATGATCCAGCTTCTTTGCCACCCTATCCTCACCCATTCTTCTGTTCCTCTAGGTGGGTCTAGGCTTGATCAGGTTTGCATCCAACAGATGTGAGGAGGCCGACGTATTGATAAAAAAATCTGTAAGAGGATTTGCACGAGTTGAGGGACCCCAAGATTCAAATATCCCCAGGGAGAAATTTAGGTCTCCTCCCAGAATAAGATTTGAGTTATGCAAGCATGATTTGGCAAAAAGGTTCCAATACTACACCCTATCCAAGCATGGTCCATAAACATTTAACAGAAGGATAGGGTGACAGAGCTCATTTGAGTAGACTTCCATGGCCAGGGCATTTTCAAAGCCCCATGAAGATATTTCCTTCAATCTCCCAGTTTTAATCCCCAACGCCAAGCCCCCAGATCTTCCGTGGGAATCCAAAGCCTGAAAAAACCATCCTGGGAACATCCTGGACAAAGTACAATCACTTCATCCCCCAACCCCAAGGTTTCTTGAAGCATAAGGACATCTGGATCGTAGGACTTCACCAACTCCCTCAATGCTAAGTTTTTGGGTTGACTAGAAAAACCCCTGCAGTTGTAAGAGGGCATGATCATCGATAACCCAGGGTGGGGGTTTACGCTGCTCTAAGCATCCTAGAAAGGGAACATTGCTTCCCATCTGCAATGTCGATTTTTGCCTTGACTTGTGTCTTGGAAAGGTTTGCTTTCCTACCCCGCACCTTTCTAGGACCAACCGAAATAGGGTTAGACTCCAATCCTACTATAGCCTCCTCTTTCCAAGGTTTCTTCATTGGATCTTAAGTTATAAGGAGGCTTTTTAGGGATACAGGGTGGAGGAGGGGGCGATCCTATGTCAACCACAGGGAAGGGATCCAACTGGGGGGTCGGGATTGATGTAATGATACTATCAAGGGACTCTATGATATCATGCATTTGCAAATATTCCATTTTTGGAGGCCTGGAAGGACTAGGCTTTGTATAAGAAAAAACATAAGTAAATAAAGAGGTGACAAGGGAAGGAGAAGAGACCAGAGTCGTACCCTCCAGAGAAGTTGCAGCAGGATCAGCTTCGAGGAGAGGATCAAATGCTAGAGGTCGCTCCCGTTCTTGTTCCATAGCTAAAGGGCTGAATTGTTCTACCAGTTGTTCAGAAGGAGTTGTTCCAACCGTGTTGGCACCTGGACCATCAACCCCTTCCATCATCTCCCCCTCTGATGCTCTGATCTCTTCTGCAGCCGAGGATCTCAAGGGCCCTCGGTTTAATCGTTTCTGCTTTCTTCTTCTTCGGTGCCCAAGAGGGTAGTCCTTTTCCAGATGACCATACTTATGGCAATGATGGCATCATAAGGGCATGTTTTCATAGTCCATAGTCTGTGTATATTCATATTCCTTGTACTTAAGGTACATTTCCTCTGCTAATCCTTCTTTAGGATTTAGGTTGACCAAAATTCAGGTCGCACTCAAATCCTTGGTCTGTTGGAACGAGAAATCTGCTTCAAGGAATTGACCCAGCGTGTTCCTAATTGAACGAAAAGATGAGTTTGTCCAGAAATGTATTGGGATTCCTGGAGCTTTACCCAAACCGAAGATTATTTGATTTTTTCCCTCTGGGCGTCAAAGAGCGACATCCATTTCCCGAACAAGACATGCCTCTTCCCGAAATTCCAATTCCTTTCTAAAACCCATTGCAAGTGCTCATTCTTCTCAAACTTAATCATAAACCACCCTTGTTAGGTTCCTATATTACTAGTATAGTCCCTTATTGTTGTTAGTGTAACCCCCTTATTGTTATTGCTGTACCCCTGTAACCCCCATATTGTTATTATTGTGCCCTTACATTATTATTGTTAGGTCATCTAGGATTACATTGTGGCCCCATGGATTCCTATATATAGAAAGGAGGTTTTTTCATTTGTATTATTAAAGAATTTTTCATTTATGTAATGTATTGGAGGTTGCCCCCTCGAAGTGGCTAATTTCTAAGGCGTTGATCTCTCTTTTCTTCTATTTTTGGAGTTGATTTCACAACATTTGGTATCAGAGCTTTGGATTCTAGGGTTTCGCTGCTTCAAATAGGTCTTCATGGAATTTTCACTATAACTTTTTTTGTACGAAGGTTCAGAATCTGAAATTTTTAGAGCACGAAGCTGAAATCCTGAGGAACATTGTTGCAAAATTTTAGAGCTTGGTTCGCAATAGTTTCGGAGATATGGTCTGTGGAAGTTAGGGATTTTTGCAGGCTCCTGAATTTAACCTAAATAGGTCATCGCATCATTTTCGCAATAATTTTTTTTCTACGAGGGTTCAGAAGCTGAAATTTTCACAAAGAAAGCTGCAATCCCGAGGAATGTCGTGGAAAAATTTCAGATATTGATTCGCATTATTTTGGGAGGTAGGATCTGTGGAAGTTAGGGTTTTTTCAGGCTCCCAGATTTCATCTCAAAGAGGTGATCGTGGGAAAATCTTCATAGCTCTCTCTCTGAGCATTAGATTGGAATTCTGTAAAGAGTGGCTACAAGCACACGGACTGCAGTTTATTTTCTATCAATTTCAGAGCCGAAGAAGGAAACATTGACACGTGGCAAGTCGTACAAGTTCTCTCTACTGAACCAATCCATAACTAGATCATTGTGGGAGATTGGACATAACTTTGCCTTGAAGAATCCAAATTAGGTCAGACCTATGGCATTCGAAAGAAGATTCTGAGGGCTACCTCAGGGACAAATTTCAGATATTGAAGATCCAAAATCACAGAGATAATTCAGTTTCAATATTGAACTCCTCAAAACCAAGAATAAGGTGTGTATTTTTATTTTTATTTTTGTTTATTTTTTTTTTTCCGAATTGCATAATTCTTGTGTAAAAAATCAGTTTGAAGTGATTCCAAGGGCCTATTGAGCATATATATCAGTATTGGGTTCTAAAATTCTCCCTAAAAATAATTCAACACCCATTAAGCCTTTAGAAGGCTCTACTATGACTCATGAAGACGAAGAATGGAAACATAACATATCAAAATTACAAGAGCAAGTGCAACAAATTTCGATCTCGCAAAGAGCAACAAAAAATGACATGGAAGTTTTGAAGAAAGGCGTGGAAACTAAGATGGATGGTTTGAAGAAAGGTGTGGAATCTAAGATGGATGGTTTGAAGAATGACATGTAAGTTAAGATGGATGGCATGGAAGCTGGCATGGAATATAAGATAGATGACATGGAATCTAAGATTGATGAAAAAATGGAAAACCTGAAGAATGATCTAAAAGCAGACATAGAAGGTTTGACAAAGTTGATACAAGAAATGTTTCCTAATGGTGAAAAGATAGTAGAGGAAACTCATGATGAGAACAAAATAAATGTTAATCATGATTTCATAAACTCTAATGTTGGAGGGAAAAACCACCATATTCCAAAAATGGATATGAGGAAGTTTGATGGAAAGGATCCTGTAACATGGATACTACAGATGGAGCAATATTTTGATCTCCATAACGTGCAAAACACACAAAAAGTACGCATTGCAACTTTACATTTAGAACAAAATACATTTGTATGGTATCGATGGCTTTGCTCCCGTAAAAAAATTGTCACTTGGTCAAATTTTACGGAGGAAATGATAGCACATTATGAGGATACAAAGAGCAACACCTTCTTTAGCCAGTTGATAAATCTCAAACAAAAGGGTTTAGTGGGGCAGCACATTGAGGACTTCCAAAAATTGAATATAAGGGTAACTGATATTCCAGAGGAACACAGGATTGATCTCTTCATAGGCACTTTAAAGGATAACATCCAACATGAAGTTCGCGTTTTGGAACCCGATTCATTGGAGAAGGCATTCAGGTTGGCAAGAAAAATTGAATGTAAAACTATGGCGACAAGGAAGCCTGCCACTCACTTCTATAAATAAGGAAGTGTTGCTACGCCTAGATTTCCACAACCTACAAGGTTGACACCACAAAAATTGGAAGAAAAAAGAGCAAAATGGCTTTGCTACAATTGTGATAGCAAATACACTAAAGGTCATAAGTGTGCTGAAAAGAAATTATTTTACATAGATTGTGAAGAAGAAGAAGAAAATGAAAAAGAAGAGGATATACACCAGGAACCAGCCATAGAAGAGGAAGAAATGAATCCGACCATATCATGTAATGCACTGGCCGAAATTACCACTCCTCAAACTCTCAAGATAGTAGGACAGATCAAGAAGAAAAGGGTAATAGTGTTGATTGATTCAGGTAGCACCCATAATTTTATTCATTGTAAGGTAGCCAAGGAATTAAATTGTTTCCTATACCCAGCACCAGAATGTCAAGTGATGGTTGCAAATGGAGGAACTATAAATTGCTCTGGAAAATACCATAATATCAAGCTAACCATGGGGGAATATGTATTGAATAGTCCAATGCTTTCCATTCCTATGGGAGGTGCTGATGTTGTACTAGGAGTGCAATGGTTACAATCTTTGGGGACGGTAGCTTTTAATTTTCAAGAAATTTTCTTGAAATTTTTTTCAGAAGGAAAGGAAGTCGAATTACGGGGTATTGCAAGGAAGCCGGGAAAGATAATAAGCTCTAATGTCATGACAAAGCTTCTAAAGAAAGAACAACGAGGCGTAATTGCACAATTATGCTCACTAGAAGTTCCAACATCAAAATCATCTATTTCTGCAGATCTCCAACAAGTCTTGGACAATCATTCCAAGGTGTTTGAAACTCCCAAAGGACTCCTACCTATTCGTGATCATGATCATGCTATTCATTTGATTCCAGGAAGTGTTCCTCCAAACATCAGGCCTTATAGATATCCTTACTTCCAAAAGAGCGAAATTGAACGTATGATTGCAGAAATGTTAGAGGCGGTATAATTCAACCTAGTCAAAGTTCTTTCTCTGCTCCTGTAGTATTGGTACACAAGAAGGATGGATCATGGCGAATGTGTCCGGATTATAGGGAGCTCAATAAGCTCACCATTAAAGATAAATTTCCCATTCCTGTGATTGATGAATTAGTGGATGAATTACATGGAGCAATTTATTTTACCAAGTTGGATCTTCGTTCAGGATATCATCAAATTAGAATGAAGACTGAAGATATTCCAAAAACAACATTTCGAACTCATGAGGGTCATTATGAATTTTTGGTCATGCCTTTTGGCCTTACCAATGCACCTTCTACATTTCAAGGGTCGATGAATTCCATTTTAAAACCCTTCCTTAGAAAATTTGTGCTAGTATTTTTTGATGATATACTAATCTACAGCAGGTCTTGGAAGGATCATGTTCAACATGTTGACAGGGTGCTAAAACTGTTGGAGGAGAAACAATTATATGCGAAAACATCCAAATGTTTCTTTGGAGTACAAGAGGTGGAATAGCTGGGTCATATTGTATCTCACAAGGGTCTTAAGGTAGACCCTAACAAAGCCATTAAGGAATTGAAAGTCCCCATAACCATAAAGCAGTTGCATGGATTTCTCGGGTTAACAAGATATTAGCGCAATTTTGTTAAGAATTATGGGAGAATAGCAGCACCTATAACAACATTATTGAAGAAAGATGCATTTTCATGGACTCCTGAAGCAACTAAGGCCTTTGAACATCTTAAAGAGGCAATGTGCCTAGCACCAGTCTTAGCTATGCCAGACTTCACGAAAACCTTTATTGTGGAATGTGATGCCTCAAGAAATGGAATTGGTGCTGTTTAATGCAAGAAGGAAGACCCGTTGCTTTTGAAAGTCGTTCAATCAAAGGAAAGTATTTACAAAAGGCTATTTATGAGAAGGAAATTTTGGCAATACTACATGCACTAAAGAAATGGAGACCTTACCTAATAGGAAGACACTTCAAGGTAAAAATTGATCATGATATTCTTAAACACTTTTTGGAACAAAGATTATCTTCAGAAGAGTAGCAAAAATGGGTCACAAAGATGTTGGGTTATGACTTTGAAATAATCTATAAAAAAGGGAAGCTAAATATTGTTGCAGATGTAATCTCAAGAAAGGATGAAGAGGTGGAAGCATTGCTTTGTGCCATTTCAATTATCCAACCATATTGGATAACTGAAGTAAGGGACGAATGGAAGAAGGACGAAGAAGTGTGGACACTCATTCAAAAGTTGCAGCAAGATCCTAGTACATATGATACATTTATTTGGAAAAATGATTCCTTATGGTACAAAGATCACTTATATATCTGCAAGAATTCCCAACTAAAACAAAATATTCTTTTGGAATTGCACACTTCTCCTTTAGGAGGACACTCAGGATTTTTAAAAACTTACCACGGGGTGAAGAAAGAGTTTTTTTGGGATGGCCTTAAATATGATATTCAAAAGTTTGTGGTAGAATGTTTGGTTTTCCAGCAAAATAAAGCTGAGACAATTAAGACCCCGGGTCTTCTACAACCTTTATCCATTCCAAGTCAACGTTGGGAGGAGATTTCAATGGATTTTATCACAGGTTTACCTAAGTTCGAAGGAAGGAGTTGTTAGTCATCATTAATTTTTTTCCTTTGTAGATGACTAAATGCTTACCCTAGATTTCTAGAAACAAAATTCATGAATATTGTGAGTTCTAGAAATCTCACTGCCTTCATTATCCTTAGGATAATTTTTTCACTATTTCATTATCCTATGATGTCAAACTCTGCTCACCACCCCCAGAAGACCCATCATGGGCTCATACCACTCATTTTGTCTATATTTTGTCACCATTTACCTTAGCACTCTGTTTTTGGCTTTCTTACTTTCCTCCACTTGGCACATAGGATCACTAATCAACCTACTCACTCTTATGTTTCTTGGATGCATCAAGCATTAATGGTCTCAAACTATCTCTGTAGGCTCTTTAGATAAATCAAGTACATTGGATTTTGGATCTTCAATACGTCAAAATATCAAAAGCTCTGTTTTTTATACTTGAAGACCCAAAACTAAGTTTTCAGTCAAAGGCCAAGTCCAAAGAGCCTTCCACTAGGTCACCTAGGGTTTCATAGGTCACAGGGTTGTTTTGGTGTTCTAAGTCTCTGTTTTTCCTATGTCAAGAGGTTGCATTCAAAGAAGAAGAAGGTTAAGTAACTTTGTCTAAATCTGATCAAAATCCTTCGAGGAAGGCCTCCTTGGTCAAAGCACAAATTTTGCAAGGGACAACTGCCTTTGTTCACATTTCTGCAATCATGATTGATATGGCCATCGACATAAAAAGAGGTAAGGTAAGAGGGCGAAACATCATTAGAAGACACCCACAGCAAAGAAAAGGCAGCAGGGCTGTACAATGAGATTCAGGGTTTTGGGACTGATTTACAAAACAATATTTCCAAGCAAGGAACCAACACAAAGGCCACAAAGATAGAAGGCACAACAACACAACCAAGCACATATTGAATATTTTCTAGAAATTATAAATAAAAAGGGGAAAAAGGTGAGGTGAACTGAACAAAAATGAATGAACTTGAAAGGACTATAGAGAACTTAGAAGACAACACTACTTATTCTTCTCTCACAACCCTAAAACCTAAAGTTTTGGCAAGATAGGCAAGACAGGTAAAATAAAGATGATGAACCTCCTTCATGACGACAAAAAGCCTTCAAAGGCTATTCAAGGTGGCCTTTAGGGTTTTTTCAAGGCAACACTTCTTCACTACACCAAAGGAAGAAGTTGTAAAGAGTATCAGTGTGAGGGAGGCTAAGCTTTCAAAGTACAGTCGATTGCTTTCAAAATGGTCAAAGATAAGGAAAGCTCGAGGTAAAGTGTCAAAATGGAAAACCATGTTAAACCATGGAATCCCTGTTGGGTGACTAAAGGCTATAAAAATCCAAACAGTGACAAAGGATCAATGGTAAATGTGTTATAGGCACCTGCAGAAATCAGAAGTGGCCAAGGGGAAAACATGGTAAACATGATGTACACATATTTGCCAAAAACACCTCACTATCAAATATCAGTAAAAGGTGAAAAACACATGTTTTAAGTCTATTGCACTCAAAAATGCTAAAGAGGAATAAAGCAATGGTTTCAGTTTTTCAAAAGAGATAGTTTGAACAGTCCCCAAAGTTTCAAAGCCAAAAAGGGGGGGCCTTTTCATCCTTCAGTACACCACTACCCAAAGAAAATCATTTGAGAAAGTTATAGGCACCTGCAAAAAGTCAAGGAGACATTAGTGAAAATCATAAAGTGACCCAAAGAAAACATAGTAAAGTGGGTTTTATGTCTATGATTTATTTTTCTCAAGGGATATCAAGGTGCTTCAATTTTCGTTTCAAACTCATTTCTCACTTGTTGAAGAGAAAAAGGCTTCAGGAGAAAAAAAAGAGTTTTCTGACTGTTTTCTGGGCGAGTTTCCCTGGTGCTGCGCAAATTAGTGGCGCTACGCAAATACGGGTTGGCGCTGTGCTAATTCGTCCTCCACTCGTTCAAAATTACACGACACTGCACAAATCCGGCCCGGCGCTACGCTAATCTTGGGCGCTGTGCTAACACGGGCCCGAATCGCCCAAAGATCGACAAACGCCCCGCGCTGCACTAACGCATGGGCAGGCCTGCCGGCGCTGCACTAATGGGCCGACCTGATTGCTCGGGCAGGGCGCTGCACTAACGTAGAAGACCTCCAAACAACAATTTCTCTGCCCTAAGTCATAAATTTATTCTTCCAATTGGTCTCCAAAGGTCTACAAATAGCTAAGAGATAGTAGGTGATATTCCCTCCATATCTCCCACACAATTTTCAATAAGTTTTAGTCTTTTTTGGCTATGAATTAATCAAACCCTAGGTGGGTAAACCTTAGGTCTTTCATGCAAAATGAACCTTTGTTTTTGAACCTCCTTAAAACCGGTTTGATGTCATTTAAGGGTAAGTTAGGGTGGTTGAAATACACTTTTAAGAAAAACCTCCTTATCTTCAAACAACTTAATCCTTGAACCAACCTCCACATCCCTCATTCACTACAAGTTGACTTCATCACCATCTTCATCTTGCTTCACCAAACCCTAATTTTTCAACCAACATCTCCTATCACCATGTCAGGAGCTAAAAATAGCAGTAGCAGTGAAAGAGGTCAAAGGTCTTTAAGACCAAAACATACGGGGAGGAAATTCAATAGACTGGAACCTCAGAGCACAGTGGCCATCACCTTCTCTCCCAGCATCCTATCACGTTTTCAGAATACAGGTTGCTTCCAATTTTGTGAGAAGGTCAAACAAGTGAAAAGCCACCTAGAGATTACAAGGCTTCTCATTCTCAACTTGCACAACAAACACTCAGGCCTGGCAGGAGTAGATTTTGAGATCTCAGCAGATGCCATCTCGGATTCCATAGGTATTCCTGCTGTTGGTGAGAAGTGGTTTAAAAAGGGAAAACTGGACAAGGAATTTTTAGAGGCATTTGTCAAGACTAGGTATAGAGAAGGCAACAAGACAGTCTTCCCTTTCTCACACCTCAAACACAGATTTGCACCCTTGATGTTGGTTATCATGAAGTACTTCACCTGTGAGGGGAGATATTCTAGGATAAAATCCTACCATGTCAGACTCATGCATTTCACAAAAGTTAAGATGCTCAACTTGCTCTACTATCTCTTTAGGAGCATTAAGAAGATGTCTTCTGTTGTCTAGAGGAGGACTCCCTCCCAACAAATGCAAAGCCTATTTCACCATTCCTTGATCAAGATGGTGGTGTTACATTAGTTGGAGTAGCAGGGTATACCTTGGGAGGTATTCATAGCACATGGAGTTTTCATAAACCCCCAACTTCCTCATCAACCAAATTTTCCTCCTCATCTACACAAGTACCCTCACCCCAAGAAAAAATCCCTTCTTCTCCTTCTATTGATGCATCAAATGAAGAGGATGACAATGACAATGATGAAAGGAGTGCTGACAGTAAAGGTGATGAAATCAGCGAGGCAAAGACATAAATTAATGAGGAAGAGAAAGAAGGAAATGATGATGAAGAAGAGGGCAGTGAGCATGGCAGTGATGAAGATAAAAACAATGAAAATTTGGAATAAGGTAGTGATGGTAATGATGCAAGTGAGTCAGCGCAAAGTGAAGAAAATAATGATGCTGATGAACAAAGTGCTGACATGGAAGATGTTGATGAAGATGAGGAGATTGATAGTCAAAGGGACAATGAACATGAAAGTCAAAGGGATGGTGAGCATGACAGTAAGGACAGTGAGCATGACCATGAAGATAGTGAACAAAACTCTGCCACTATGGAAGAGGATGCTGAAGGAAATGAAGAGGTTGAAAGTGAAAATGAGATGAGCATTGAAGGAGGGGAAAACAACAATGAAACATAGGATGAAGAAGAGGTAGATGAGACAGATCACAATGAGGAAGAGATTGAAGGTAGCAATGAGGAAAATCAAACAGATCACAATGAGGAGGAGGAAAAGGATAGTGACAAAGTAGTAAGTGATCAAGCAGACAACAAAGAGAAGAATAGTCATGACAGTCATGACATCTGTCATGACTGTCATGACAAAAATCAATGCTCTAGTGACAATGAAGATAGTACCAATGTAGAAAACAAAGAAGATAACCCTAGTCATGATGATAGCAAAACAAAAGAAGAGGCTCATAGTCTAAGTGTTGATCACAACCATGGAAAATAGACTAGCAGAATCACCATCACACCTCTTGCATGCACATACCAAAGAGGGCCAAGGCAAGTGTTTGCTACCTCCAAAAGGCAAGGGACCTTGCCACCTGCATCATCTCCAAGGCTTGACAAGGGCAAAGAAAAAGTGGACAAGGATAAGAAAGGTAAGGGGAGCAAGAAATCTACTCAAAAGCCCCAATTCATTGACCTAGATAGTGATAATGAAGATGAGGATGTGGCCATAAGACTACTGCTCCAAAGCAAAGATGCAAAAATCAGGGAGTGGGAGAGAGATTTTGGCATGGCACAATACATCATTCAGTATTATAAGAATGAGCACAAGCACTTTAAGAAGATAAAAAGGGGTCTTGCTCTCCAGAAAAAGATGACCAAGTACTATGCCATAAAAACAAGCTTGTTTGTGCCAAACTGAAGGAAGCCCTCCTTGAAGTCCAAACCATAAAGAGACAAAAGAGCATGATAACCTTGGATTTATGGCTTCAACTTCTCAACAGGTTTCCAAGACCCCTTGAGGGAGCCTCCAATTTTGAGGAAATTTGGGAAACTTTTTGTTTTTTGTGATTTTGAAGGCCCATTAATGCAGTGCCATTGGCACTACTCTAATCCATGGAGCATCCTCTGGAGTAAAAATCACCTTTTTTGGGTTTCTCATCACTATTAAAATTTTCTCACCAAGTTTCAGATGAATTGGAGCAGGTTTCACCCCTTAAAAGGTAAAAAACCCCTCATTTTTCACCATTTTGCCACTATTTCAGACCTGGCGCTGCGCTAATGGAAGTCTTGGGATTTTGGAATTTTGAGTAGGCTACATGAGCTGGATCAGGAAACCACAGGAATTTCTGGAAGGTAGACTCATCAGGCTTTCCAACGAGCCATCATGGAGCCAAATCTGACATCAGAAAGGGGTCCAAAACTTGGTTGCAAAAGTGCCTATTTTCTGCCTGAGGTGGCGCTACACAAATGGACTGTTTAGTGCGTTTTTGGCCAAAAGTCAACAAAACACACTCTTTTATTGTAAAGTCATATTTTAGATTTTTTTAAGGCAAATCACTCTAGAATTAGGTGCTATAAGTTATTTTGGCATTTATTTCATGGGATATTTTGTGCCTTGGGCCTTGCATGGTCTCTTGGGCATTTAAGACATTTATGAGTGATTTTGACATTTTCCAACCTTATCTAGGGTTTTTTCCCTCCTTTGCTGAGTTAAATAGAGCATGAGGGCTTCATTGTAAATGCTGGCATTTGATGAGCTTTGAGAGCAATACATGGTTTTTTGAGGTTGAAGAGAAATTTGGTGTTGTGGAGCTTGTGGATGATTTGCTTTGATTGATGATGACGAAGCTTGCTTACAGGATCCCTGAGCTTGGTGAATGGTGATGTGTCTCTAATTTTTTCATGTTTTATTGTTAATAATTATGTTTCATCCTTCTATATGCAATAGAACAAAAAAGTATAGGCTAAGAAATGTTGCTTGAAACACCTTAGTCCTTCCTGCCTTCTATTGCCTTGATGTTTTCCTCTGCTGGGTGTGTTTAAGGAATTCTTAGTTGCTCCTTAGGCCTCCTTATGCTTGTTTATTTCATCAATGGATTAATATTCTAGTTTCCAAATATTTTTTATGGCAAGCCATGCATATTTGATGCTATCTAAACTCTGTTTTTGAAATCTCTCTTTGAAGTATTATTTGTTAAGTTAAGCCAAGGAGGTCTTGTTCTGATCTTGCCCTTTGTCTATGCCTATTAGTTTGCCTCAAAGTTCTTTATAGCTTTATCAAAAATGTTTAGGAGTTCCCTCTTTGATTAATTAAAGTTATTTTGTTATCTTAAATGTTTTCTAAAGCTTGAAGGTGAAATCACTAGAAGTTAAATGAGTTTCTCGCCTTCTATATTTCATTGGAATTTTTGTCTTGAATGTCCATTTCTTTAAGTATTTTCATTGAGTAAATGGTTTGCCCTATCTCATGATTAGTATGTTTTTCTTATCATATTTGAGACCTTCTTGTTTATGGGTACTTAACAAAGGATTCTTAATTGCCCTTTTCCCTACCTTGTTTCCCCAACTTAATGTCCATTTCACTTCACACATAAACTTAAGGATCCATTTACCACACTAGATTTTCCCTGTTATGCACTCTGACTCTTTGTTGAGATATCCATGAATTCTATAGACTCCATATCCCAATGATTTGATGATCTCTCACTCCACCTATTCTACCTATTTCATCTCACCCAACCAAAACAAACAACAAACCCTACACTTAACAACTAGCCTAAAATCAAACCCTAAATAACAAAAAGTTCACATCATTTTCATACAATAGAGAGAGCCCTCTCTGAGTCCAGGAAGGCTAGGTCCTAGGACTCCAAAGACTGGTTTCATGTTACCCTGTGCATTTGATCTACCAATCTGCTAAATCATCGGACCCTAAAATTTTAGCGATCACAGTAGGAGTCTGAGTATATAATTGTCTGAATACATCTTAAGAATCATTAGACCCTCAGTTAGACTTAGAAAATCTAGTGAATCTGCCACCTCATTGCTACACTAAAATTCTGGCGATCATGGTTGGACATGAGTACATAGTAGCCTAAAAACTCTTATAGACTCATTTAAAAACCTTCAGTTAAGCTTAGAAAATTAACTGATAGCCATAGAGTAGAATCTGGTTGTTTCACCATCCTAGAAAAATTATGACTCAGCTGTAGGACACTTTTACAAACCCTAGAGCTACATAAAGGAACTCAGAAAACCCCAAAAACATCCCTAGATCGGTTTTTTGTCAGTTATTAGTGGTGGTCCATAAAGATAAATTCTTAAAAAACAAAAAATATCCACCTGGCGACTCCACTAGCCTCCAATAGGCCTATTACTTCACTAGTACTCATTAGACTCCCTGGGATTATGTCAAACCAACCCTGAGAAGTTTATGAACCAAGTTATACACTGTGAGAGTTTACCAAGCACTAAGGGAGGCCAGCCTTCAGAAAATAGTCCTAAAACTTTTGGCCTCTTTGAATTTTGAGTTTGAAATCTAGTTTCACATAGGATCAATAGCAAATCTCATCCTGACCCAAACCCTCCCAACATAGTTGATGACCCAGAAAAGTTTTTGTGGAAAATTTCTAGATCTGGAAACTTAACCACTGGACCATTCACAGAGCAAGCTCTGTACCTAAACATCTTATAGATTTGCAAGATCCCCACTTTGACTTGCACCATACAAAGAACCTTTTCAGAACCAAGTCACAAACTAATACTGACTAGACTGTCCTTGAGCCCATATATTTGCAGCATAGTTCTAGTAGAGAAGCCTCTCCTTCCAGACCACCTGACTTTCAGCTTCTCCATCACTTCAACTCTTTCCATACCAAATCTGCTTAGAATCAGTTTGTTGTTCCAAGTACTTCCACCACACCCATCCATACCACCACTGTGAAAACCACTCTGCTTCATCATACACCTCCTTTCACAAACCCCTTTCTTGTAAATCCTCCATTAGCTCCCATAATGGCAGCTTGGTATGCCCCCTTGGCTTTACCTCAACCTCTAGTGCCTTTGCCAAATGACTACCAATTCAAGATCCCTCATTTCACAGGAGCTGAATCCATCACTGCCCAACAACATGTAGATAGGATAAATGATGCCTTTGATTACATGGAAATAGAAGAAGAAACCATTAAAATGAGGATATTTGCACAAAGCTTAGAAGGAGAGGCCAAAAAATGGTTCAAAGCATTAACTCCTAACACAATACATGATCTCCCTTCCCTCTACAAAAATTTCATAAATAAGTGGGAAATCAAGAAAAATTCCCTCCAAATACTTTTTGAATATAACAATCTTAAGAGGAATGCGGGGAAAAGTGTACAAGATTATTGCACCAGGTTTAACAATATCTAGAATGCCCTCCCACCTCACATGAAACCCCCACAAGGCCTAACATTAGTGAAATTTCCTGAAGGCTTTGATCCGGACATGACATTCCAATTGAGAGAGAGAGACCTCACAACTTTAGAAGAAATGAAAAAAGCAGCTATTAGTGCAGAGGTCAACTTGATTGAAAAGAGAGCTATGATGAGATAAAAAAAAAGAGTCACCTACAAAGATGAAATCATGCCCTCAACCTACTCATCCGACACCAAAATGGACAGCCTAATGAGAACAATGGAGAGAATGATAGAAAGGATAAACTTGAATGAAAGGACACCTCCTAGGGAAAACCAAGCCAGTCCCCAAAATAGAAATAGAGCTCAAAAATTCAGAAGAGACATTCCTCAAATCAAACAAAGGGAAAGTGACCAACAAATCAGACCTCCCTTTCAACAAAACTGTGTAGATGATGAAGAAGAAGAAATTATAGAACTTGAAGAAAGCCATGTAAACTTAGTAGGTTATGATAATGAAGATGGTGTTTTTCTCATTGAAGAAGAACAAGGTTTCTTTTCCTCAGATCAAACTGACAGAAATAATGAGGATTCTGAAGACAACCACTTGGGATTTGAAAATTTCATAATGGTAGTCCATAGACAATATGACCTTAGGAGCAAAAAGAACCAAGATCCCCCCAAGAAAGGCTAAATAGACACTGCTGTTAGGAAAGCACCTGAAAAAACCCCTAACAAAACAACGGAGAATGTAAACACTATGGATAAGAAAACTGATCCTAACAAAGGAAAAATCAACCAACAAAGCAATGACCCAAGTTGCCCTAGTACCTCCACTAGTGGCCCTGAGAAAACTATTTTGTCTAAAGCTCCAAATCAGAATCAACAAATTAAAAATGTAGAAAGATTCATGGCTGATAAAACTGATGTAAATATGTCCAAAACACAAATACCTTTCAGCTTTGAGGGAGAGATTGCCAAAATCAAGATAACTATGCCTCTCATTGAACTAGTTACTCAACAAGTGTATAGGTCCCAAGTTTTGAAGGTCGTGATCATAGGAAGTAATACTGATACTTTACACTTAACTGATGGAAAACCCGAGCTTTTTTTTGGACCTGAAGTGGAAGGAAAATACCAAGAAGGAGCCATTCCCCCTTTTTATGTTAGTTTAAATATACATGACAAAAATTTGCATAATGCCATGCCAGACTCCGGTGCCTCTCATAACCTCATGCCCAAAGTTGTGATGGAGATATTAGGCTTAGAAATTACTAAACCTTACAAAGAATTGTACTCATTCGATTCAAGTAGAGTGAAGTGTTTGGGCCTAATCAAGGATATTTGTGTCAATCTGGCGCAAATACTTGCTAAGAACCTAGTCATGGACATAGTGGCTGCTGAAATTCTTCCTAAGTATGGGATGCTTTTATCCAAATCTTGGGGAGCCAAGCTTCAAGGGAACCTCCAACTTGATATGTCCTATGCTAGCATCCCTGTTTTTTAACCAAACCAGGAGACTATATCAGGAATCCCACATGAAACATATGGTTAGCAGTCAAGAGAGACCAAACAACACGCCTCTTTATTCCATTCATTCAGATCTTGATTCTTTCATCTTATGTAATGAAGAGGACATTAGTGGGCAGGTAAGCGAAGTTGAGACAGATCTAGACACACTACAACAGTCAAACTAGTCTCTACATGAGGAACTCAACAACCAGAACTATAGTAGCCCTGAAAAACCACATGATGAAAAAACTAAACTTGGTTTTCTGCAAACTGAAAATGAAATTTCAAAACCAAAAATCAGTTTAGTATATGAATCAGGTTGCTCAAAGGAAGGACAAACCTTAAAAACACAACTGTTCCCTTTTGCCAATCTAGAAGTACTAAAATGCCATCACAGAACAAAAATCTTTCGGAATATGGATAGAAAAAGTCTTATGTTTTTACCTTACATAGATACTTCATCATCAAAGAGTTTTGTCCCTTCAAAAGAATTTTTGATTCTCACAAATGTTGCTATTGACCCTAAAGAAGTATCTACCGGAATTGATGTAGAGGAGTATAATGTAGGCAGCCTAGGAAGGCTCAAAATGATTAAGTTATCCAAAACCTTGTCATTACACACGAAAATGGCATACATAAGGCTATGCAAGAAGTTTCATGATGTCGTTGTATATAGGAATGAAAGCTTAAAGCCTTGTGATATAGACATTATTCAAAAGAGGCCTCTTTCCAAGAAATACTATGAAACCCTTGGGAAAATTGTATCACTAACAAAGAAAGCCAAAGGATGCAGGTTGTGTATAGACTTTAGGTACCTAGGCAAAGCCTCCATGAAGTACAAATACCCTTTGCCCAAGATAAATTACTCTATGCCAAAGGTAGGAGTTTCTAACAAGATGCCATTACATGATAGTGTTTCAGGTTACCATCAGATGACACCACTTCAAATCAATCAACATAAAGACATTTTCAAAGTTTCTTGGAACCACTATATGTTTGACCAAATGCTTCCTGGGCTAAGGAGTGCTGAAGACACCTTCCAAAGAGCCATGACCCATGTTTTCAACTTCTTCGCTATGATATACATTGATGACATCATCATCTACCTTGAAACTGATAAAGAATATATTTTCTACCTAAAGAGGATCTATGACAGAAACAAATTTGGGAAGCAAGATTCAAAGAAGAAATACCAAGGAGACATGGATTGTTTGAAATTTTTTGGAAAAATCCTTATATCATGTTTTCAAGTGGAGGTAACTGTGATTTTTGTTTAAAAGAGATGAATGGACCAAGAATGTTAGGATATCCTCTTGAAGATAGGATACTCAAGTACCATTGTTGTAAAAACCCTTAGTTTAAAATTTTTCATTCATTGTACATATAAAACATTGCATGAGAAAATCACAAAAAATGCAAAAACATAGAAAGAATGAAAAAGAGAGGCAGATTTGAAAAAGAGGTATAGCCCCATACCCAAAAAAGAATACTACTGAAGGTGTGCAAGCCTAAATTCCACTACTTGTTCCAAAAATTCTTGTTCAGTCATCTAGCCCAATCATGGCTGAAACATGTTTTCAATTTATTGCTGATAGGTTAGTGAAAGAGAACTTGTAAAAGCATCTAAACTTGACTTGTCAGTAAGGATAGATTAGGAATGAAAGATACTGGTTCCACATGCTTAAAACTGAACCAAAGAGAAAAATGGGGATGCTTACCAAATGATAAATCACAACCCTTGTTTTTCTAGTTTTGTTTGTACAAAAATAATATTTGTGTGCAGCTTGTTCTTATGCCACAACTCATGGTAAGTCAGATTGCCTAATCCTGATTTAAACCATGCTTTCAATTTCATGTTTATAGCTTAGAGAATGAAGTCTGTCATACAGCCTAATCTTGACAGTCAGTTAGTCTAGGTAGAGAATAAGAAGAGTTCATTAGCATAATCTTAACTCTTGGAAGAAATAAGATAGAAGTAGATAGTTTGTTTTGCTTTCAAGATTAAAAGAATGTCAAGGGTTTTCCAGTTCAAGTGCACCCAAGAAAAAAAAAAAATGTTAGGCAAGTAGGTTGGGTAGGTAAAGATGAAGTTTAGCTAATCATGTATTTCATATTATTGAGATCACAACTTCAAAGAAGCATCAGCAAATGAAAGAAATAAAAATCTACCCAATGGATGAGGCACTGGTCTCCACAAAATTAGAGATCTAAAGTTCTAGACACCTCCTAAAAAGGAGTTGCCCTCCCCAAGTGGAGCCACTGTTAGTCATCAATAATTTTTTTTCTTTGTAGATGACTAAATTCTTACCCTATATTTCTAGAAACAAAATTCATGAATATTGTGAGTTCTAGAAATCTCACTACCTTCATTATCCTTAGGATAAATTTTTCACTATTTCATTATCCTATGATGTCAAACTCTGCTCACCACCCCCAGAAGACCCATCATGGGCTCATACCACTCATTTTGTCTATATTTTGTCACCATTTACCTTAGCACTCTGTTTTTGGCTTTCTTACTTTCCTCCACTTGGCACATAGGATCACTAACCAACCTACTCACTCTTCTGTTTCCTGGATGCATCAAGCATTGATGGTATCAAACTATCTATGTAGGCTCTTTAGATAAATGAAGTGAATTGGATTTTGGATCTTCAATACATCAAAATATCAAAAACTCTGTTTTTTATACTTGAAGACCAAAAACTAAGTTTTCAGTCAAAGGCCAAGTCCAAAGAGCCTTCCACTAGGTCACCTAGGGTTTCGTAGGTCATAGGGTTGTTTTGGTGTTCTAAGTCTCTATTTTTCCTGTGTCAAGAGGCTGCATTCAAAGAAGAATAAGGTCAACTAACTTTGTCTAAATCTGATCAAAATCCTTCGAGGAAGGCCTCCTTAGTCAAAGCACAAATTCTGCAAGGGACATCTGCCTTTGTTCACATTTATGCAAGCATGATTGAGATGGCCATCAGCATAAAAAGAGGTAAGGTAAGAGGGTGAAACGTCATTAGAAGAAATCCATAGCAAAGAAAAGGCAACATGCCTATGTACAATGAGATTCAGGGTTTTGGGATTGATTGAAAAAACAATATTTCCAAGCAAGGAACCAACACAAAGGCCACAAAAATAGAAGGCACAACAACACAACCAAGCACACATTGAAGATTTTCTATAAATTATAAATAAAAAGGGGAAAAAGGTGAGGTGAACTGAACATAAATGAATGAACTTGAAAGGGCTATAAAGAACTTAGAAGACAACACTACTTATTCTTCTCTGACAGCCCTAAAACCTAAAGTTTTGGCAAGATAGGCAAGAAAGGTGAAATAAAGATGATGAACCTCCTTCATGACAACATAAAGTCTTCAAAGGCTATTCAAGGTGGCCTTTAGGGTTTTTTCAAGGCAACACTGCTTCACTGCACCAAAGGAAGAAGTTGTAAAGAGTATCAGTGTGAGGGAGCCTAAGCTTTCAAAGTACAGTCAATTGCTTTCAAAATGGTCAAAGATAAGGAAAGCATGAGGTAAAGTGTCAAAATGGAAAACCATGCTAAACCATGAAATCCCTGTTGGGTGACTAAAGGTTGTAAAAATCCAAACAATGACAAAGGATCAAAGGAAAATGTGTTATAGGCATCTGCAGAAATCAGAAGTGGCCAAGGGGAAAACATGGTAAACATGATGTACACATCTTTGCCAAAAATACCTCACTATCAAATATCAGTAAAAGGTGAGAAACACATGTTTTAAGTCTATTGCACTCAAAAATGCCAAAGTGGAATAAAACAATGGATTCAGTTTTTCAAAAGAGACAGTTTGGACAGTCCCCAAAGTTTTAAAGCCAAAAATGGGGGGCCTCTTCATCCTTCAGTACACCATTACCCAAAGAAAATCATTTGAGAAAGTTATAGGCACCTGCAAAAAGTCAAGGAGACATTAGTGAAAATTATAAAGTGACCCAAAGCAAACATAGTAAAGTGGGTTTTATGTCTATGATTTATTTTTCTCAAGGGATATAAAGGTGCTTCAGTTGTCATTTCAAACTCATTTGTCACTTGGTGAAGAGAAAAAGGCTTCAAGAGAAAAAACAAAGTTTTCTCACTGTTTTTTGGGCGACTTTCCCTGGCGTTGTGCAAATCAGTGGTGCTACGCAAATATGGGATGGCGCTACACTAATCTATCCTCCGTCCGTTCAAAATTACATGGCGCTGCGCAAATCCGACCCAGCGCTACGCTAATCCTGGGCACTGCGCTAACATGGGCCCGACTCGCTCGAAGGTTGAAAAATGCCCGACGCTGCGCTAACCCAGGGGCACGCTTGCCGGCGTTGCGCTTGTTATCACCCCAAAAAAAAAAAATTTCAAAAAAACATTGTATGTCAATTCTGTTTTTGATCATGGTCTAAATAGGTCTGAAAGTCATTTGAGTCTGGTTAAGGGTAGGTCGTAGCTTTTAGAGGTTTAGAGTTCATCATCTGAATTCAAATAAGGTCTTTATAGGTCCATTCCACGGTATAAAATTCACATTTTTCATTCAAGAGTCATTTAAGTAAGTTTTGGGCTAATTTTCTACAATTAGCTAGGAATCCACCATTTCGTAGCGTCGTTAGTTCAAAAAGGGAGTTTTGCGCTACAAAAGCATTGCTACTTTCATAGCACAAAGTGTGAAAATTACACTGTGAGCACTACGAAAGCGCGGTTTCTTAGATATCATGTCAAATAAGCCAAGATCTGTCAGTTTCAGTTGGGAAATGATATGATAGGGGTATGGTGAGTCAGTTAGTTATGAGATTCGATGTACCTACATGTCCTACAATCATTATAGTCATGATAGGATATCAATGAAACATCATTTAGTCATGAGGTAACATCTCTAATTCAAATTTTTTTTGCCTAATTGAGTCATCTCTGTTTCATTTACCTTCACATATGTTGTTCGAGCTCTGAAGTAGTAAAGATAAGTTTGTGGTTGTTCTATGCAAAGACAAATTTCACCATTATCAAGACAGGCTTTTCATCAAATCAAGCGAGGCTATTTTACAGGTTTTAGAGAAGCTAACAAGTTTTTTACAAGAGACATGGTAGAGGAGAAGAAGGTCCACAGAGGGGGACATTGTCTAAGATACGAGCCTAAGAATGAAAATGATATTGTTGAGGATCAAATGGTGATGGAGGCTTTTAGCAAAGCTAGCTGTCTCAAATTTTGTGAAGAGCTGCAGGGTTGCCATACTCAGGTGTCCAAAGAGTTTGCTTTACATTTCAATGGAACCACTACCAAAATTGGAATGATAAATATGCCAGTTAAACCTAAGATCATAGCTTCTGTGATAGAGATACCAAGGGGACATGAATCTTGGTTTAAAGGTTTTAGGTTCGACATGGAACCGTGCAAGGAATTTATGAAACTTGAATATGTAGATATGGACCTAAACAATGCAATACCTAGAAGCTGTATCAAGGACAACTATACAAAGCTGCTATTCAATATTCAAAGATACTTCACATGTGAAGGCATGTACCATAAAGTTTACACTTATCATTTCAAACTACTGTTTCATTTCACATGTATGATATCATTAGATTTACCATTTTACTTACATAGAAGCCTTGCCAAAATGGCTGACAAAGTCCAAGCCAAATCTGATGGTTGTGAAACATCTATGTTTCATCACGGTTTGATAAATTTATTGGTTTTGAATGAGCTTTAGAAAATAAATAAGGATTGGTGTCCATTTTATTTATGAGTGGATTTGAAATGGAAACCCTAACCCCAGCTAGAAACCCTAATATTAAGGGGAATCCTTCACCACCAGTAGCAGAATCTAGTCAGCCAGTGGTTACTAAAGCAAAGAGGTTTGTAAATTTGAAACCAAGGAAACAGGTTGAAGATAGAACAGAGAAAACATCAATGCTTGTTTCAGAAACTCCATCACCTGCAAAACAGAGAGTAGAAAGGGTCAAAGAAACAAAACAAAAACAAGTGGCCAGTAAGCAAGAGATCCAGAGAAAGACAATAAGCCAAGCAACAACATCAAAGGGAAAAGCAACTGTTTCAGTGATAGAGGACAACCCAATGATGAAAGGTAACTTGGATGATATACTTCATGCAATTTTTATAGAAGTATCACCCATTGTGCAAACAGATTTCATTGAAGTAGATGAACACAAACAGAGAAAAATGAAATCAGCAAAGAAATTGGAATTTGAAGGTGAGAATGCAACCTTTGTTTTCCAAGCTAGGAAACCTTTAACCAGGCATGCAAATAAACTCCAAGAAGGTAGTAATGATGTCCAAGTAACTATTGAAGTAGCCAGAGTTTCTAAAGAGGTGGTTGATCTCTCATCACCTATAATGGAGCATGCAGCCAAAAAGATAATGAAGGGAAAGGAACACATGACAGAGTGTCAACTATTGGAAGAAAGACTGAAGCTGTTAAACCAAGAGATGGAAATGATGAGCAAGAGGGCCAAAAATCACATCATTGAAAAGACAGAGTTCAAGAGGATGAAGGCTGTTTGGGAAGGTCAAACAGTTTCTAGGTCAGAGATTTCAAGCAGTGCAGAGCAGTTTTTTACATGGACAGTTCTAGCCATTAAAGAAGAAAAATTTGTTAGAGTGATCAACACTCATTTGAGAGCCAATAATAGAAAGCTAAGAGGCCAAGTGGAGGATTTTGAGCTACAATTAAAACAATCTCAAAATGAACTAAGGAACAGAGGTACAAAATGATAAATTCAAAGCAAACCCAAATGGAAAATGAGGAATAAATTTTATGAAGGTTACGTTTTTAGTCCAAATAGTTGATGGTTTTGATGAATCCAGTGATTTTCTAAAGTTTTGGCACCTTTTTGTTTCAAATTTTGAAGAAAATCTTGTTAAAACTGCTTACACAGTAGTTTCGTAGCGTACATAGTGCAAAAAGGGTGAAATGCGCTACAACAACTTTTTCACCATTTCCTTATCAAATTTTGGAGGGAAGATCATGTGTTTTGACTTGAAATTTCTAAGCTATGTCAAGTAAATATCAAAGTAACCCTAAAGGAAAGGAAGCAAAATTTTGAAGGAAAATAGGTAAAAAGATTGCGCTACGAAACTGTGTTGTTTTCGTAGTGCAGGTCTATTTTCAGTATTTTGAGAAGTTCAAAGTTGATTTTACATAGCTGGCACGAGGGGATTACTTTGGACATATGATAATCATGTTCCTGATAGCTATTAGCCTCAAAGTTATGGGTTATTAGTGGTCAGAGTGTCTCAAGAAGCTAAAAGAATCTTGAGCCTTAAAATAGGGAAGCAATTTCCTAGTTTGCGGGAGATCAATATCATCAGCATTATGGTCATGACAGGTTGGAGCTCATCATCAAGATTTGAATTAATGGAAATATAGGTGGAAAATGATGTAATTAATTTTAGATAAGGTTGTCTGAGTAGAGTTAAAAGAGTTCTAATTCTATTTGTAATAGGACTATGTATTAGGTTTACAGTTGTTTTTGTAATAAATACCATGTTTTCTGGAAAGATAGGTGTCAAAGCATAGGAATTCAATGTATCTAGTTGTAGATAAGCTTATATTATGATGTAAATGATCTATAAAAGATCAAGGAGTCGAAATATAAAGGGTTGGACATTTGTTAGCAAAAAAAACTATGTTTATTGTAAGTGACTGTTTTAAGCTTAATATAGATTTTCTACTTAGGCAACTCAAGATTCATTAGGAGTTCTTGTATGTTCTTGTTCTGATGGAATATTTTCAATATTCTATTGCAGTGGTGTTTGCTTATGTTACTCAAAATTCATCAATGATGCTCTGACTTCCTTCATAGACAAATTGACTGTGTGTTTCACTGTTCTACATGTGTATTCCTTGACTTGAACTCTGATATGCCTTGAATTCGATGCTAGGTAGATTGTTTTGGTTTTTATGAAGCTATTATGACTCCATAAGCCCAATGTACACTTGTTAATATGATTTACAACCATTTTATATCATTTATCTGCTTTTACCCTATATAGAGTTAGCCATCTACATATTTATCAAAAATCATAAACCCTTGGGAGAGCTCTCAGGTTGAGGAGGCTAAGCCTCAGCCAAAATATTGGTCTGAAACAGTTACATGAGATTAACTTGATTGGCAGCCTATCAGGTGTAGGTTTTAACCCTGAACAGAAATTATCTACACACGAATCTTATAACAGAAAATAAACAATAGCGAGAGCATAAAACATAAAACAGATAAACACAGAGATTTTCCCCTGGATCCCAAATTGGGACGACCACCTTGATTTTTCATTATATTCCTTTTAGTGTTACAACACATATATATACATGCCGAAGCATACATAAACCCTAATCCATTAACCCTGGATTATAACATAACCGTAGTTCCCTTGACCGATCTACAAAATACCAAAACGTAAAACCAGTTCCTTTAAAAACCATGTGCAAACTCATGCACAAAAATATGGGTGTCCGCATATGAGTGACCACATACCAATTTTTTTTCAAAGGGGGCGCCGCTCGAACCCCGACAGTGGGGGGTCACACTTCCTCGTGGGACTTCCTCGTCGCATTTCTGTAATGTATAACATATGGTCTAGTCGTGGAAAGAATATAACACATACCCAACATTCTCCCACTTGTTGTTTTCTTTCCACGGGGGGCCACAGGAGAGCTTAGTCATTTGGCTAATTCTTCAACACCCATTGTTTCTCTACACCAAGAGAACTTCTGAGTGCTCACAGACTTCGTCAATGCATCTGCAACATTCTTCAAAGTGTCCACCTTTACCAGCAACACCCTTTTAGCCTCAACCATATCCCTAACAAAGTGATATTGAACATCAATGTGCTTTGTCTTTGAATGATAAGCAGGGTTCTTAGCCAAGAAAATTGCACTTTGGCTATCACAGTCTATCCTTATAGCTTGCTGTACCAACCCCATACTTGAACACAATCTCCGCAACCAAACTGCTTCCTTGCTTGCATGAGTGGCTGCTATGTATTCTGCCTCTGTAGTTGAAAGCGCCACTACAGACTGTCTTTTACTCATCCAACTGACTGCACCTCCAAATAGGTTAAACACATACCCACTTGTAGATCTTCTTTGGTCTAGATCTCCAGCCCAGTCTGCATCAACAAAACCACGAATGTCCAACATTCTTTCTAATCCTGGTCTTCCTTGGTAGCACAAGCCATAATCACTAGTGCCACGCAAATATCTGAAAACCCGTTTCACTGCTGTCCAATGCTCCTTCCCTGGGTTTGACATAAACCTGCTCAATACTCCCACTACATGTGGTCTAGTACAGACCATTGCATACATCAGGCTACCCACTGCACTTGCATATGGAACACGGGACATATCCTCCTCTTCTTCTTGTGTCTTGGGACACTGTTCAGCATACAACTTTGCACCTATAGGAATAGGAACACTCACCGATTTACTATCCTGCATATTGAACCTCTATAATATAGTCTCGACATACTTCCTCTGGTTTAACCAGAGCTTCCTCTTTGCTCGATCTCTCTTAATTTCCATGCCCAAAATATAGTTTGCAGCACCAAGATCCTTCATGTCAAATTTGGAGAACAATTGGGTCTTCAAATCTTGGATAATTTATTTATCATTTCCAATTAACAACATATCATCCACATACAGGACCAAATACATAACACGGTCACCAATTAATTTAAAATAAACACAGTGATCCTCCTTGCTTCTGGTGAAGCCAAGTCCCCGTATATAGGTATCAAATTTCTGATACCACATCCTTGGTGACTGTTTTAACCCATATAGAGACTTCTTCAACCTGCATACCAGTTCTTTCTTACCCTTCACCATAAATCCTTCAGGTTACTTCATGTAGATCTCTTCTTCTAGATCCCCGTGAAGAAATGTTGTCTTCACATCCATCTGTTCTATCTCAAAATCAAATGCAACAGCAATAGATAAAGTAATCTAATAGAAGTAACTTTGGCAACAGGAGAAAAAATATCACCAAAATCAATTCCCGGCGCCTGGGAATAACCTTTCGCTACCAACCGAGCTTTGTATTTCTCCACCTTGCCTTCTACATTCATCTTCTTCTTAAACACCCATTTGCTCTCGATGGGCTTCCTTCCAGCCGGCAACTCCACCAGATCCCATGCCTCATTTTTGTGCAAGGATGCCATTTCATCAACCATGGCCTCCTTCCAGAGTTTTCCATCCTCTGAATCTACTGCCTCCCTGAGAGTTCTGGGATCATCATCAGTTATAGTTAAGGCAAAACCTGAACAAAAAACAGATGGACTATACCTTTATGGTTGCCTTCTTTCCCGAACTGATCTTCTCAAAGCTGGGGTTTGTGGCTCTTCCTCTTCTGAATCTTCTTCTGTTGTAAAGTCCGATTCATCCTCCTTTAGCTCAAACTCTATCTTCTCAGGTTCCTTTGGTAGGACTTCATGTGTAACAAAATCTTTCACCTCTCTAAACACCACATCTCTACTGTACACAACCTTCCTTGTTTCTGGGTTCCAAAGCTTGTAACCCTTTAAACCATCCTTATACCCAATAAAGATGCACCTTTCAGATTTATTATCCAACTTGGTCCTTTTCTCCTTTGGAACATGTGCATATGCATCACATCCAAATACCCTTAGATGTGAAAGAGAGGGTTTCTTACCAGTCCATACCTCATGTGGAGTCTTATCCTCCAATGCTGATGAAGGTGATTTGTTAACTAAGTAACATGCAGTCTCCACTGCCTCTGCCCAGAATTCTTGTCCTAACCCGGTACCACTGAGCATGCTTCTTGCCTTTTCCATCAGTGTTCTATTCATTCTTTCTGCAACTCCATTTTGCTGAGGTGTGTATGGAGTAGTCTTCTGCCGTGCTATACCACACTTCTTACAGAACTCTTCAAATTCCTTTTTGCAGAACTCCCCACCATTATCTGTCCTCAATGCCTTTATCTTCTTCTCTGTCTGGTTTTCCACCAGAGCCTTAAATTCTTTAAATTTGTCAAAGACTTCAGATTTCTTCCTCAAGAAATATATCCATGTATTCCTTGAGAAGTCATCTATGAACGAAACATAGTACACAGACTTTCCCAGTGATGGAACTGACACAGGTCCAAACACATCACTGTGCACAAGTTCTAATATCTTGTTCGCCCTCTTAGCACCAGAAGGAAAACTCACCCGATTCTGCTTCCCATATACACAATGTTCACAGAAATCGAAATCCAGAGAGCAATTAGTCATACCTTCTACCATACCATTTCTATGTAGTATCCGAAGGCCCTTCTCTCCAATATGTCCAAGCCTTTGATGCCATAGCATGGTCTTCTCTCCAGAGACAGCTAAGCTTTCTGCTCCATTTTCAGGAACCACATAACTGTTACACCCATCAATAACAGTGCTACCTTGTAGCTTGTAAAGAGTTCCATTCCAAACTCCCCGCATTAATACCAGTGCTCCCCAAACCATCTTGCAGGCATCTTTCTCGAACACTTTTTTTACACCTGCATCATCCCTCTTGCTTACAGAAATAAGATTTCTAGCCAATGCAGGTATATGCAGAACACCAGGAAGTGTTCTAATCCTTCCACCTTGCAGCTTCAGCTTGACTTTTCCACGTCCGATGATTCTGGCCTTCCTATCATCCCCTAGGAAGACATCACCACCATCATATTTCTCATACTCACAGAACCACTCCCTATGGGGAGTGAAGTGAAAGGATGCACCTGAGTCAATCAACCATGACTCATGATCTACATATGTATTTGAAGAAGAAGCCAAATACACATCTCCACCTTCATCCGAGGTGGTTTTTGCCTTTGCAGAAGGAGCTTCATCAGATCCCTTTCCTTTCTCAGGAGCTTTAGATCTACATTCCTTTTTGTAGTGTCCTTCCTTTCCGCATTTCCAGCACACCTTTACAAACTTTCTAGGAGATTTAGATCTCCCTCTAGATTTAGATCTCCCACTCCAAACCTTATTCTTGTTTCTATTCTGGGACCTTCCTCGTACAGATAAGGCATCTCCATTCTGACCCTCCATATTTCTCCGTCTCATTTCCTCCTATAGCAAGGCTGAGACAATGTCATCAAAATTCAAGGTAGTTGTATTGCTACCTATTGCAATAAATCAGATCTGGGCCCCATGAGTTCGGTAGAGCACAACAACCGATGCACTTATTTATCCAGATGACATCAACAGATGATACTACCACAAGATTGAAGGCATTCAAGGTTAGGTCCCTATATTACTAGTATAGTCCCTTATTGTTGTTAGTGTAACCCCCTTATTGTTATTAATGTACCCTTGTAACCCCCATTTTGTTATTATTGTGCCCTTAAATTATTATTGTTAGGTCGGCTAGGATTACATTGTGGCCCACTAGGATTACATTATGGCCCCATGGACTCCTATATATAGAAAGGAGGTTTTGTAAATTGTATCATCCAAGAATTGTGCATTTATGTAATGTATTGGAGGTTGCCCCCTCGAAGTGGTTTATTTCTAAGGCGTTGATATCTCTTTTCTTCTATTTTTGAAGCTGGTTACACAACATTTGGTATCAGAGCTTTGGATTCTAGGGTTTCGCTGCTCCAAACAGGTCATCGTGGCATTTTCACTATAACTTTTTTTCTACGAAGTTTCAGAAGCTGAAATTTTTAGGGTGCGAAGAAAAAATCTTGAGGAAGCCTGTGTAAAAATTTTAGAGTTTGGTTCGCAATAATTTCGGAGATATCATCTGTGGAAGTCAGGTATTTTTTCAGGCTCCTAAACAGGTCATCGTGGCATTTGCGCTATAATTTTTTTTCTACGAAGGTTCAGAATCTGAAATTCATATGGTGCGAAGCTGAAATCCTGAGTGGAAATTCATAAAAATTTCGAAGCTCACCCGCAATATTTTATTATGATCTGTGGAAGGTAGTGCTTTTCAAGTTTCTCCCAATTTCATCTCAAAGAGGTGATCGTGGGAAAAGTTCAATAAATCTCTCTCTGGAGATTGGATTGGAGTGCCGTCAAAATTTGTCGCAAGTAAACATCCTGTAGTTTCTTGGCTATCAATTTCAGAGACAAAGGACAAAACAGTGACACGTGGCAAGTCGTACAAGTTCGCTCTACTGAACCAGTCCAGAATTAGGTCATTGTGGGAGATTGGACACAACTTTTTCTTGGAGAATCAAAATCAGGTCAGACTTGTGGCATTTGAAAGAAGATTCAGAGGGCTACTACAGGGCTTAATTTCAGATATTGAAGATTTTCAATTACAGATATAATTCAATTTCAATATCGAGCTCCTCAAAAGCAAGAAAAAAGTGTGTATTGTTTTTTCCGAATTGTATAAGTCTTGTTTGAAGAATAAAGTTGAATTGATTCCAAGGGTATATTGAAGAATTTTTTTCAGTAATGGGTTCTATTATGCCTCCAAAAAATAATTCCATACCCATTAATCCCTCAAAAATCTATACTATGATGCATGAAGAGGAAGAGTTTCAGTATGAGATATCAAAATTACGGTACCAAGTGCAACAAGTTTCGATCTTACGAAGAGAAATTGAAGATGAAATAGATGGTTTAAAAGCAGAAATGGAGGCTAATTTGGATGGTTTGAAGGATCAAATAATAACAAATATGGATGATAAATTAGTGGAAGATCACATCGAGCATCAACAACAAGTTGTCCAACTCTCAAAGGATAACCCAACTTTGGTGCAGAATCTAATGAAACAACAGGAAGATCAACATGACATCGAAAGAAGTTATGAAGCAGTCATAGAAACAAGAACTCGACAAGTAAGATCAATTTCAGAGTATCTCAACAAGTGGAAGAACTTTCTTGTAGAATATTTCACATGGGAGGATGAGAATTTTATACAGAAGCATCAAGAAATAATCAAGCGTTGAGGACAACACTTGTTTGAAGGAGAGGGGCATGTTAAGTCCCTATATTAATAATGTAACCCCTTATTATGTTAGTGTAGCCCCCCTTATTTTTATTAATGTACCCCTGTAACCCCCATATTGTTATTATTGTGCCCTTACATTATTATTGTTAGGTCGGCTAGGATTACATTGTGACCCCACTAGGATTATATTGTGGCCCCATGGACTCCTATATATAGAAGGAGGTTTTGTTCATTTGTATCATCCAAGAATTGTTCATTTATGTAATGTATTGGAGGTTGCCCCCTCGAAGTGGTTTATTTCTAAGGCGTTTATATCTCTTTTCTTCTCTTTTTGGAGCTGGTTACACAACATTCAGATGCTCTGTCACCGAGTCTCCATCCTTCATCCTTAGGTTATACAACATTTTCCGCAGGAACAACTTATTCACCAGAGACTTAGATTGGTACAAATTCCCAAGTTTTTCCCACAAATTCTTTGCCGTAGCTTCCCCAAATACATTCAACAATATTGAATCTGATACACACAACCGTATTTTGCTTTTAGCCTTCCGATCCAGTTTCTTCCAGTCTTCATCTGACATTGTCGTTGGTTTAGTACCTGGATCTACTGCAATCCACTGATCTTTATCCACCAGCAGATCCTCCATCTTAAGCTTCCACAACTCAAAAATCCGACCAAATTTCACTTATCGTGCCACATCTTTTCACCGCAAGAATCGATCCCAGATTCCCACCGAACGGTGGTCTACCAGCCCAACAAAACCCAATAAAGAAGGCATCCCCTTTAGCTCAAACAACTCGATAACAATGTAGGTTTTGAACCAACAAAAATTATCTACACACGATACTTAAGTAACGTAAAATAAACAATAGTGATAGCATAAAACATAAAACAAATAAACACAGAGATTTTCCCCTTGATCCCAAATTGGGACGACCAGCTTGATTTTTCATTATATTCCTTTTAGTGTTACAACACATATATATACATGCCGAAGCATACATAAACCCCAATCCATTAACCCTGGATTAGAAAATAACTGTAGTTCCCTTGACCGGATCTACAAAATACCAGGGGCTGAAAACCATCGTACCCCAAAACCATGTGCAAACTCATGCAAAAAACATGGGTGGGTCCGCATATGAGTGGGACCGCATACCAAAAAAATTTTCGCCGGGGCGCTGCTCTGTACCCTGACAGGGGGGCTGCCACCCCCCTTGTGACCCCCCTGCTGCGCCCAACGCAACATACATCGCGTGAGGCTAGTCGTGGAAAAAATATAACACATACCCAACATCAGGTCTGATTTTGTGATAACATTTTGGTGCATCTGCTGGGAGTCTGAAGATTATACTTTCCCGAGATTTTGAAGCTAAACTTCTGAAGGTAGCAGGAGCTTAGAAAGCTTTTCGAGGCTGCATCTACCTTGGTGAATCCATTTAAAGTTTATATGTTGAAAGGCGGCTTCGAGAAGGAGATACATGAGGAGTAATCCTGACCCAGATCCACCTAATATCATGGACAATCCAAATACCATTTCAAGAGGCAGTCAAGGCATTTATGAAATATTAGGTACTCCATCTCATTTGAAATTCTTGTCCTCTGAAATATCAAGAAGTCCTAAAGACAAAAGAGTTGATGATAAAATTCATGAGGTTTTGTTTAGATCAGAAAATGAAAAGCAGCTAATTGAAATTATATTAGACTTACATAAGAGAGGAATTAACACCTTAGCTCTAGTAACACAAGAAGACAAAGAGGAATTCTGGGAAGTTGTCACTTCAGAGTTGTTGTTGGAAAGAGAGTCTTTAGAAAAATTGAAAGAGCTTGATCCTTTCGAAGTATTGTTGAAAAGTAAAGCTGGTTTACCTCTTCCAAACTGGAGCTTAATTGTTAGTGGCTTACAAAGACCAAGCAGTCCTCCTCATAGTAGTTTGTCATCCACTGTTTCTGCCTTTCCTAAAATTACCACAGTACCTCTGACCATGGCTGGAAATCCACCTGCTGCACCTGCTAGATACACCCCTCTTGTCCCTCTTCCTGTCTTACATGACCTCCCTAGTAAATATGCTGCTAGAATTAAAACCTGGGGAAGTGCTGAAGAAATTACAACAGAGGATCATGTAGATCAATTTAATGAGTTTATAGATAGGGAGGAGGTTGATCATGAATATATTAAGTTGAGATTGTTTTCTTACAGTTTTACTGGTGAGGTTAGGAAGTGGTATAAAGCTCTTACTCCTGGAAGAATTCATGATTGGAATGAATTTGAAGATGTTTTCTTAAGAAAATGGGGATATATAACTAATCCAATACAAGCCCTCACTAAGTATAATAATTTGAAGAGAGCTGCTGATGAAACTGTCCAAAAGTTTTCAAAAATGTTTAATAAAGTGTTAGATTCTATTCCTGCCCATTTGAAACCACCAGAAGCTTTAGCTCAAATGAGGTATGCTGAAGCTTTTGGCTATGAGTTTTCCATACTGTTGAGAGAAAGAGAATCCCCTACACTTGCTGAAATGAAAAATGATGCTGTGAAGGTGGAGGTAAACTTGATAGCAGCTAAAAAGTCAAAAATGGGTAAGGCTAAGTTGAAAGAAGAAGAGAAACCTTCATCCTCTACCTCTCAAGACAAACTGGATTCAATGATGAAAACAATGGAAAAGTTGATGGATAGGTTATCCCTTGGGAATACCTCCGCTCCTCTTGCACAACATGGACCTCAATGTAGAAACCCTCAGTTCAGGAGACCTCAGAATCAACAAAGACCAAGGGAGAATAGAAATAAACAACCTGATCCTCCAGTGAGACCTCCTTTTCAGCAGAATTTGATTAATGAAGAATATGACCCTAAAACTCTTGAGGAGTCTATTCATTGTTTTGATGAAGAAATGTCAGGAATTTTCTTGACTAAAGAAAAGCATGATCAATCAGATCAAAACAATCATGAAGAGGAAACATCAGACTATCTAAAGGGGTATCAACATGCTATTTTTGAGATGCAGAAACAATATAATCTCAGAAATAGGAATGTGCCTATCATTGCAAACAAAACACAGCCTAAGAAAGATACACCTAAGGTTTCTGATGGCAAGAAGGATACTCCTACGGCCACTGAAGGTAAGAAAGATGCACTAGCTATTACTCCTATCAAAGAAGTTGAAAAATATGTTTCTATTTTCAACCTTGAGAATGAAATCTCTAAAAGAAAAATATCAGTCCCTTTTGGTGAGATTCTCAAGGTAGATGAATATAGAAACAATATTGTTAATATCCTAAACTCACAACTAGGATTTGCTGATATCTTGAGTGTATTAGAAGATCATCCGACCATATATTTTGGTCCAAGACTAGAAGATGAACAGAATGAGGAAGTCCCAAAATCAAACCTGATAGGCTGCCAATCAAGTTAATCTCATGTAACTATTTCAGACCAATATTTTGGCTGAGGCTTAGCCTCCTCAACCTGAGAGGGCTCTCTCAAGGGTTTATGATTTTTGATAAATATGTATATGGCTAACTCTATATAGGGTAAAAGTAGATAAATGATATAAACTGGTTGTAAATCACATTAGCAAGTGTACATTGGGCTTATGGAGTCATATTAGCTTCAACAAAACCAAAACAATCTACCTAGCATGGAAGTCAAGGCATATCAGAGTTCAAGTCAAGGAATACACATGTAGAACAGTGAAACACACAATTTGTTTGTCTATGAAGGAAGTTAGAGCATCATTGATGTATTCTGAGAAACATAAGCAAACACCACTGCAATACAATATTGAAAAGATGCCATCAGAACAAGAACATACAAGAACTCCTCATGAATCTTGAGTTGTCTAAGTAGAAAATCTATATTAAGCTGAAAATAGTCACTTACAATAAACACAGTCTTTTTTGCTAACAAATGTCCAACCCTTTCTATTTCGACTCCTTGATCTTTTATAGATCATTTACATCATAAGATAAGCTTATCTACGGCTAGATACATTGAATTCCTATGCTTTGACTCCTATCTTTCCATAAAACATGGTATTTATTACAAAAAAAGTTGTAAACCTAATACAGAGTCCTATTAAAAATAGAATTAGAACTATTTTAACTCTACTCAAACAACCTTATCTAAACTTAATTACATCATTTTCCACCTATCTTTCCATTAATTTGAATCTTGATGATGAGCTCCAACCTGTTATGACCATAATGCTGATGATGTTGATCTCCTACAAACTAGGAAACTGCTTCCCTATTTTAAGGCTTAGGATTCTTTTAGTTTCTTGAGACACTCTGCCCAATAATAACCCATAAATTTGAGGCTAATTGCTGTTAGGAACATGATTAGCATATGTCCAAAGTCATCCCCTCATGCCAGCTGTGTAAAATCGACTTTGAACTTCTCAAAACAGTGAAAACAAACATGCGCAAAAACAACACAGTTTCGTAGCGCTTTTCGTTGCGCAGTCTTTTTACCTATTTTTCTTCAAAATTTTGCTTCCTTTCCTTTAGGGTTACTTTGATATTCACTTGAAATAGCTTCCTTAGAAATTTCAATTCAAAACACATGATCTTCCCTCCAAAATTTGATAAGGAAAGGGTGAAAACGTTGCTACAGCAGTTTTGTAGCGCATTTCACCTTTTTTGCACTGTGTGCGCTACGAAACTGCTGTGTAAGCATTTTTAACCAGATTTTCTTCAAAATTTGAAACAAAAAGGTGCCAAAACTTTAGAAAATCACTGGCTTCATCAAAACCATCATCTTTTTGGACTAAAAACATAACCTTCATAAAATTTATTCCTCATTTTCCATTTGGGTTTGCTTTGAATTTGTCATTTTGTACCTCTGTTATTTAGTTCATTTTGAGACTGTTTTAATTGCAGCTCCAAATCCTCAACCTGGCCTCTTAGATTTATATTACTAGCTCTCAAATGAGTGTTGATCACTCTAACAAATTTTGCTTCTTTAATGGCTGGAACTGTCCATGAAAAAAACTTCTCTGCACTGCTTGGAATCTCTGACCTAGAAACTGCTTTACCTTCCCAAACAACCTTCATCCTCTTGAACTTTGTCTTTTCAATGATATGCTTTCTAGCCCTCTTTCTCATCATTTCCATCTCTTGGTTTGCTAGCTTCAACATTTCTTCTAGCAGTTGACACTTTGTCATGTGTTCCTTTCCCTTCATTATCTTGCTGGGTGCATGCTCCACTATAGGTGATGAGAGATCAACCACCTCTTTAGGGACTCTGGCTACTTCAATAGTTACTTGGACATCTTTACTGCCTTCTTGGAGTTTCTTTGCATGCCTGGTTAAAGGTTTCCTAGCTTGGAAAACAAAGGCTGCATTATCACCTTCAAATTCCAATTTATTTGCTGATTTCATTTTTCTCTGTTTGTGTTCATCTACTTCAATGAAATCTGCTTGCACAATGGGTGATTCTTCTATATAAATTGCATGAAGCATATCATCCAAGTTTCCTTTCATCATTGGGCTGTCCTCTGTCACTGAAACAACTGCTTTTCCCTTTGATGTTGTTGCTTGGCTTCTTGTCTTTCTTTGGATCTCTTGCTTACTGGCCACTTGTTTTTGTTTTGTTTCTTTGAACCTTTATACTCTCCGTTTTGCAGGTGATGGAGTTTCTGCAACAAGCATTGACGTTTTCTCTATTCTATCTTCAACCTGTTTCCTTGGTTTCAACTTTACAAACCTCTTTGCTTTAGTAACCACTGGCTGACTTGATTCTGCTACTGGTGGTGAAGGATTCCCCTTAACCTTAGGGTTTCTAGCTGGGGTTAGGGTTACCATTTCAAATCCACTCATAAATAAAAAGGAAGACCAATCCCTAATTATTTTATGAAGCTAACTCAAAACCAATAACTTTATCAAACCGTGATGAAACAGAGATGTTTCACAGCCGTCAGATTTGGCTTGGACTTTGTCAGCCATTTTGGCAAGGCTTCTATGCAAGTAAAATGGTAAATCTAATGATATCATACCTGTGAAATGAAAAAACAGTTTGAAATGATAAGTGTAAAATTTATGGTATCTGCCTTCACATGTGAAGTATCTTTGAATATTAAATTGCAGCTTTGCATAGTTGTCCTTAATACAAATTCTAGGTATTGCATTGTTCAGGTCCATATCTACATATTTAGGTTTCATAAATTCCTTGCATGGTTTCATGTCAAACCTAAAACCTTTAAACCAAGATTCCTGTCCCCTTGGTATCTCTGTCACAGAAGCTATGATCTCAGGTGTAAATGGCATATTTATTATTCCAATTTTGGTAGTGGTTCCACTGGAATGTAAAGCAAACTCTTTGGACACCTGAGTGTGGCAACCCTGCAGCTTTTCACAAAATTTGAGACAACCAACTTTTCTAAAAGCCTCCATCACCATTTGATCCTCAACAATAGCATTTGCATTCTCAGGCTCGTATCTTAGACAATGTCCCCCTCTGTGGACCTTCTTCTCCTCTACCATGTCTCTTGTAAAAAACTTGTTAGCTTCTATAAAACCTGTAAAATAGCCTCGCTTGATTTGATGAACAACCTCGCTCTATAATGGTGAAAGTTGTCTTTTCAAAGAACAACCACAAACTTATCTTTACTACTTCAGAGCTTGAACAACATATGTGAAGGTAAATGAAATAGAGATGACTCAATTAGGCAAAAAAAAAATTCGAATTAGAGATGTCACCTCATGACTAAATGATGTTTCATTGATATCCTATCATGACTATAATGATTGTAGGATAGGTAGGTACATCGAATCTGGTAACTAACTGACTCACTATACCCCTATCATATCTTTCCCCAACTAAAATTGATAGATCTCAGCTTATTTGACACAATAGCTAAGGAACCACACTTTCGTAGCGCTCATGGTGTAATTTTCGCACTTTGCGCTATGAAAGTAGTAGCGCTTTCGTAGTGCAAACCTCCCTTTTTGAACTAACGACACTACGAAACGGTGGATTCCTGGCTAATTGCAGAAAATTAGCCCGAAACTTACTTAAATGACTCTTGAATGAAAAATGTGAATTTTTTACCATGGAATGGACCTATAAAGACCTTCTTTGAATTTAGAAGATGAACACTAAACCTCTAAAAGCTATGACCTACCCTTAACCAAACTAAAATGACTTTAAGACCTATTTAGACCATGATAAAAAAAAGAGTTGACGTACAATGTTTTTTGAGTTTTTTTTTTTTTTTTTGGTTGATAACAGTGGCTCCACTTGGGATAGTGTGTCCCTATGGTACACTAAGAACCAGTAGTTACAGTGTTGCTATCCATTTTCTTGACCAAAACAGTAAAAACTTTGAAATCACCAAGCTTCTTCCTCAAGCTCTAATGGCCTTCACCTCGGGCTGAAGCTTGCTGATTTCACTTGTCATTATTAGCAGAAAAAACTTATAAAATGGAATATATACAATGACATGAAAAATCCATCAGATTTTAGGAAGAATAATGCTTCAAAAACCTGCCATTGACAGGTCCTCCAACATATGGTTTTCCATCTATCTCCTACAATATGTAAGTATTGTTTCCATGAAAAGAAACTATCTTGAAAGGACCTTTCCATAAGTTCTCAAACTTACCATGTTTTCCTTTCTCCTCAATTCTGGCCTCCCATTTCAGCACTTCATCTTGAATTTGAAAACTTTCTTCCTTGATCTTCTTATCAAATGTCTTCTTGATTCTATTTTGTGATTGTTGGTTGCTGTCATAAATCTCATTCCTTTTCTCTTGTAGAGCTATTAGCTGATTAATTCTCCTATGGATTGCATTTGGTTCCTCTTCTAGCCCTTGAATCAGCTTCATAATAGGTACCCCTAGTGATGTAGGAAAAATAACCTCAACGCCATATAACAAATCATATGGTGAAGTTCCGATTGACCTCTTTGTGCATATCCTGTCAGCCCATAAGGAACACTTCCGCTTCACATGTCAAGCCTTCTTATTCTCCCGTAACACCTTTTTAATGACCCTTACAATGCTCTTTTTAGAAGATTCAACAAGGCCATTTCCTTGTAGATAGTATGCAGTAGAATGCTCGAGATTAATATGATAATGACGACAAAAATTGATCAATTTCTTAGACTTAAATGCTTGTGCATTATCAGTTATAATCTTCATGGGGCAACCAAACCTAGACAAGATATTATTTTGTAAAAAATAAATAATCACAGAATCATTTGCTTGCCTAGTTGGGATTGCTTTAATCCATTTGGTGAAGTAATTAGTCGCTGTAAAAATCCAACGATGTTGACCTGAAGATGATGGATGAATCTCCCCAATAAAATCTAGTCCCCACTGTTGGAATGACACTTCTACATAGATAGGCATCAAAGGTAAGGGTACAAGTTTCTTCTTACCCTCGAAAATATGGCATTCATGACAGGCAGCAACCCTCTTGTAGACATCCTTAAACAATGTAGGCCAATAATATCCTACTCTTAAAATTTTGTTCATCGTTTCCTTCCAATAGTGGTGACCTCCACAATCCCCTTTGTGGAACTCTTCAATCACTTTATCGGCCTCCTCTTCCAGCAAAAAATTCAACAAAATTCCGCCAGTATCTTTCCAAAATAGATTTCTATGAAATATGAAGTATCTCAAAGATTTCATCTTAACAAACCTCGCTTTGGAATTTGTTAAATCAATAGGTGCTTTATGGTGCTGTAGGAAAAAAACAACTTCCTTGTACCAATATGAAATGACATACTTTTCTTCAATAGGAACTAATTCCTCCTCATCATCTGAAATTTCTAATATTTCTGCAATCCAATTTATATCAAGACAATCAAAGTTTGACTGTGCCATCAGCTTTGCCAAGCCTTTCCCTTTGACCATTTTTGTTGGTTTAATCTCTATATCATATTCTAGCAGCTTGGCAATCCATTTCCCCCTCTTACCATCAGGGTTGGCTTGAGTGAGGATGTCTTTCACAATAGCGTTAGGAACAAATGCCACAATATGAGAATGCAGAATATAAATTCTGAAATCTTTGATAGCCTTCACTAAAGCATAGGATTGCTTTTCTAAGATATTATACTTCAGCTCAGAATTGGCTAATGTCCTACTAAAGAAAGAAATCGGTTGCTCAATACCTTGCTGTCCTTTTTGTAGTAGAACTCCAGCGATAGTATTCTCTGATGCAAAGGTAAAAACTAGAAATTCCTTTGAGAAATCTGGACTGATCAATATTGGTGCTTGTGTGAGTGCTCTTTTGATCTCTTCAAATGGGTTTATTGCCTCTACTGTCCACTTAATATCAACTCCATTCTTTAGCATCCTTGTTATGTCCTTCACAATCTTAGCAAAATTAGGAATAAATCGCCTTACAAAATTTACCTTTCCAAGAAAAGATTGAATCTCCTTCCTACTTCTTGGCAACTCCACCTTTTGAATTGCATTGACCCTATTTGGATCAATATTAATCCCTTCTTTAGAAATGACATGCCCAAGTAATTTACCTGAAGCTAAAGCAAAAATAATTTTGGTGGGATTTAGAGAGATGCCAAACCTTCTACATTTCAGAAGAATTATTTCCAAGTGTTTCAAGTGATCTTCTTCCTTCATTGAGAAGACTGTTATGTCATCAATATACAGAACCACCATCTTTTCCTTCTCTTCAGAAAATGCAATATCCAATGCCCTCTGAAGGTAGCTCATGCATTCATGAGACCAAATGGCATCTTGGCATACATAAAAGTACTCCATGGTGTAGTAAAGGCTATTTTTTCCTGATCATCAGGATGCACAATGATCTGATTATAACCTGAAAAACCATCAAGCATAGACATTCTCTGAGAACCAACAATAGTTTGCAAAATTTTATCCATTTTTGGGAGGGGATAATTATCCTTCAGGGAGGTTTTATTCAAATTTCTGAAGTCAATGCATATTCTAATTTCTCCACTCTTCTTCCTAACCGGAACCAAATTTGCAAGCCAATTTGAAAATCTGATTGGAACAATGATTTTAGCATCAAGGAGCTTTTTAACTTCATTCTCAATCAAAGGCATAAGAAGTGGGTTGATCCTCCTTAACTTCTGCTTGAAGGGTCTTTCATTTTCTTTTATGGGAATAGTATGTTGAATAATGGTGGGATCATATTCTTTCAAATTAGCATAGTTCCAAGCAAATATTTCTATGAATCTCTTCATCATTTCAACATACTTAAACTTCATATCGGTTGAAAGAAATTTTGAAAGTTTAATCATCTTGGGCATAGCTATAGTACCAAGGTTATAGCTCTCAACTTCTTCATCATCAGCTTGTATCTTAGGGGATTCAAAAACATCATTCTGATCAAATTTTTTTTCTAGAGGTATGAGTCCCTTTGGTATGGAATTATTCTTTAGTTGCAAAATTTCAGAAGAAATGTTATCACAACAATTGTTGGGAAACAATTATTATCAAAGAAACTTCATTTTTTTGATAACATTGTTTTGATGAAGAAATGTCAGGAATTTTCTTGACTAAAGAAGAGCATGATCAATCAGATCAAAAAAATCATGAAGAGGAAACATCAGACTATCTAAAGGGGTATCAACACACTATTTTTGAGATGCAGAAACAATATAATATCAGAAATAGGAATGTGCCTATCATTGCAAACAAAACAAAGCCTAAGAAAGATAAACCTAAGGTTGTTGATGGCAAGAAGGATACTCCTAAGGTCGCTGAAGGTAAGAAAGATGCACCAGCTATTCCTCCTATCAAAGAAGCTAAAAAATCTGTTTATGTTTTCAATCTTGAGAATGAAATCTCTAAAATAAAAATATCAGTCCCTTTTGGTGAGATACTCAAAGTAGATGAATATAGAAGCAAGATTGTTAAAATGCTAAACTCACAACCAGGAGCTGCTGATATCTTGAATGTATTAGAAGATCATCTGACCATATATTTTGGTCCAAGACTAGAAGATAAACAGAATGAGGAAGTCCCTCCTTTTTATGTGAGCCTTAGCATTCACGACATGACATTGCATAATGCTATGTTGGATTCAGTGGCCTCTCACAATCTTATGCCCAAAGTAATCTTGGAAAGAATGGGGTTAGAAATAACTAGGCCATATAAAGATTTGTTTTCTTTTGATTCAAAAAGAGTTCAATGCCTTGGTTTAATCAAGGATGTTGTTGTTGGTCTGACGCAAGTTCCTGCTAAGACTATAGTCATGGACATTGTAGTAGCAGAAATTCCACCGAAGTTTGGTATGTTATTGTCAAGGTCATGGGAAACAAAAATTAAAGGTACAATGCAAATGGATCTTAGTTATGCTACCATTCCAGTCTTTGGGGAGCAAAGAAGATTGTATCGAGAGACAATGATGGCCTACATGGTGAGTAGAAAAGATAAACCCAAAAACTTTCCAATTTATGCTCTTGATACTGAACTTGGTTCTGCTATTCTTTTCAATGATTTGACTAATGAAGCGGAAGAGGAAAGGAAAGCAGAAAATCAGAGTTCTGAAATTCAGTAGTCTGAAAATTAGTAAACAGAAGGTCAGCAAGTCAACAAAAAAGAGGAAGAAGGTTGGTGGTCATTACATTTTGATGGATCTGTTAGACTCCTATACCAATAGGTGTCATATATCATGATTGACTTGATGGGCTATGTAATATGTTCATACCTTTTCTTGTTGCACAAGTTTTCCATATTGTCAAAAAAAAAAAAAAAATCAAAAAATTTAAAAAATGTAAAGAGGGTATACCCTAAAAGAAAAATCAAAGGGTGAAAAAATAAAAATGGCCAAAAAAAGTAAAAAAAAAAATGAACCCCACCAAAAGAAAGGCCAAGGAGAGTATGCAAGTCTAAATGCCACTACTTTTTGCTCTTATGTAAATAAACAAATTGTGTGCAACTTGTATCTTATGCCACAATTTATGAACAATCAAACAATTTAAGCTTGGCTAGTTCATTTTCAATTTTATGTTTTAGAGATAGAGAATAAAATATGACCAAACTGTTTAATCTTGGCAGATAAGTAGATAGGTAGAGTAAATAAAATGAGCTCAACAATTTAATCTGAGCCCTTGGATGTAATAATGTTAGAATTAGATAGATTTCTGCATGTAAAAGAAAAAATATGATAAGGGTTTGCCAGTCTAAGTGCACCCTAATAAAGAAGAAAAAATGGTAGGTTAAAGTAGGTAGGGTAGGTAGATGTTGTTGCAGAATTACATGTGATGGATAATGACTCTAGATGTGTTAAATTTTTACTTTCATCACAAGTGCAAAGGCAGAAACTACATTGGAAAAGTTTCAAGCAAAGCAAAGTCAAATTATTAACTTCCCTTCTCATTTTTCCCTAAAAATTTCACTAATTTTTCCCAAGTACTAAGGCATTTGAAAATTAGAGGGGCTCAAGGCATTTCCTTGACTTTTGAGGGACCGAACTCTTGACCCAATAATTGAAAAAGCCTAAGTACTTAAAAGTATTCATAAATATTTCACTCACTTCCAAAAAAATATTTTCCTAAGTAAAATCCTATTTTACTTAGGAAAATTTCACAATATCTCATAAAAAACCCTTTTTTTTTCATTCAAGCATAAATTAAATACATATACCTAATGTTTTTACACTTAGCACTTCCATTCATTTTTTCATATTGATTTCTAACTTTATTATTTAAATCCTTATTTAAATCCACTCATTCCCGTATTATTATATAAAATTCCCAATTATTATTATCCCGCCCCTTTGGTTGAAAAATAACCATATAACTATTTTAATTGTGATTAATTGGTTGAATTTCCAACTAATTAAAAACCCAACACCTCGTTGTATTAAAAAGGGATTAATTAACCCTCATGGTTAATTAATAACCTACTTGACCAATAATAATGCCCCCGATGCGATTAATTCATAGTAAATTACATTGGGCCCGCCCTGTTATCTCCTCGTCATCTCGCCACCCCGACCACCGTTCGATCAACCAATTCACGATCAACGGTTGTCATCCATATCGCTGCGCTCCCACATCCGAAAGATAATGCACGATAACCAAGCGGTTTTCTGAACAGTGCCATGCCACATGTCGTGAGTTCTATGGAATCACTCGCCCTCCGCTGAAAACCGTCCGTCCCCAAAAGCGGTGCGATGCATACCACTTACAACCCTTCCACCTCTGAAAAAAAAACCCTTCATACTTACGTCATCCACTTAAAAAATAAAAACCCGCCAACCTTTGACTTTGCAAATAAAACAGACAAACCCGCGTCATTTTCATTATCCCGTGTAGTGACCAGTGTCCCATGTAGAAAATTGCAAAACCAACTGTCGACGACTATCAACCGCCACCTTGCTGAAAAATTTGCAGACGAACAATCCATAATTCATCTGCCGTTGCCAACACCTGTTTTCGTTACTGTTTATTTCCCAGAAAATAGGTATTTACCCAAATTCCCATTGAACTCTGCAAATTTGGGTTTTTGTTTTAATTTCACAGGAAAAGATCAAAACACAGTTCAATCTGGTCTTTATTCTACTCCTAAAAATTCCCAGACTTGTAATTGTATTCCCAAACCTATAATTTTTCCTGTTTTCCTATCAAACCCGAATTCCTTTCTGAATCCACAAGAACCAGAAATGGAAGTTCCCGTGGCTTTGAATATGACACCTCTGAATGCCCCTCACAAGGATTTAGACTATCTGCCTCTAGCAGATAGAGATTTTCAAATTAAGACCTCATCCTCAGCGAAAATCCTCTTAGAATTTTTTGCAAGTGCGTTATCTGAATGGCTCTGACATTTTGGGACTATGGGAATCCAATCTCCTGATGTACCTTTTACCATCAATTCATATTTTTCTCGAAATAATTCATTTATGCTATGCCAATTATGATCCCACCCAACGAGCAGTCATGTCCCCGAGTCAAACCATCCTTTTCCCAATAACTGCTCAGTCTATTAACGAAATGTTACAATTTCATCCTGGTCAAGCCCTGACTCCCCTTTCCATGGGAGATTTACTTAGAAAATCAACCAATTTATCCCAAGAAGAGTTGAACCGGCTCTGTCAGACTTTTATGCTTCAAGAACATCAGCCCAAAGGCCCTCCTCCTTATGGATATACTTTTTTCACTGATATGGGCAGACTCATTTTGAATATGATATCTTTTATAATGGGTTTCAACACTAGTGAATATGTTGATCAATTAACCCTAGTGTTGTTGTCTATTTTTACCCCGAGACAACCTCTTGCTATCAAATATGATTTTTCTTCCTACATTGCTGATAAAATCCATGATCAGTTCATGAGATTGGAAGATGAAAGAGTGTTCAAATATTCCACTGTTATATACCATCTCATGCTTTATTATCATTCGGAAAGTTTCCCTTTCCATGTCAAGAGACTTGATGCCAAAGGAAATCCAAGGTCTGTAATTTTTTGGTCTACAATCTTCCATAATTCCTCTGATTCTCCTTATTCCTACAATGAGTTCATTGACCAATTTGTGCATCCTGCAACTACCTTATTAACAGGAGTTTCCCCTCCTAGGGTCAATAATGACATGAAGAAAATTCTTCAACTTTCCAAGCAATACAGGATAGGAGATTGGTACCTATACCAGAATCATACAGAAATTAGAATATATGGGTGTGAGCTATGTCCTTTCAAGTTACCAAAATATGTCCCAATGAGGCTCTTTGCCTTAGAGTATTTCAGACAAATGATAAAGTCTAACATAGTCCATTTTTGCAATGCAAAGAAAAAAGCTCAGCTCGGGATTAAGAGTCAATTAGGGCCTTTTGTCTGTAATTCTAGAGATGCTAGAAAAGAAGCTGAAAGAATCCTAGAAGATTATCTCAAATTGCAAAAAAAAATTCCACTGGGTACCTTATGACCCAAACAATTTTATTTGTGATAGGAGGATGAAAAACAAATTGTCACCATACCTTCATCATAGAATTCCAGAAATTGAACAATTTGAAAATATGGATGAATGGATGGAAGGGACCTTAATAGAACAAGATAGTGAACAGGTTAGTGTTGAAAATATTATGAAAGATCTTGAAAAAATACTTGACCTCGACTCTTTTGGGCAGGTGCAAAGACAAAGAATTGGTTCTTCCTCTGCTGGAACCTCTCAACAAAATTTGCAAGAAATCAGTGCACTAGCCACAGTAGCATCCAAAGGAAAGGAAAAGGAAACTGATACACAAGTCATAGAGAAATTCACAATGACAGAGCAGCCTGAAACTTCCAAGGAACATGCTCAAATACAGACTTCTCCTACTGAGATTAATGTGACAGAAATTTCAGTTTTGCAAACTCCTTTCAATGAAGAAAAAGTTAAGAAGAGAGATGCAGAAATAGCTACCCCTATCAGTGGAGCTTCAGAACAACCTAATGTTAAAAGAAAAAAATTAAATCCTCTTTCAGAAGTAGAATTTGTTCAAGAAAACCTTGATAGTCAGAGGAGAGAAGAGTTAGATAGTCAGCAAACATGCACAATCAGTGGGACATCCACTAATTCACAGAAAAAGGAGTTACAAAGACAACAAAGTACATAAGTATCTTCCTTCAAACCACCAGTGAAGGATGCCTGGGATATTAAGAACAAATTTATAAATATAAAGGCCAGAAATGATCCATTAAGACTTCAAGTCTATAATCAGTATTTGAAAATGGCTCCCAAAAATCAACAAACACTGATGTCAGCTTATGATAGCCAGCAGGGTAAAATGGTAATGAGTCACTTCAAACCCAAAGTGCAGCAGCCTCAAACAGCTGCAGACTATGTCGGAACCAAGTTTGAAGTCATAGCAAAGGATATTCATCCTTTGGATGAGATTGAGCTGCAAAAACAGACAGGTGAAATGATTTATTCTACTTTGACTGATAAATCAGTGATGGCCCAAAGATTACATAATTCCTTGGATATTACTAATGCTCAATTGCATCTTTAAAAAGCCTCTTCCCAGGCCAAGGAAAACATAATAAAGACTTTGGAAGAAATAATTATTGGATTGGGTCATAATCCCAAAGATGTCAAGGGTATAGAAACCTTGATTAAGAAGAAATATGATGATATTGCAGCCTTAAGGAAATAGTTGAAGTTTCCATCTTCAAGGCATCCACAAACTGCAGAAATTATAAAGCAAAATTCTGAAGAAGAATTGATGGATTTGCTTTTGAAACTTAATGAGCAATTAAATGAGACTGAAAAATAACTTGAAAAGGCATTAAAGGACAAGCAGTCAAACATTCCACCATCTACAACAACAGAAGTGATTACAGGTACAACGACAACAGATCAGTCAACAGGACTATCACAGGGCAATACTTCCAATTTAAGCACTGAAGAATTAATAAAATCAATGGAGGAATTGAAACTCCAAGTGACAGAGCTCCAGAGAACAAAGGTACAATTTATCACTTTAGAACAAAAATATGATCTCTCAAAGATGAGTGTTGCAGAAAAAAATAGAGAGGTCAACAGATTAGAAAAATTGGTTAAAACATTGGAAAAGGATCTCACATTGGAGAAGCCTTTGATGGAAATCAAAGAAATTCTTCGGACCAACATCATTCAGTCAATAAATGATGTCTGACCATCAATTCAAATAATGTATGAGCAGAATGATTTAGTTAAATTGGCTCTGGAAGAAGTTCAAAAGGCAAGAGAAGAATTAGGACATATGCCTGAAGAAGCCAATGAGCTCATACAATTTTTAAACACCAAGAACAGATATCAACTTGAAGAGTTAGGCATCCAAGACAGAACATGAACTATCTTGGAGATAAAAATAGTTTTTACCAAAAGAACTCTGACGCAGAATCTAAAAAGAAGATGCTCTGATATGTAGGAAGAAATCTATGTTTTCACAAAAAGATTGGATATTCTGCTGAATAAAGGATTGCAAATTCCTTTAGTTTCAGATGATAAACTAATGAGCCTTGAAAGTTATGTTGAGAAATTGAACAAGCATGCTGACAATCAGGCCAGTTCATCGACTAGTTCATCAATAGCAACAACATTGCCTACAAGCAAAATTCTTCATGACAGTTTGGAAAATTTGTTTTTATCTCGAGCATGAGGTAAAGCACTTATTTCCAATTCAACCTACTTTCTTCAGATATACAGAGACTGATGAGACTCTCAGGAAGCTTCAAAGAACCAGGATATCAGAAGCCCAATGGTGGGAAGAAATGTTAGACTTTTTGTAAAAATTATCCTTACATGAATTTTCTATTTTTTACTACAGTAAGTCATGATAAAAAGGGTAAATAGAGATCAAATAGAGGTCAAAGTGTATCAGTACAAGTAAAGAATATAAGTAAAACAGAGCAGCCAACATAGAGTTACTAAAGAGGACAACAACAAACCAAATCATAGGGCCTACCTCTAGCACATTCATAAAAAAGGGAACAACACAACATCAATTATCTTTTCTATTATCTTCGATGACCATCTGTCTCTATTTTCGTGTAATATCTCCATGAGTCATCCTAGATTATATCTCATTTTGTTAGGAGATATTCTTTATAATTTTTGTATAAATACTCCCTCAATTGGAGTGTTGAGGGGTGGATTCTTAGACTTTGCTGTAACATTGATTACTTTGGAATAAAATGCTATTGAAAAAATTTCGTATGGCCAGCTGGATAAGGAATTGATGCAAAAGACTTTTCACAGGATTCTTGAGTCAGACAACGGATCAATAAATCATCTATATCTTATGTTTTAAAGTTTTATACTTGTTTATTATACCATCTGTGTTTCATATCTGAATGATTAACGAAAAGTAATAAATCAGAAAGTGCTTAAGTGCAATATGTTTTCAATCGTTGTTATTCTAAATGTTTTCTTCTGAACTAGTTTAAATTGTGAATTCTTAATTGCTCCTGTTTTCTAGTTTATTCATTTTGATTATTTAGTAAAGAATTCTTAATTGCTCTTTATTAATAATCATTCAATTTCCCTCTTTCGAAAATTTTGAAGGATTCTTTATTGCCCTTCACCCATTTCGAGTCCATTCCATTCATATTAGATCTATAATTGTTCCCTATTTGATTACCTTGCCCTGTGAAACCATCTCTTGTTAAGAAACTTAATCTAGTTAAGCCATCTTTCTTTGACTCCATTAGCCCAATGGCCTAAATTACTCAGTCTTACCCTCAGCTATAGAATTTCATCACCCAAATTTCAATCAAAATCCCTGAACTTTCATAACTAGCCTAATACTTTTCAAAACAAAGTTAAAACATAGAGAGAGAGCCCTCTCTGGGTACAGATTGGCTAGATTCTGTACCTAAAATTTGGTTTGTGGTTACCTCGGACCCCTTTCCTTTTCCCTACAACTTCAAGGAAAATCTGAGTGATAACATAGTGGCGACTCCACTGGGGATCTGAATAATTGTATTGTTACTATTGTTTACTTTATAAACCACAGACGAAGCCTGAAGTTAGCCAGGTGGCCTTTGAACTGCTTTTGCTGTGCAATTGCATAAGTAAATAAATGCTGCTTCAGTCTATCTCCGGTCTAGTTTATGAACTGAACATTTGGTTTCAAACATTTGATCAGTTCCTCTAGTCAAATAAATCTTTAATAAAATCTAAATCCAATATCTAAAACTTCTTAAAGAGATTTTCAAATTTGTATTGTTCATTCCATTTAGACAAAAAATAAAAATAAAATAAAAAAGACAATCACCTAGAAACCTGGCTTCAGAAAGGACTCATTACACCAGGGCTAATCTTGATCCAAATCCACTGCCTGTGTTTGAAAATCCAAATCTGATCCCCAGAATTCTTAGGAGACAAGAGAGTCAAGAAAGTTCTGGTAGTTCTAGACCTCTCTATAGATCAATATCCTGTCCTGTGAAGTGGATTTACCTTCAGGACGAACCTTTTGATGAACAATTTGAAACCTCTTTATTTGTAAAATTTTTGAATTTGAGTTGTCCAATTTGGTTCAAGACCCAGTATTTATTGAATATTTACAACTTGAATTTGTTACTTCACATCTTGATAAACATTTGCGAGATTCCATACAATCTGAGCTTGCCTCTGAAGGAACCTCAAATCTTTCTGTGATCACTTCAGCCTCTCCAAGTTCATCAACATTTTCTCAAACATCTCAACCTCAAACCACCCCTTCTACTCCTCCATCCACTACTCACAGACCAACCTCACCTGTTATTTCATCGCTACCTCCTGCAATGGCAAACAGATATGCTCCTTTGGTATTACCAGCGAATCTAGGGGCTATGCCCCAAGACTACCAAAGTAAAATCACTCCTTTTGATGGTTCTGGAACCTACACTGCACAACAACATACTAAAAATATGACTGATTATTTTGAAATTTATGAAATAGATGTTAATGATGTAAGAATGCGAATATTTGTTCAAAGTCTTACTGGAGAAGTTAGAACCTGGTTTAGAGCCCTTCCTGCAAACAGTGTCACTGAGCTTTTTACAGATCATTTTTAAACAGATGGGAAAAGAAGAAATATCCTCTTCAAATCTTATCATATTATGGAAATATAAAGAGAGGAACACAAGAGACTGTGCAAGATTACTCCACCAGGTTCAATGATGTTTATAATGCTATTCCCCAAAACCTTAGACCTCCTCCAGATTCAGCATTAATCAAATTCCCTGATGGATTTGATTCTGAAATGGCGTATCAGCTTAGGGAAATATCTCCTCAAACTTTAAAAGATATGCAAAGTATAGCTGTTAGTGTTGAAGCTAACTTGATAGCTAGACGAGCTAAAGCTAGAACTTAAAGGAGAATGCCTTTAAACGAAGAACCCTCAACTTTTGAAAAGAAACTGGATGCTATTATTAAAGGGATGGAAAGGCTAGGAGATAGAGTAGAAACAATTGAAATGAAATCTCCTTGGGATGGTCAACCAAGCAATACTGGGAGAAATCCAAATTTCAGAAGGAACCAAAACCAAAATACTGGAAAAACTGGTCCTGACCAAAACATTAGGCCCCCATTCCAGGAAAATTATGTTGAAGCCTCAACTTCTGATGAACCAACCAAATATTCTCAAATAAAAAATTTGATTGGACGTAAGAATGAACCAGAAGTTTTCTTGACCCAAGATGATCAAGAAGATCACATTCTTAAACAATTCCAAACTCATTCAGGGGAATCATTTGACTTCAAGGAGGGATATGATACAACTATTTATGAAGTCCATAAGCAATATAATCTGAGGAGCAGAAGGATTTATGTCCCAGAAACGAGTAAACAGAAAGCTACAAAAGAGCCCCTCAAAGGTAAAACCAATACTACCCCTATACATATTCTTTCTAGATCAGATCCTAATCCTGCTAATCCAATAATTGAAGATGTATCCGAGAGTCAACTGAATAATAGAAAACTTTCAAATACTCTTCCTTCTAAAGGAAATGTAGAGGAACCTCCAGAAGTTGATTCAGAAACAACTTCAGCCCACAATCCCACTCCTGAGAAGGAGAAAAATACCGAAAACATAGAAGATAAAGAGAATCCAACTGTTCGAAATACAAGGATTAAGATTGAAAAACTTTTTAATCTGGAGGCTGAAGTAGGCAAATTAAAAATAGCTTTTCCACTATCTGAATTAGCTAAACATGATGTCTACCAAAGTCAAATCAATAGATCACTTAATATTACTAGAAGTGATGACTCAATAAATGTTTTTGATGACCAACCCAGATTACTCTTTGGCCCTGAAGTAAATGGAAAACCAGGAAGTGGAGGGACTCCTCCTTTCTATGTGAGTTTAAATATACATGATAAAATACTTCATAATGCCATGCTTGATTCTGGGGCATATCACAATCTAATGCCCAAGGCTGTAATGGAGAAATTAAACCTAGACATCACTAGACCATACAAAGATCCGTTTTCTTTTGATTCAAATCAGGTGAGATGTTTAGGATTAATCAAATATTTGTGTGTTTCATTGGTTCAATTTAGGATTAATCAAAGATTTGTGTGTTTCATTGGTTCAATACCCTGCAAAAACAATTTTTATGGATATAGTAGTAGCAGATATTCCTCCAAAATATGGTATGCTACTGTCCAGATCTTGGGGTGCAAAGCTTGGAGGATCTCTTTAATTGGACATGTCATATGCTACTATTTTAGTGTTCGTCCAACCTAAGATACTATACAGAGAAACTTTAATGAAATATGTAGTCAGTAGTCAGGAAAAACCTGCAAATTTCCCCATCTACTCAGTACACTCTGATATGGATTCATTTATTCTTTATAATGCTGAATTTGATCCTCCCACTGAATTAGAAGTTCCAGTAACAGAACCAAAAGAAATTGCAAAAGAAAAATATAATGTTCAAATCCAGGAAATTTCTGAGGGCAATGAAACACTAGATACCAAAGAAAAACCAGAAGAAAGTAAGAAACCAGATCTCACTGTTAAAAAAGTTCCCGAAACGCCTGACACCAATTATGAACATGAAATTCTTTGGCATTTAGAATTTGATGGTTCAGTTAACAAGTTAGGAGCAGGAGCTGAAATTTGGATACACAACCTTGAAAATGATCATGCTAAAGGCCATGCTTACAGATTAAACTTTAAGTGCACCAATAATATGGCATAATATGAAGCTCTTTTGCTAGGGCTTAAACTTTTCAAAATATTAGGGGCAATTAGAGTATCTGTCATAGGAGTTTCTGATTTAATCATTCAACAGATTAAAGGACAATTTTTAACAAATGATCCCAGACTGAGAGAATATAGAGGAACAGTCGTAGATATTCTCAATACTTTTCTATAGACTCAGCTTGCTAAAATCCCAAGAAAACAAAACTTGCATGCTCATAGTCTTGCAATTTTTGCCAGCACCTGTAAATTACCGTTTGAACCTAATCATCAGTTCACAGCTGAGATTAGACACAGACCCGCCATACCTGACAATTTTAAGAACTGGCAAGTGTTTGCAAGTGATGAGCAGATTAACAATTTCCTGACTCTAGAGAATGAATTTTCTAACAGTAACATAGATGAAGATACAGTCATTGAATCTAATCAAATAAATGAACAAGAAACAAAAATTTCAGAAGAAAGTGCAATTCAAATGCTTCATCCAACAAAGTTCACCAAAAAAGAAATGCGGGACTTTAAACAAATGGAGGTTGATGAGATTATAGAAGAAGAATATGAGATCATTAATTTAAAAGATAATCATTTGCCTAAAGGATTAACTCATCTGGAAGATCTTTTCGATTCTAACGATATTCCAAAGAAACCCAAAATGGAACCTTTGAAAGCAGATATTGAGGAATATAATTTGGGAACTGAAGAAAATCCTAAAATGATAAAGTTATCTAAATCTTTGTCTCCTGATCAAAAACTAAAATATGTTGAACTAATAAGAGAATTCCAGGATGTCTTTGCCTGGAGTTATGAAGACTTGAAATCATATGACACCTCTATAATTCAGCATACAATACCTCTGAAAGAAAATCAGAAACCATTTAAACAGAAATTCATAAGAATAAACCCTGTACTGTTGCCTTTAATTGAAAAGGAAATAAAACGAATGTATGAAGCAGGGATAATTGCTCCCATTAGGTTTTCAGAGTGGGTGTCTAATTTAGTCCCTACTAGGAAGAAAACTAGAGAGATTAGATTATGTGTTGATTTAAGAAATGTAAATAAGGTTTCTTTGAAGGATAATTACCCTTTGCCCAAAATGGATCACATTTTACAAAGGGTAGTAGGTGCTTCTAGGATTTCTCTTCTAGATGGGTTCTCAGGATACAACCAGATTTTGGTTCATCCTGATGACCAGGAAAAAACAAGTTTTACAACACCATGGGGCACATTCAAGTATGTTAAAATGCCACTTGGACTTAAAAATGCAGGAGCAACCTTCCAAAGAGCAATGGAAATCGCATTTGCAAAAGAAATTCATGATTTTATTGTTATATATCTGGATGATTTAACTATTTTTTCTAAATTAGATCAACAACATTTGGACCATCTCAGACAAGTATTCATAAAATGCAGAAAATATGGTATCTCTTTGAATCCAAAGAACTCCTTGTTTGGTCTTGAAGAAGGTAAACTCTTGGGCCATATCATCTCCAAAGATGGTATTAGAATTAATCCTGCTAGAATAAAAGCTATATTGCAGATACCTCACCCTAGAAATGTTAAAGAACTTCAAGCTTTCCTAGGAAAAATCAAATTTTTGAGAAGATTCATATCTAGCTTAGTTGAACTAATTATATTACTTACTAACATGTTAAGAAAGGATTCAAGTATTAAATGGATAGTAGAAGCCAAACAAGCATTTGAAGAAATTAAAATGGCTTTGACCAGAACTCCGGTCCTTACAAGTCCACAATTTGATAGAGACTTCATAATATTTTCATTTGCATCAGAATACACTATAGCCGCTGTTTTATTACAAAAGGATGATCAAGGATGTGAAAAAACTATAGCATTTTTTAGTAAAGCACTAAGGGATGCATCATTAAAATACAACATCATGGAAAAACAAGCTTTTGCATTTGTAAAAGCCATTAAAGATTTTAGAATCTATATATTGTATTCCCATGTGATAGCCTATGTACCAAATGCTGTTGTCAAAGACATCTTAACTCAAGATGGAATTGAGGGCAAAAGAGGTAAATGGATTGCTACCATATTAGAGTATGATACTGAAATGAAACCTACAAAGATGATAAAGGGACAGGGATTGGCTCAACTCATGACAGAAACAAATTGCCAAGCCCTGGATATGCTGATATAATTTATGTATTGTTAAACATGCAAGCTCCTCCAGGGTTATCTAGAACAAAGAAAAGGTTTTTAAAGATGACATCTTCAAAGTTTTGTATTTTAGATAATGTTCTCTTTTGGAAAAATCATGATGGTATTCTATTGAATTGTTTATTAAAAGATGAAGCTGACAAGGCCCTCCATGAATTTCATGCAGGAGACTGTGGTGGACACCTTTATTGGAAATCAACTGTAGACAAGATCCTAAGGGCTGGATTTTATTGGCCAACCTTGTTTTCTAATGTAAAGAAAATTTTCATTGCTTGCTACAAATGTCAAATTTTTGAAGGCAAGAGAAAACTCTTATCCTTACCCCTAAAACCAATTTCCACTGAAAAACATTTCCAACAATGGGGCCTGGATTTCATTGGAGAAATTTATCCTCCTTCTTCTGGCCAACACAAATGGATCCTCACTGCCACGGACTATTTTACCAAATGGATAGAAGCAATTCCTTCCAGACAAGCCAATGACACTGTGATCATAGGATTCCTAGAAACCAATATATTATCAAGATTTGGTTGTCTTGAGAAAATCATAACTGATAAGCTGCTGCCTTCAAATCTAAGAAGATGATAAGTTTCTGTAACAAATATCATATCACCTTAAGCCATTCCACATCCTATTACCCTCAGGGTAATGGACTGGCTGAATCTTCCAACAAGAGTCTCATTAATATTATTAAGAAATTATTGGAGGAAAACAAGAAAAATTGGCACAAGAAACTTACAAATGCAATATGGGCAGATAGACTCACCACCAAAAAATCTATTGGGACTAGTCCTTATGAGTTAGTCTATGGCATTGAGGCTATATTTCCTTCATCTTTAGGAGTTCCTGTAATGAAATTACTTCAAGAAGCTCAGGTTGAACCTAATGATATTCAAAGGAGAATAAATCAGACTATCAATTTGCAGCAGACTAGAGAAGAAGTATATCAAAGATCCCAAGTATTGCAGGAGAAACTAAAGAAGTTATTTGATAAAAGGACCAAGGCAGAAGATTTCCAACTTGGAAACAAAATTTTAAGATGGGATTCCAGAAGAGAGGATAAGGGAAAACATGGGAAGTTTGACTTCCTGTGGAAAGGACCTTATATTATTCATGCTTTACAAGGAAACAATACATATTTTATGAAAAAATTGGATGGTTCAAAAACTGAAGATGGGCCAGTTAATGGTCGAATGTTGAAACATTACTTTGATCCTATTTATTAGGATATCCCGATTTTTAACATGTACATACTATATCCTTTGTAATGTTACAGTTTTGAGTGGATAGTAACTTGCTGCAGTTGAAGCCCGAAGAGAAGGCCCTGAGATTCAGAAGTATCACTGTCATATATACAATAAAGCAACGAGCAGAAGAAGATTCCATAGTTCAGTCAAAATCATTTTGAGGACAACTGACTTGCTGTTCTTGACTTTTCACCAGGAAAAGCCATCCCCAAGTGGAGCCAGTGTTAGACTCCTATACCAATAGGTGTCATATATCATGATTGACTTGATGGGCTATGTAATATGTTCATACCTTTTCTTGTTGCACAGGTTTTCCATATTGTCAAAAAAAAAAAAATCAAAAAAATTAAAAAATGTAAAGAGGGTATACCCTAAAAGAAAAATCAAAGGGTGAAAAAATAAAAATGGCCAAAAAAAGTAAAAAAAAAATGAACCCCACCAAAAGAAAGGCCAAGGAAAGTATGCAAGTCTAAATTCCACTACTTTTTGCTCTTATGTAAATAAACAAATTGTGTGCAACTTGTATCTTATGCCACAATTTATGAACAGTCAAACAGTTTAAGCTTGGCTAGTTCATTTTCAATTTTATGTTTTAGAGATAGAGAATAAAATTTGATCAAACTGTTTAATCTTGGCAGATAAGTAGATAGGTAGAGTAAATAAAAGGAGCTCAACAGTTTAATCTGAGCCCTTGGATGTAATAAGGTTAGAATTAAATAGATTTCTGCATGTAAAAGAAAAAATATGATAAGGGTTTGCCAGTCTAAGTGCACCCTAATAAAGAAGAAAAAATGGTAGGTTAAAGTAGGTAGGGTAGGTAGATGTTTTTGCAAAATTACATGTGATAGATAATGACTCTAGATGTGTTAAATTTTTACTTTCATCACAAGTGCAAAGGCAGACACTACATTGGAAAAGTTTCAAGCAAAGCAAAGTCAAATTATTAACTTCCCTTCTCATTTTTCCCTAAAAATTTCACTAATTTCCCCTAAGTACTAAGGCATTTGAAAATTAGAGGGGCTCAAGGCATTTCCTTGACTTTTGGAGGGACCGGACCCTCGGCCCAATAATTGAAAAAGCCTAAGTACTTAAAATTATTCATAAATCTTTCACTCACTTCCAAAAAAATCTTTTCCTAAGTAAAATCCTATTTTACCTAGGAAAATTTCACAATATCTCATAGAAAACTCTTTTTTTTCATTCAAGCATAAGTTAAATACATATAATTAATGTTTTTACACTTAGTGCTTCCATTCATTTTTTCATATTAATTTCTAACTTTATTATTTAGATCCACTCATTCCCGTATTATTATATAAAATTCCCAATTATTATTATCCCGCCCCTTTGGTTGAAAAATAACCATATAACTATTTTAATTGTGATTAATTGGTCGAATTTCCAACTAATTAAAAACCCGACACCCCGCCATATTAAAAGGGGATTAATTAACCCTCATGGTTAATTAATAACCTAATTGACCAATAATAATGCCCTTGATGCGATTAATTCATAATAAATTACATTGGGCCTACCCTGTTATCTCCCTGTCATCTTGCCACCCCGACTGCCGTTCGATCAACCAATTCACGATCAACGGTTGTCATCCATATCTCTACGCTCCCACATCCAAAAGATAACACGCGATAGCCAAGTGGTTTTCTGAAAAGTGCCGCGCCACGTGTCGTGAGTGCTATGGAATCGCTCGCCCTCCATTGAAAACCGCCCGTCCCCAAAATCGGTGCGATGCATATCGCTTACCACCCTTCTGCCTTTGACAAAACAACCCTTCATACTTACGTCATCCACTTAAAAAATAAAAACCCGCCAACCTTTGACTTTGCAAATAAAACAAACAAACCCACGTCATTTTCATTATCCCGTGCAGTGACCAGTGTCCCATGCAAAAAATTTCAAAACCAACTGTCGACGACTGTCAACCGCCACCTTGCTGAAAAATTTGCAGACAAACAATCCATAATTCATCTTCCGTTGCCAACACCTGTTTTCGTTACTGTTCATTTCTCGAAAAATAGGTATTTACCCAAATTCCGGTTGAACTCTGCAAATTTGGGTTTTTGTTTTAATTTCACAGGAAAAGATCAAAACATAGTTCAATCTGGTCTTTATTCTACTCCTAAAAATTCCCAGACCTGTAATTGTATTCCCAAACCTATAATTTTCTTGTTTTCCTATCAAACCCGAATTCCTTTCTGAATCCACAAGAACCAGAAATGGAAGTTCCCGTGGCTTTGAATATGACACCTCTGAAAGCCCCTCCCAAGGATTTAGACTATCTGCCTCTAGCAGATAGAGATTTTCAAATTAAAGACCTCATCCTCAGTGAAAATCCTCTTAGAATTTTTTGCAAGTGCAGGGATAGTTATTGGAATGGCTCTGACATTTTGGGACTGTGGGAATCCAATCTCCCGATGTACCTTTTACCCTCAGTTCATATTTTTCCTGAAATAATTCATTACTGCTATGCCAATTATGATCCCACCCAACGAGCAGTCATGTCCCCGAGTCAAACCATCATTTTCCCAATAACTGCTCAGTCTATTAACGAAATGTTACAATTTCATCCTAGTCAAGCCCTGAATCCCCTTGCCATGGGAGATTTACTTGAAAAATCAACCAATTTATCCCAAGAAGAGTTGAACCGGCTCTGTCAGACTTTTATGCTTCAAGAACATTAGCCCAAAGGCCCTCCTCCTTATGGATATACTTTTTTCACTGATATGGGCAGACTCATTTTGAATATGATATCTTTTATAATGGGTTTCAACACTAGTGAATATGTTGATCAGTTAACCCTAGTGTTGTTGTCTATTTTTACCCCGGGACAGCCTCCTGCTGCCAAATATGGTTTTTCTTCCTACATTGCTGATAAAATCCATGATCAGTTCATGAGATTGGAAGATGAAAGAGTGTTCAAATATTCCACTGTTATATACTATCTCATGCTTTATTATCATTCGGAAAGTTTCCCTTTCCATGTCAAGAGACTTGATGCCAAAGGAAATCCAAGGTCTGTAATTTTTTGGTCTGCAATCTTCCATAATTCCTATGATTCTCCTTATTCCTACAATGAGTTCATTGACCAATTTGTGCATCTTGCAACTACCTTATTAACAGGAGTTTCCCCTCCTAGGGTCAATAATGACATGAAGAAAATTCTCCAACTTTCCAAGCAATACAGGATAGGTGATTGGTAGCTATACCGAAATCATACAGAAATTAGAATATATGGGTGTGAGCTATGTCCTTTCAAGTTACCAAAATATGTCCCAATGAGGCTCTTTGCCTTAGAGTATTTCAGACAAATGATAAATTCTGACATAGTCCATTTTTGCAATGCAAAGAAAAAAGCTCAGCTCAGGATTAAGAGTCAATTAGGTCCTTTTGTCTGTAATTCTAGAGATGCTGGAAAAGAAGTTGAAAAAATCCTAGAAGATTATCTCAAATTGCAAAAACGTTTCCACTAGGTACCTTATGACCCAAACAGTTTTATTTGTGATAGGAGGATGAAAAACAAATTGTCACCATACCTTCATAATAGAATTCCAGAAATTGAACAATTTGCAAATATGGATGAATGGATGGAAGGGACCTTAATAGAACAAGATAGTGAACAGGTCAGTGTTGAAAATATTATGAAAGATATTGAAAAAATACTTGACCTAGACTCTTTTGGGCAGGTGCAAAGACCATGAATTGGTTTTTCCTCTGCTGGAACCTCTCAACAAAATTTGCAGGAAATCAGTGCACTAGCCACAATAGCATCCAAAGGAAAGGAAAAGGAGACTGATACACAAGTCACAGAGAAATTCACAATGACAGAGCAGCCTGAAACTTCCAAGGAATAGGCTCAAATACAGACTTATCCTACTTAGATTAGTGTGGCAGAAATTTCAGTTTTGCAAACTCCCCTCAATGAAGAAAAAGGTAGGAAGAGAGATGCAGAAATAGCTACCCCTATCAGTGGATCTTCAGAACAACCTGATGTTAAAAGACAAAAATTAAATCCTCTTTCAGAAGTAGAATTTGTTCAAGAAAACCCTGATAGTCAGAGGAGAGAAGAGTTAGATAGTCAACAAACATGCACAATTAGTGGGACATCCACTAATTCACAGAAAAAGGAGTTACAAAGACATCAAAGTACAAAAGTATCATCCTAGATTATATCTCATTTTGTTAGGAGATATTATTTATAATTTTTTGTATAAATACTCCCTCAATTGGAGTATTGAGGGGTGGATTCTTAGACTTTGCTGTAACATTGATTACTTTGGAATAAAGTGTTGTTGGACAAATTTCGTATGGCCAGCTGGATAAGGAATTGATGCAAAAGAATTTTCACAGGATTCTTGAGTCAGACAACGGATCAATAAGTCATCTATCTCTTATGTTTTGAAGTTTTATACTAGTTTATTATACCATCTGTGTTTCTTATCTGAATGATTAACAAAAAGGAATAAATCAGAAGGTGCTTAAGTGCAATCTGTTTTCAATCGTTGTTATTCTAAATGTTTTCTTCTGAACTAGTTTAAATAGTGAATTCTTAATTGCTCCTGTTTTCTAGTTTATTCATTTTGATTATTTAGTAAAGAATTCTTAATTGCTCTTTATTAATAATCATTCAATTTCCCTCTTTCGAAAATATTGAAGGATTCTTTATTTCCCTTCACCCATTTCGAGTCCATTCCATTCATCTTAGATCTATAATTGTTCCCTATTTAATTACCTTGCCCTGTGAAACCATCTCTTGTTAAGAAACTTAATCTATTTAATACATCTTTCTTTGACTCCATTAGCCCAATGGCCTAAATTACTCAGTCTTACCCTCAACTATAGAATTTAATCACCCAAATTTCAATCAAAATCCCTGAACTTTCATAACTAGCCTAATACCTTTCAAAACAAAGTTAAAACATAAAGAGAGAGCCCTCTCTGGGTACAGATTGGCTAGATTCTGTACCTAAAATTTGGTTTGTGGTTACCTCAGACCCCTTTCCTTTTCCCTAAAAATTCAAGGAAAAGCTGAGTGATAACAGGATCAACAGGCAGAGAAGGAGCAGGAGCAGGGATCTGGATTAGAAATCCAAGTGATGAGAGTAAGTTATTTTCCTATAAACTGAACTTTGATTGCACGAACAACATGGCTGAATATGAATCCTTGATTTTGGGTCTAGAATTTTTGAAAAGAATGAATGCTCAAAACATTTCTATTTTTGGAGATTCAGAATTAGTCATAAAATAGATTGAGGGTTTTTATCAAACAAAGGTCACAAGGATGAAAGCATATATGAATTTGGTTTTGGACATGTTAGAAAACTTTCAAGCCTTAAAATTCATAGTCAAAACTAGAGAACAAAACTCCATTGCTGACTCTATTGCTGTCTCTGCAAGTCTTTTCATTATTCTTATGCACTCCACAGAAAAGTATGAGGTTGAGGTCCACCATAGGCCAACCATCCCTGATAATATTACTCATTGGAAAGTTTTTGAGGATGATCAACAGGTGAAAAGCTTTATGCTGAAAGAATAGTTTGAAAATGTACAAGTAGATCAACAAAATATGTTGGCTGAATCTAAAGGGAATTCTGAAGTTTTACTACTAAAGAATAATTCCATACCAAAGGGACTCATACCTCTAGAATTTTTTTTTGATCAGAATGATGTTTTTAAATCCCCTAAGATACAAGCTGATGATGAAGAAGTTGAGATCTGTAAACTTGGTACTATAGCTATGCCCAAGATGATTAAACTTTCAAAATTTCTTTAAGCCGATATGAAGTTTAAGTATGTTGAAATGATGAAGAGATTCATAGATGTCTTTGCTTGGAACTATGCTGATTTGAAAGAATATGACCCCACCATTATTCAACATACTATTACCATAAAAGAAAATGAAAAACCCTTCAAGCAGAAGTTAAGGAGGATCAACCCACTTCTCATGCCTTTGATTGAGAAGGAAGTTAAAAATATCTTTGATGCTAAAATCATTGTTCCAATCAGATTTTAAAATTGGCTTGAAAATTTGGTTCCAGTTAGGAAGAAGAGTGGAGAAATCAGAATATGTATTGACTTCAGAAATTTGAATAAAGCTTCCCTGAAGGATAATTATCCCCTCCCAAAAATGGATCAAATTTTGCAAACTATTGTTGGTTCTCATAGAATGTTTATTCTTTATGGTTTTTCAGGTTATAATCAAATCATTGTGCATTCTGATGATCAGGAAAAAACAACCTTTACTACACCATGGGGTACTTTTATGTATGCTAAGATGCCATTTAGTCTCATGAATGTAGGAACTACCTTTCAGAGGGAAATGGAGATTTCATTTTCTGAAGAGAAGGACAAGATGGTGGTTGTGTATCTTGATGACATAACAGTATTGTCAAGGAAGGAAGAATATCAGTTGAAACCCTTGGAAATAATTCTGCTGAAATGTAGAAGGTTTGGCATCTCTCTAAATCCCACCAAAAGTATTTTTTCTTTAACTTCAGGTAAATTACTTGGGCATATCATTTCTAAAGATGGGATTAAGATTGATCCAAACAGGGTCAATGCAATTCAGAAGGTGGAGTTGCCAAGAAGTAGGAAGGAGATTCAATCTTTTCTTGGAAAGGTAGATTTTGTAAGGCGATTTATTCCTATTTTTTCTGAGATTGTGAAGGACATAACAAGGATGCTAAAGAAGGGAGTTGATATTAAGTGGAAAACAGAGGCAAGAAACTCATTTGAAGAGATCAAAACAACACTCATACAAGCACCAATATTGATTAGTCCAGATTTCTCAAAGGAATTTCTGGTTTTTACCTTTGCATCAGAGAATACTATTGTTGGAGTTCTACTACAAAAAGGACATCAAGGTATTGAGCAGTTGATTTCTTTCTTTAGTAGGACATTAGCTAATTCTGAGCTGAAGTATAATATCTTAGAAAAGAAAGCCTATGCTTTGGTGAAGGCTATCAAAGATTTCAGAATTTATATTCTGCATTCTCATATTATGGCATTTGTTCCTAATATTGTTGTGAAAGACATCCTCACTCAAGCCGACCCTAATGGTAAGAGGGGGAAATTGATTGCCAAGTTGGTAGAATATGATATAGAGATTAAACCAACAAAAATGTTTAAAGGGAAAGGCTTGGAAACGCTGATGGCACAGTCAAACTTTGATTGTCTTGATATAAATTTGATTGTAGAAATATCAGAAATTTCAGATGATGAGGAGGAATTAGTTCCTATTGAAAAAAAGTATATCATTTCAGATTGGTACAAGAAAGTTATTTTTGTCCTACAGCACCCTAAAGCACCTGCTGATTTAACAAATTCCAAAGCGAGGTTTGTTAAGCTGAAATCTTTGAGATAATTTATATTTGACAAAAATCTGTTTTGAAAAGATATTGGTAGAATTTTGCTGAATTTTTTGCTGGAAGAGGAGGCTGATAAAGTGATTGAGGAGTTCCACAAAGGGGATTGTGGAGGTCACCACTATTGGAAGGCGACGATGAACAAAATTTTGAGAGCAGGATATTATTGGCCTACAATGTTTAAAGATGTCTACAAGAGGGTTGATGCCTGTCATGAATGCCAGATTTTCGAGGGTAAGAAGAAACTTGTACCCTTACCTTTGATACCTATTTATGTAGAAGCGCCATTCCAGCGGTGGGGACTAGATTTTATTGGGGAGATTCGTCCATCATCTTTAGGTCAACATCGTTGGATTCTTACAACGACTGATTACTTCACCAAATGGATTGAAGCAATCCCAACTAGGCAAGAAAATGATTCTGTGATTATTTCTTTTTTACAAAATAATATCTTGTCTAGGTTTGGTTGCCCCATGAAGATTATAACTGATAATGCACAGGAATTTAAGTCTAAGAAGCTGATCAATTTCTATCATCAATATCATATTACTCTCGGGCATTCTACTACATACTATTCGCAAGGAAATGGCCTTGCTGAATCTTATAACAAGAGCATTGTAAGGATCATTAAAAAGGTGTTCCGGGAGAATAATAAGGCTTGGCATTTGAAACTAAAGTATGCCTTATGGGCTGACAGGATATGCACAAAGAGGTCAATCGGAATTTCACCATATGAGTTGGTATATGGCACTGAGGCTATTTTTCCTACATCACTAAGGGTACCTGTTATGAAGCTGATTCAAGGGCTAGAAGAGGAACCCAAATGCAATCCAGAGGAGAATTAATGAGCTGATAGCTCTGCAAGAGAAAAGGAATGAGGTTTATGACAATAATCAACAATCTCAAAACAAAATCAAGAAGACATTTGATAAGAAGATCAAGGAAGAAAGTTTTCAAATTCAAGATGAAATGCTGAAATGGGAGGCTAGAATCGAGGAGAAAGGCAAACATAGTAAGTTTGAGAACTTATGGAAAGGTCCTTTCAAGATAGCTGCTTTTCATGGAAACAATACTTACATATTGCAAGAGATAGATGGAAGACCATATGCTGGAGGACCTATCAATGGCAGGATTTTGAAGCATTATTCTTCCTAAAATTTGATGGGTTGTTCATGTCATTGTATATATTCCATTTTATAATATTTTTCTTCTAATAATGACAAGCTAAATCAACAAGCTTCAGCCTGAGGTGAAGGCCATTAGAGCTTGAGGAAGAAGCTTGGCGATTTCAAAATTTTTACTATTTTGGTCAAGAAAATGGATAGCAGCACTAGAACTACTAGTTCTTAGTGTACCATAGGGGCACACTATCCCAAGTGGAGCCACTGTTATCACCAAAAAAAAAAAAAGTTTTTCAAAATACATTGTATGTCAACTTTGTTTTTGATCATGGTCTAAGTAAGTCTTACAGTCATTTTAGTTTGGTTAAGGGTAGGTTATATATTTTAGAGGTTTAGGGTTCATCATCTGAATTCAAATAAGGTCTTTCTAGGTCCATTCCATGGTAAAAAATTCACATTTTCATTCAAGAGTCATTTAAGTAAGTTTCGGGGTAATTTTCCGCAATTAGCCAAGAATCCACTATTTCATAGTGCCGTTAGTTCAAAAAGGGAGTTTTGCGCTATGAAAGCGCTGCTACTTTCGTAGCGCAAAGTGTGAAAATTACACTGTGAGCGTTACGAAAGCACGATTTCTTAGCTATCGTGTCAAATAAGCTGAGATCTGTCAATTTCAGTTGGGGAATGATATGATAGGGGTATGGTGAGTCAGTTAGTTACCATATTCGATGTACCTACCTGTCCTACAATCATCATAGCTGTTACACCATTTTTTGGTCATCTAACCTATTATCATTAGATGGACCCAAGTACACCATGTAAGACCAATTTTACCCTAAATAAAATTGCTTTCACTATGTGAAATAACTTAGTAAAACACCTTTATTAAGTTGTTTATGGTCTAAACAGGAAACCCCAAAAGGAAATAATAAACAAATCTATATTTGTTTATATTTCCTAAAGGAATAATTAGTTAAACATCAATTTAATTATTATTCCTGGTCATATTTAACCCAAAACAAGGAAATCAATTAAATAAATCCTTATTTATTTGATTATTTCCTAGAAATAAGTTATTTAATCCTTATTTAAATAATATTCCTAGTTAAATTTGACTAAATCATTTATAAATAATTAAATAAATAATTATTTATTTAATTATATTTCCACCATTTCCTTAAAATAATAAATAAATCAATTATTTATTTATTATTTATAAATAAAGGATTTGACCCAAGTCAAAAATCCTTTTCCCTCCAACAAATATAATAAAATATTCCTAAAAGGTGGTTCTAGAATTTAGTTAATAATATTTTATTCATGCACCAAGTTCTAGACTACCCTAATATTTTGTTATAAATAGAAGGGTTTTCCCATTCATTTGTCACCTTTTGTTGCATATTAGATCACTCTGGATCTATACTCTTGGTCTGACTTTAAGCCGTTATCATTGTCACATTCTCCATTATTTACTTTGTGAGCTCCCTTTGAGTTCTATGTTTGTCTGAGTTTTCTACACCAACAAGAGAGAGAAATGCTAGATCTGAAGCGCTGAGGACTTTCAAGAACCCATCCCATTGAGGAGAATTGGAAACACCTTTCTTGTTTTCCTCTCAGGTGCCCTTAATATAAAAATTCTTTCAAAAATATTGTTCTTGTCTTGTCTATTGGATGCATGGGGAAAATTTTTATTTTCACTGCTTAATGTCTTTTTATGCATAGATATGGATTTGTGCAGCTTTTGGCTTGATCAACTAACTGCAGATTTGAAGATATTGGCAGCCATATTTGATGTTAGGGTTATTTTTTATGCGTAGCTAAAGTGGTCTTTTTTCGTACACTTCGACAAAAGGTTCATACTAACAATAGCCATGATAGGATATTAATGAAACATCATTTAGTCATGAGGTGACATCTCTAATTTGAATTTTTTTTTGCCCAATTGAGTCATATCTGTTTCATTTACCTTCACATATGTTGCCCGAGCTCTGAAGCAGTAAAGATAAGTTTGTGGTTGTTCTATGCAAAGACAACTTTCACCATTACTAAGCGAGGCTATTCATCAAATCAAGTGAGGCCGTTTTACAGATTTTAGAGAAGCTAACAGGTTTTTTTATAGGAGACGTGACAGAGGAGAAGAAGGTCCACAGAGGGGGACATTATCTAAGATAGGAGCCTGAGAATGCAAATGCTATTGTTGAGGATCAAATGGTGATGGATGCTTTTAGCAAAGCTGGCTGTCTCAAATTTTGTGAAAATTTGCAAGGTTGCCGCACTCAGGTGTCCAAAGAGTTTGCTTTACATTTCAGTGGAACCACTACCAAAATTGGAATGATAAATATGCCAGTTACACTTGAGATCATAGCTTTTGTGACAGAGATACCAAGGGGACAAGAATCTTGGTTTAAAGGTTTTAGGTTTGACATGGAACCATGCAAGGAATTTATGAAACCTGAATATGTAGATATGGACCTGAAAAATGCAATACCTAGAAGCTATTTCAAGGAAAAATATGTGAAGCTGCTATTCAATATTCAAAGATACTTCACATGTGAAGGCAGGTACCAATAAGTTTACACTTATCATTTCAAACTGCTGTTACATTTGACAGGTATGATATCATTACATTTACCATTTTACTTCCATAGAAGCCTTGCCAAAATGGCTAACAAAGTCCAAGCCAAATCTGATGGATGTGAAACATCTTTGTTTCATCACGGTTTGATAAAGTTGTTGGTTTTGAATGAGCTTCAGAAAATAAATAGGGATTTGTCTTTTATTTATTTATTTATGAGTGGATTTGAAATGGAAACCCTAACCCATTAGGAGAATTTTGAAGTCTAAAATGGGCCTCCTAAGGAAATAAGAAAATAATAGCTAAATCAATAAAATAATATTTATGAATTTGCAATTCACTTTTTGCACCACAATCAATGTAACCATGGTTAAATTGAATTCAAAATTTGTACCAAAATAAAATTAATAAAAAATTGTATTGATGTGACTAAAAATAAGAATGAGTTTTTCAAGAAAAAATCGTTATCACTAAACAACTAATGCATTTTTCCTTTGTACTTAAATAACTTAAAATAAAATATAAATGTAAATTCATAAATTATTAATTATATAATATGTTATCAATTAAAATTTATATTATTTAAATTATGTAATAACATGTAATTAATGTACAATATAAAAATAATATAATAAATGTAATATATTATTTTATGTATGAATTTTATTCAAAAAATGTGAAATGACATTTATTATGAGTACTTTAATTTGAATTTAAAAGTACTTAGCACTACCATGGTTAACCATGAAAATAATATAATAAATGTAATATATTATTTTATACATGATTGTTATTCAAAAAATGTGAAATGGCATTTATTATGAGTACTTTACTTTGACTTTAAAAGTACTTAAAGAACTACCACGGTAAACCATGAGTTTTTATCCACCTTTGAGAATGTGACAAGTAAGTACCTTTAATTCAAGCAATGCCACCTCAACCATTAGGGATGATGTCATCTCCTAAAATGTGATTGGTTCTCATAAAGTGAATTTTGATTGTACATTTTCCTTAGGAGGCCCATTTTAGACCTCAAAATTTCCCTAATGCCCAGCTAGAAACCCTAATATTAAGGGGAATCCTTCACCACCAGTAGCAGAATCCAATCAGCTAGTGGTTACTAAAGCAAAGAGGTTTGTAAAGTTGAAACCAAGGAAACAGGTTGAAGATAGAACAAAGAAAACATCAGTGCTTGTTGCAAAAACTCCATCACCTGCAAAACAGAGAGTAGAAAGGGTCAAAGAAACAGAACAAAAACAAGTGGCCAGTAAGCAAGAGATCCAGAGAAAGACAAGAAGCCAAGAAACAACATCAAAGGGAAAAGAAGCTGTTTCAGTGACAGAGGACAGCCCAATGATGAAAGGCAAATTGGATGATATACTTCATGCAATTGATATAGAAGAATCACCCATTGTGCCAGCATATTTCATTGAAGTAGATGAACACAAACAGAGAAAAATGAAATCAATAAAGAAATTGGAATTTGAAGGTGAGAATGCAGCCTTTGTTTTCCAAGCTAGGAAAAATTTAACTAGGTGTGCAAAGAAACTCCAAGAAGGCAGTAAAGATGTCCAAGTAACTATTGAAGTAGCCAGAGTCCCTGAAGAGGTGGTTGATCTCTCATCACCTATAGTGGAGCATGCAGCCAACAAGATAATGAAGGGAAAGGAACACATGACAGAGTGTCAACTGTTGGAAGAAAGACTGAAGCTATTAAACCAAGAGATGAATATGATGAGAAAGAGGGCCAGAAAGCACAACATTGAAAAGACAAGGTTCAAGAGGATGAAGGTTGTTTCAGAAGGTCAAACAGTTTCTAGGTCAGAGATTCCAAGCAATGCAGAGCAGTTTTTTACATGGACAGTTCTAGCTATTAAAGAAGAAAAATTTGTTACAGTGATCAACACTCATTTGAGAGCCAGTAATAGAAAGCTAAGAGGCCAAGTGAAGGATTTGGAGCTGCAGTTAAAACAATCTCAAAATGAACTAAGGAACAGAGGTACAAAATGACAAATTCAAAGAAAACGCAAATGGAAAATGAGGAAGAAATTTTATGAAGGTTATGTTTTTAGTCCAAATAGCTGATGCATTTGATGAAGCTAGTGATTTTCTAAAGTTGTGGCACCTTTTGGTTTCAAATTTTGAAGAAAATCTTGTTAAAACTGCTTACATAACAGTTTCGTAACGCAAACAGTGCAAAAAGGGTGAAATGCGCTATGAAACTACTGTAGCAGCTTTTTCACCCTTTCCTTATCAAAATTTGGAGGGAAGATCATGTGTTTTGACTTGAAATTTCTAAGGAAGCTATGTCAAGTGAATATCAAAGTAATCCTAAAGGAAAGGAAGCAAAATTTTGAAGGAAAATAGGTAAAAAGACTGCGCTACGAAAAGCGCTACGAAACTGTGTTGTTTTCGTAGTGCAGGTCTGTTTTCACTGTTTTGAGAAGTTCAAAGTCGATTTTACACAGCTAGCACGAGAGGATGAATTTGGACATATGCTAATCATGTTCCTGATAGCAATTAGCTTCAAAGTTATGGGTTATTAGTGGTCAGAGTGTCTCAAGAAACTAAAAGAATCCTAAGCCTTAAAATAGGGAAGCAGTTTCCTAGTTTGCAGGAGATCAACATCATCAACATTATCGTCATAACAGGTTGGAGCTCATCATCAAGATTTGAATTAATGGAAAGATAGGTGGGAAATGATATAATTAAGTTTAGATACGGTTGTTTGAGTAGAGTTAAAAGAGCTCTAATTCTATTTGTAATAGGACTCTGTATTAGGTTTACAACTGTTTTTGTAATAAATACCATGTTTTATGGAAAGATAGGTGTCAAAGCATAGGAATTCGATGTATCTAGCTGTAGATAAGCTTATCTTATGATGTAAATGATCTATAAAATATCAAGGAGTCGAAATAGAAAGGGTTAGACATTTGTTAGCAAAAAATATTGTGTTTATTGTAAGTGATTGTTTTCAGCTTAATGATGCTCTGACTTCCTTCATAGACAAAATGACTGCGTGTTTCACTGTTCTACATGTGTATTCCTTGATTTGAACTCTGATATGCCTGATTTCCATGCTAGGTAGATTTTTTTGGTTTTTCTGAAGCTATTATGACTCCATAAGCCCAATGTACACTTTATAATGTGATTTACAACCAGTTTATATCATTTATCTGCTTTTATCCTATATAGAGTTAGCCATCTACATATTTATCAAAAATCATAAACCCTTGAGAGAGCCCTAACAGGTTGAGGAGGTTAAGCCTTAGCCAAAAGATTGGTCTTAAACAGTTACATGAGATTAACTTGATTGGAAGCCTATCAGGTCTGATTTTGTGATAACAGCGCTAACAGGCCGACCCCACTGCTCCTGCAGGGCACTGCGCTAACGCAGAAGACCTCCAAACAACAATTTCTTTGCCCTAAGTCACAAATTTATTCTTCCAGTTGGACTCCGAAGGTCTACAAAGAGCTAAGAGCTGGTAGGTGAGATTCCCTCCATATCTCCCAAGCAATTTTCAATAAGTTTTAGTATTTTTTGGCTATGAAGTAATCAAACCCTAGGTGGGTAAACCCTAGGTCTTTCATGAAAAATGAACCTTTGTTTTTGAACCTCCTTAAAACTAGTTTGATGTCATTTAAGGGTAAGTAATTTAGGGTGGTTGTAATACACTTTTAAGAAAAGCCTCCTTAAGCTCCAAGAAACTTAATCCTTGAACCAACCTCCACATCCCTGATTCACTACAAGTTGACTTCATCACCATCTTCATCTTGCTTCACCAAACCCTAATTTCTCAACCAACATCTCCAACACTGTTACCGATGAAATAGGTAACCTGACCTCAAAACGGGAACTCTAGCCCAAAAAGTCTCAAAAAACATGAAAAAACACCCAAAAAACAAAAAGTGTGTCTTCCAGAATGCACTTGGTTTTTTTTGAAGGTCAAATTTCAACATTTTATAGAATTATGCTAAAAACAAAATTGTTTGTTGAAAAAAGGATTGAAAAAACACCCTCAAAACAAAACCAGTTGATGCTGGAATAACAAAAAAAAAAAAAGTGTCATAATTTGACACTTGTAACAATGGAATTAAAGACAACATATTAGGACATTTTTTAAAATCGTAAATTTCTAACATTTTTGATAGATGATGTTAAAGATAAACAAATACATGTCTGAAGGGCCTATCATTTCGAACAATTTTCATCCATGTTGTTAAACATAAAATATCTTGACTTTAAACAACCCCAAAATTGTAATTATTGTCAACCATAACCTTAAAGATAAAATTTGGTAGCGCATAAAAACCTTAATGACAAGTTGTAAATCTAAAGTTTTTCAATCTTAAGTGTTAAACATACTTGACAATGAAATTATGGAGAAATTATAAGACTTAACAATTTAAAAAAATGAACAAGTAAATAAAAAAATTATCATTGAACAGAAACAAGTAAGAGTAATTTTAATTTTAAAGGATAAAAACTTATCTTTTTTCAAATCTTAGCATAAGACAAATTTAAATATAATTTCAATCAAAACCTAAAAATCAAGCATCAAAACAAAGTGTTATGTTTCAATGACGCATATAATTATTAAAACTTTTAAAAGTATCTTATACCAAATGGTAACAATACATAATATCATGGTAATATCACTGCATAATCTAAAAATTCAACATTAGTTTCTATTTTCTATTTTACTTATAATTAAAATACCAACATTGGTACATTGAATATAACATAAATTATTTTTGTAATTCATTGTTGCATTGTCGATATTCTAAAGAGATGAATTCTTCATAATTAAAACATATAATCCAACAAACATAGAAATGTCTCATAACTTCATGAAAAATGAGATGGAAGTCAAAAAATTTATTTCAAGTTACCATGCAAACATCAATTACATAAAAGTGTCTTAGATAGTTATTCAAAATCAGCCATAGGTTCTGGCACACCATCATAATCTACATCTTCAAATGAATGGCTCGATGCAGATGAAGATGATCCATATTCTTCTCTTTCATCAACTAGTGCTCCATCTGAGTCAACATGCATGCCCACCATTTCAGAGTTCAAAAGTCTTGTAGATCTACGTCTACATTCTGCAGAGTCCCATCTCAACAATAATTGTTCTGGTAGCAATTTCTTCAAAATATTTATGGTATGCAACCAAAGAGTTCCTCTCTTTGTCAAATTGAAGTCATACACAAGAATGTCAACATCCTCCAATTTTAATACATCTGTGCGGCGACGATTTATATTTGTGCCCTTTCTTTTTCTCTTTCTGCCAATTCTTTTTTCCACTACCATCTCTGGCTTGTACACACCATTGAAAGGGTGGGTACTTGTGGCATACCAATGTACATTAACAACTGTAATCTCTTCATTTTCATTAATGACCTTTATAACCTTGGCAATCCAGAATGGATAGCCAAGTGGATCTTCATCTGCTAACACTGCTATCATGCAACCCTCCTTAAGATCCTGCACAAAACCCCTGTAAAGGTCTTCCATGGCTTCACATTGTGCACGTGATCTTCTAGAACCAATATAGATTTCTCTTTCCTCTACCTGTGGGGAATTAATAATAGCTTGAGGTTGTTGTTGTTCAACATTGTGTTTCCTGATGTTCATGTTCATTTGGCATATTTTGTGGCAAAAAAAAAGGAGTCTTCAAAAGCGTATCCCCATTTATTGATCTTGAAATCATATCACTTTGATTACTGAAAAAAGACTCCCACCAAACTGAATCAGCAACATCGAAGTATTCAAATGTATCTCTAATACATCTTTTAATTTCCTCTAGACATTTAGAATAATTTATGTCTCTCTTCTGCCTTCGTGCATTATGGAGTTCAGAAACTGACTGTAATAACAATATCTTTGATGAAAACATTGGACGCTCTGGAATGAACTTCAAAAATGCTAAACCTGATGATGGTCCCCATTCTTCAACAGTTGAATACTTCTTGCCCCATATAAGTGTTATCCCATCAATTTTTTTGATACGAAATTGATGCTGGAAGCTAATGTCGTTAAGTTGTTCAATGCATTTCTCCTCACCATACGATCCAAAAATAAACCTTCGCATGTCAATAGTTTCTTCCAACACATGAAAAACAGGCTCTGGAATGTACGATTTCTTAATACATTCAATTAATGATGGCAGGCTCCCAACACCTTTCCTCCTCAATGTTACTGAAAAACGACCGAACATTTGATCAATATGATCATGAGTATGCCCAACAAGAAGGAAACCAACCTTTATCTTTTTAAAAATCCCCAATTCAACGAGCATGTTTAGATACCCAAAAAGAACTTGATTTTTGTTCTCACAACTTGTGTTGTCTAATTGTAAATACAAAACTTTAGGAAGAATCCCAGACCAATGAGTAACCAAATCATGGATTATAGTTATGGTCAGATTTGCATCATTGTGAATATTTGGAGTTGTGAAGAAAACTCTTGGAAACATCTTCTCATTAAATACCATACAACCAACCAAGTGAAACTGAATGAAATTTTCCTCCTGTAATTTTTTTGGCGTGCGGACAAAATGTGGAAGAAGTGTTTTCTTTTGGTCCATACCATCAATTATCAATCCTAGATATTTATTTGGATGATCATAACACTTCTTTCGATGTTTATACAACTTTTGCCTTTCACTTGTTTGCTGATTGCGATGGTCTTGAAGTTCTTTGACAATGGAATCTGTACATAAAATAAAAGAAACATATGAATAAATATATTTTCATAGTTGATAAGTATCAAATTTTAAAAAACAATGTTTTGAACACATACCTCTTTCCGCCCCTTGACGTTTATCTCTTTTTGATTTAAGAGAAGCACATGTGCTGCAAATCCCCATCCTTGTCTTCTTAGGAATACGAACATTGTTGAATTCAGTTTTCCATATCCTTGTAAAATAAGAATATGTAATAAAATTACCAATTCCTTCAACAGCTTCTGCATAATCTTTGTATAACATGAATATTTCTCGTCTCGAGAAATTATCTGGAATATGTATTTTGTCTTTATTTGGCATACACTCTCCATGATTTGAAAAGAAGTCTTTCATCCATGTCTTAGCAGTATTTGCAAACGGCCCCACCTCTCGTTTATAACGTGCTTCTGAATAATATGTGGGATCCCTTTCCAATCTATCCTGGATTCTTGACAAACGACAATTACCAATTGAATACAACATTTTGAACGCCTTTCTGCAAAGCAATACATTCCCAATATGATAATCATAACCTGCTAGTGTAGATTACATGCAACCCACTAAATATGAATTTTTCATGGTTTTATTCATTGACATATATGTTTTCCTTTTCTCCAAAGCAAAGTTGAAATCCATATTTTTCAAGCAATCCCTTCGACAACATTCACTTGAAATCAAATGAACGACAGAACTTCTTGTCGTGAGATATTTTGTCCTCGCCCTTGTATAACTAGAATGCTTTGGATTGATATGAAAAGGTCTAATCCTACTCCTAGTTGCAATATTTGCTTGCAACAGCTTCATCATTCCATCATCCTTTGTAAAAGTAGTTTCATCACCATTAGGAGGAATATTATCCCCACTATCATCATCCTCAACATAGTTAAGAAATTCATCAACATCATTGCGTGAAAAATTTTCTTTACCATCATCAGTTGAAGAAAACATTTCACAAGAATCATCGACACTTTTGTAACCCTGACTCAAAAGAAATTCTTCACCATCTTGACTCATGCTTTCAAATTCTTCCCTGGGAGGATTCAATTCTTCATCACCATGAGTGTCTTTGAAATGGTCACTTGGAGAAAATGCAATATTCAGATCTGTGCCTCTAAAATTATCATTTGCAAGAAACTCTTCATCCTCCCCTTCCTCAGTGGTGCTCTCATAATCCTTGGGATTAGGCATAAGTGGAAGCTTTGAATTTGTATTCACTATAATTTCTTCATCCTGCCCCTCCCCTTCCTCACTGAAGCTCTCATAATCCTTAGGATTAAGAATAAGTGAATGCCTTGAATCTATATTTATTGGAAATTCTTCATCCCCCCCTTCATCAGTGGTTAAATTATAATCGTTATGATTAGGATGAAGTGAAAATTTTAGCTTTGGAAATTCATCCCCATCTTCATCAGTGGTGCTGGCATAATCCTTAGGATTAGGAAAAAGTGGATATTTTGATGCTACAAATTCTTCATTCCCCTCTTCCTCAGTGGTGCTGACATAATCCTTAGGATTAGGACGAAGTGCATATTTTGACTTTGCAAATTCTTCATTCCCCTCTTCATCTGTGGTACTGACATAATCCTTAGGATTAAGACGAAGTGGAAATTTTGACTCTGGAATTTTTTCGTCCCCCTCTTCATCAGTGGTGCTTGCATAATCCTTAGGATTAGGACAGAGTGGAAATTTTGACGCTGTAAATTTTTCATTTCCCTCTTCATCAGTGGTGCTGGCATAATCCTTAGGATTGGGATGAAGTGGATGTTTTGACTCAGAAACATTATCATTCTCCTCTTCATCAGTGGTGCTCGCATAATCCTTACGATTAGGAAGAATTTGATATCTTGACTCTGGAAATTTTACATCTCCCTTTTCATCAGTGGTGCTGGTATACTCCTCAGGATTAGGACAGAGTGGATATTTTGACTCTACAGATTCTTCATTCCCCTCTTCATTTGTTGTTCTCGCATAATCTTTAGGATTAAGCTGAAGTGGATATTCTTCATCTCTCTCTTCATCAATGGTGTCCTCATAATCCTTGGGATTAGGACGAAGTGAAACTTTTGACTCTGGAAATTCTTCATCATGCCCTTCATCACTGTTGCTTTCATAATCCTTAGGATTAAGAGTAAGTGGTATAATTGGCGCTCGATTTACAGAAATTTCATTTTGCTGCACCTCATCAATTTTGTTCTCATCATCTTTAGGATAACGACCAAGTCAATTTTTTGACTCTCTATTCATGGTGAACGAACTCTCATTATATTCATCACTCTGAATAGAGTTGTTGCGTGACGAAGATGTTGATGTTGTAGAAAGAAAAACTTCACTATCAGAAGAAACCATGGCTTTCAACAAGAATAGGTTGAATGATACAAATTCCTCTCCCACTTACAATATATAACTTAAAGACTGAAAATTTCCCTCCAAATTTTCCCTCCAAAAAAATTCACGAAAAAATTTCCCTCCAAAATTCCCCCCCAAAAAATTTCACGAAAAACTTTCCCTCCAAAATTTTCATTTCAAATATTTGGTACAAATATTAGTCAAAAAATGTATTTAACAATTTTTCAATAAACTGTTTATGTTGAAATATTTTACCGATATTTATATATAAAATATCCACAAAATATTTCTATCATGGATGCCTTCCAAACTAAAATAATGTTTTTATTTGAATGATTTAACATTGACTAGATATAAGTATTAACTATAATATTACTATAATACCTACATGCAAATATTAACTATTTTAACTATAATGACTACATGTAAATATTTTAAATTTTAAATTTTAAACTTACGTTATATTCATCTAAAATATATTTCAAAATTTATTAATAAACTGTTGGTCTTCAAATATTTCATCATACTTTCTATTCAAAGTATGATGAAATATATTATTCCTTTCATGCATGTCTTCGAAACAAAGTATTCCTTTCATGCATATCTTCGAAACTAAAATAATTTTCTTATTTGAATGGTTTAAGATTGACAACATGTAAATATTTACAAAAATAACATGTAAATATTAACTATTTAAACTATAATATTAACTATAATTAACTACATGTACATATTTTACATTTTAAAATTTAATCCCATGATTTTAAACATTGATTACATGTAAATATTAACTATGATAACTAAATGCAAATATTAACTATTTTATCTATAATATTAAATATAATTACCTACATGTAAGTATTTCATATTTTAATTTTTAATCTGAGATTATATTTGAATTATTCAACATTCAATACATGTGAATATTAAATAAAATATTAACTATGATAACTACATGCAAATAATAAGTATTTTAACTATAGTCTGAACTATAATAAACTAAATGTAAATATTTGAAATTTGAAATTTTAATCTCACCTTCGTTAAACAGTAAACCAATCAGATAATATATGCTATTTAAAAGGAATGATTGTTTCTATTCATCACATCATATCAAGTTTTCTGGTATTTGTTAGAGCAAATTTTTGGAGGTGTTGCGTTGGCATTGGTAACTTCGTGGAGGCATTGCATTGGCATTGGAGGCGTTGTGTTGCTATTGGTAATTTTGTGGAGGTGTTGCATTGACATTGGTAACTTCGTGAAGGCATTGCATTGGCATTGGAGGCATTGTGTTGCTATTCGTAATTTTGTGGAGGCGTTGTGTTGGCATTGGTGACAACAGCTTTTTGCATTTCAAAGGTTAGTTTTCCTTCTATTCTATCAATTTAAAGACGATTTTGGGGAAAATCTGTTTTTCTATAGTTTTTTGTGTCCAAAAACTATTTTTTTAAGGTTTTTAGGTTCAAAAACCTTAATTTTTTAATATTTTTTTAGTGAAGAAAATGAAAAAAAAACTAATTTTTTTAGGGTTTTAAGGACAAAAATTTATATATATTTTTTCTTTTTAAAGACTTATAGGTTCATCTAGACAGAAAAATCCATAAAACGACCATACACATAAAAACAAAATATTATAACATTTTTTATTTGTTTTTTTTTATCATAAATATATCAGTGATTTCATTATTATTTTTTAAATTTTAAATTTTTTATTTTTATATTCTATTTTATTTTATTTTTTTTAATTTTAAATCTTAGTTTTATTCTTTTTAATTTTTTTTTCATTATTGTTTATATATATATATATATATTTTAATTGTATTGTGATATAGTTTTTTTTTTAAATTTATTATATTGTTATATTAAAACAAATGTTATATATATATATATATATATATATATATATATATATATATATATATATATATATATATTTTAAATTATATAATGTTTAGAAACAAAGACATAATTGTGATTTGATAAATTGTTTTTTTTTTTTTAATATTTGTTATATTTTGATATTTTTAACATTTTTTTTAATTATTAAATAACGTTTTAATAATTATATTATATTAAAAAAAAAAATTGTAATCGAATATATATATATATATATATATATATATATATATATATATATATATTAAAAATTAATCGTCGCTCGCGGCCGCGGAGCCCGCCGGGCGCTATGGTGGCTGGCGCCTCACGCCTTGTCGAATCGCCCTCCGCCTAACGGGGGGCTAGAGGGAGGCCGGGCCGCTTCGTGCGCCGCCTGTCTGGCACAATGCAATGGTCACATGGGAATTATGTCGGCTGCGTTAGGTCCCACGGGCGCACTACGCAGGGCGGGCTCACTCACTCACGCCATTGGTAGAGGGTCGATCTCGGGTCTGTCCCACACTTTGGGGGCCGGAGGCTGGCTGGCCGCCCAGGTGCGCTGTCACACGGCCATGAGTGGGCGATTAATTTTTAAATTTTTTTTTTAAATTTTTTTTTTTTAAATTTGTTTTAATAAAACATTAATATTATTATTATTATTTTTTAAATTTTTAAATTTTTTTTTATTTTTAATAATTTGTTTTAATAAAACATTTTTTAATTTTGGTTTTTAATTTTTTTTTTTTTTATTTTGTTTTTAAATTTTAAATTTTTTTTTTTTAATAATTTGTTTTAATAAAACAATTAAAAGTTCATAGAAACATTGCTATATATAAAAATAATAAAAAAATTGTTATATAATATAATAAAAATATTGTTAAATAATAATTGTTAAAAATCTCAAAATATAACAAATATATATATATATATATATATATATATATATATATATATATATATATAATTCATTAAACAACAATTATGTTTTGTTTTTAAACATTATATAATTAAAAAAAAATACAATATAATAAATTAAAAAAAAAACATTTATTTTAATATAACAATATAATAAATTAATTAAACAAAAAAAACTATACAACAATACAATTAAAAAAAAAATATATATATATATATATATATATATATATATATATATATAATATTTGTTACAAATAGTTAGTAATTTTTTTGTTTTTTTTTAAATATTAAACAAAAACTGAAGTTTGAAAATACTAGTTTATTTTTTTAAAATTATTTTATACAATTTAAACACATTTTTAAAATTTTTATACAATGTATTCAAAACATATTATATAGATATATATACATATGATTTATAATATTTTGTTTTTAAATAAAAATTTTTGTAGTTAATTTTACTGCTTTAATTTCAAACTATTTAGTTTTAGAAATAAATTATTGCACCCATGGTCAAGCCCTGTACCAAAACCACGAGTGGAATCACAAAAGCGGGTTGCCCATATCGCACCGCTTTTGCGGAGTAGGCGGTATTTCCTATTCGCGAGCGATTCCATAGGGAAAGCGACACGTGGCGAAGTGACCCCCGGAAAACCACCGTTTAACCCGTGCCATCGCACGTTAAAGTCCGACGTTGGAAGCCGAGCGAAATTGCCAAGAGTCGTTGATTTGGAGAAGGGCCATCGGACGGTGGTCGCACGTTGAACTTGCCCGGAGGTTAACTAAGGTGTGCAGAGGATAGCTAGGTACGATATGAGTGTTTGATTGGTTATTGATATATATAGGTGGGGCCGGAGTATAATGAAATTTTTTAATTAAACGATTGGCGGATAATTAGCATAAGTCTGGAGCGTGATTGTTGTAAGGCCGGGTGGTGAAATATAGAGCCGAAAGTTCATTACAAGTTATTTATTTAAAAAGAAACGTGGAGTATAAATACAAAGTGTTGAAAGTTAAACATTGGTTATAAGGCTTGGAGATAATATAAAGTCGGGAATATAAATTAAAGTCCAACCATTGTGGATGGTATTTATTTATCAAATTCTACGAATTTGATAAAAAAAACCCGAAGAAAGAAGAACTCAATTAAGACCCAGGCTGGAGGAAAAGAATGGGGTAAACCAGGGGAAAATGATGATAGAGCGATTGTAGACACACCAGCTCTCCTTAGGGGTCCAATTTCAGTTTTGTTGCGTCACACGATGATCTCTCTTCTCTGGCATTTACTTGTATTGAAGATCACTATTCTAGGAATAAGGGTTATTTTCTCCAAAAATAACCCTAGCCAAACATTGACAATGCATCAAGGATATCTTTCTATGCTTCATAAGTACATATGTTCTACTTCTAAATCATGTCTTGGAAGTGGTTGTTTCGTTGGAAATTATTCACTAGTTGGTTTCATACCAAAGTCTTTTTCACATTTTCAGCGTCCAATACATGAAAAAGATAATGGTTTAAAACAACATAAATATTTGAAATTTTGCAAGAATTGTCTGGCACACTTTGAATATGAATTTTGAAGTCAAGTGCATGATGCTGTATAGGATCAAGTGTCATTTTTAATACCAAATGTTTCACAAAAAACTTCTCAACATGCTACCCTGCAGTAAGGATTAAATGACAATATTGCATCAACTATTTCCATAATAAAAGTGCACCTCGGCCATAAGACTAAACAACTACAAATTTTGTAGATATAACAAGACCACACAATCAAATGTATTCCACAAGGCCAATACTGTATGAAAAATGAAAAGGAGTTTGCAACCAAAAATACCTTAGGCAACTAATTCAATTAGATACACCAAACCATCAACAAAAAGGAAAACCAACCTACTTGGCCCCAATATTTTCAACTGGGTCCTCTAATTCAACCAATAAAAAGGCAAAAACCATAGCATTGAGATAAATTTCTTTACACTGTCAATAACAATAAAATTTGACTCACTCATACCCCTTTCCTTTTAGACCACTGGGTAACAAATATGTTTCCTTTCACCTTTGAGTTTTCAAATTATGCCTACCAAATCTAAGACATTTAAGAGGGGGAACTAATACAACGTTAAAAAGAAAACTAGAGCACACATCTACAAATTACCTCCTTAGCTACTGTCACACCATCATTAACTATTTTCGGAAAACCATGCTTGCTCTCCAAGACAACATTTTGCCCTTCGCCCCAAGGGTGACTCCAACAAGATCAGCAAGTTTGTTCACACCGCCTGCAAGACAAATTGAAAATGATTTCAGTAAGTGTGCAATTGAATGCCAGACCATATGCCAAAACAACCCTCCATGAAAAATTAAAATAACACATTAAAATCGAATATAATTGGACAAGGAAAGATCCACCGCAGTGAAGTTTCACGTGTAGGTGACCTTCCTTTAAACATAATTTTTTATCTGACCTGCAATTTTTTGTCACTGAGCCATCCTTGTTGAAGTACAACTCCTTTTCCATAGCTCTTGTATTAACTACCTTCTCTTTGTCACGTAATCTCAGAGTCCCTCTTCTGCTTGAGCGATTAAAGGAAATGGGTGAAAAAAATGAAAGAGAAGACAATTGTCTGCCATAATTATCAAACATTGCACCCAACTTCTTCCCCTTTCCATTGTTACCCAATGAGGTAGATGTGGAAATTGTTGTCATACCGCCCAAAGCAGAGGCCATCTTCTCTTATGCTGAATATAGAATTAAAAGATCTTCATATTAGTATGAACCTTAAAAAACATGACTCCCATTGCTAAAAATCACTTTTAAGTTGTAACAGGCAAACTAAACAACTATCGCAACTTTTGGCAACTTCTGGAGCATTAAGAGAGAAACAACCAAAGAGAAATACAACCACAACCCTCATTTTAATGAGACCGGACTATATATTTGCATTAAGATAATAGAAATAAATCACGACTATATTAAGGCCACCACAAAACAATCTTTAACCAGTGTCTCTCACGGCCTTCAGGTTGCCATGCTAGAGGTTGCATATTTTTAATTTAAATTCTTGACCTCTCGTGCCCATCTATGAATGCATCCAATGAGTTATCTACATCAAATGCTCCTTTATATCCCCAAAAACAAATTCCCTACTACAAGAGCACCAGTATTGATGGATCACCCCTCACCATCCCACCCACTAGAAACGGTGAAAAAGGAAACCCGAGAAAACTTATGAAATATCTCAAGATGACTATATGGGTGGTTCTTATGAATCAACCAACCATTCATAACATGCTCATCAATCCAAACCATGAGTATTATGTGACAATATTCAAGCAGGCACTGAATCAGATTTCTGAAGCTATGTTAGAGAAACCCTAAACTCTCACTGAAAATAGGTGAAATGTGGCACCACTCAGAGATTGACATGTGACAATTGGTACAAGTGGTAGACAATTGGCATGCTCAAACAACAAGGTGATGCAGGAATGACATGAGGGAGAAAATATCAGAAAAGCCCCAAATCTGGAGAACCAAAGCTCATCACCAACCTGAGATTGACAACTTTACATGATGTAACCTATGAAATCGTAAATGGAGAAATCATAGTAACAATAAAGTAACCTATGTAATAATAAAGTCGGATTCATCCTGGGAGTGGTAATGGGAGAAATCATAGTGAACAACAGGAAACATGCAGAGTTGCTTACAATCAAATAGATGAAAAAACACATACAAAAAACCTAGATAATAATCATGAACAAGCTTGATATTGAATTATGAACTGTAAAGGAACTTAAAAAATGTGACATTACGAACCTGGTCAAGCGCACAAGCAAAAATATCTTGGACATGACCCTGGTTGACAAGTTGTATTGCTCATGATGCAAGAGGATTTGTACCTGCACTGCCAAGTCAATCAAAATCCATCATTATCTATACAATAAATACAAGTAATTTATGTATTATTTTTTACTCTAAGATGCATTCTTATGATAATGTTAGAACATATGTTGAAAATGTCAAAACATACCTGAATAAGCTCTTCTTCGTTTCAAGAACAATTTATTGGAGTCGCATGAACTTGGAACAAGCCTCCCACGATTTGAAAGAGTAGCAACTAAGTCAACAGTGACTTTTTTGTTGCTACACTGGATCGAGGGTGGTTTGCTCCAAGATTAAATCGCTCCAATAAATTATTCTCTACTAAACAGGGCCAACCACGTGAAGGTGGAAGCTCTTATGGCCCCTCCCCCCGCCCCTCACATCACTCTCAATTCCCCAATACCCAATCTATATTTCATTTTTTACTTTCATGAGCATAAAAAAAAATATTCAATAACTAATAAAAAAACAATTCAACAAAAAGTACATAAGGAAACATTGCAATTAATGCTTGACATAAAAATAGTATGATAAATGAGTTTTTTATATAACGCAAAAAACGTTCCAAGTATGGTAACGTTTGTCTTATAATAATACAATATTTTACATTATCGAATTTTATTTTTCTTCTTCCTATTTTTAAAGCTCCTAATTACATCATCAATATCATCATGCTCTGCTCCTGTTTCGTGCCTTTCGACCCGCACTGCTGACCTAGTTGCGTAGTCACGATATCTGGTCTCATCCAGTGACGGGGCATCGCCTACAAAAACATATAATATTAAATTTTAATTGTCAGTTTTTAAATATCATTGAACTAGTTCGGTAATATTAATAAAAAAAATTGCAATGAGATTATTTACCTGGTGCAACAGTTGTCGGCGCTGACCTAGTTGCGTAGTCACGATGTCTGGTCTCATCCAGTGACGGGGCATCGCCTACAAAAACAGATAATATTAAATTTTAATTGTCATTTTTAAAATATCATTGAACTAGTTCGGTAATATTAATAAAAAAAATTGCAATGAGATTATTTACCTGGTGCGCCAGTTGTCGTCGCTGACCTAGTTGCGTTGTCACGATGTCTGGTCTCATCCAGTGACGGGGCATCGCCTACAAAAACAGATAATATTAAATTTTAATTGTCAGTTTTTAAATATCATTGAACTAGTTCGGTAATATTAATAAAAAAAATTGCAATGAGATTATTTACCTCGTGCACCAGTTGTCGCCGTTGGGACTGTTGCCCTGTCTTCCTCTCTGGTGGTAAGATCCTCAAGGGAAACATTCTCTGTCATTTAAACAAAAAAAGTTATAAGGACAACCATCAAGGTATAATTAGAAAAAATTATAAGTGGAAATTAATTACCGTCATGGCCCTCATTGATAGTAGCATTGTCGGCCTGGTCCCTACTACAATGATCAGGTTGCACGTGAGGATCATCTACATTTGGCTCTAAAACTGGGTTATTTGCGTCATCTGTAGTGTTGCTCCCCTGATTTAAACAAATTTGTTAGACATTAAATTTATGGACGAAAACAAACATATTGAAAGGTTAATGTTTTACCTTATCAGGCATTCTGGATCTTGGGACCTGCCCCAAGCTTCTGCGACGTTCAACTACGACTTGATAGCCGAAATGGAAAGCGATATTTTTATCTTCCTCTATAGTTTCTGTTCCGAAGTCATCACCCTACATTACATATGATTGTGTATTTTTAATCATATTTGATAGGATTACAAAAATGTTGGAAGGCGATACAATTAATTATAAGATGTTTAGCTACTTAATTACAATTCTTGTAGCCAATTTCAAGTAGCCGCCCTGGCCTAGCTTGTGATGGCCCTTTTTTTCAATCCTAGCTTTGGTTGCCTTTGAGGTGTCAGGCAACCTAGCATCAAAAGATTGAAGTCAGATATGACGTAGCACACTTTAATTTTAGACATAAAGAAAATTAAAGCTATTGAATTAAAGTTGTAATTTACCTTGCGGGTCCAGTTGGCATTTTTCCTTCTTTCTTTGCCCTTTTCTCTTTTCCGTCATGGATGAGTGCTCTCCACTCACTCTCTGGAACTGTGAGAGGATGCTCATATCTAGGGTTAAATTGTAATTGCGTCCTATAGGTGTCCCTGGTATATTTCAAATATTTGCCGACTACCCGAGCCACCGTTGTTCTGTCAAATATGCCGACCCCAAAAAGGGTTTCTAGATAATCTAGAAGTTCTTTTTTCAGGTTGGAACTCTGGGAATTCCACCCTGTGCGTATGGTTGGGCCAAAAACTACCAACACATGGCTCTCCAGATACCTGTAGAACTCATTGTTTCCTACACAGAAAAAGAAGAAGATATTATCATTAATTTAAAAATAAAAATCGTGATAAATATTTTTTAGATAAAGTACATGAAATAGTTAAAATATTAAAATTTACCTGGGAGTTGTACATGCTTTATAGGGACACCTTCATCGTTCACCAACAACGTGCCATTAATGGTCCCTATGGAGCTGACACGTGTAGGTCCAGGAAACGCAATAATGTAGTTGGCCATATCAGCCTCATCATTTCCAACACGTTTAGCGGTTGGCTGGGTGTCTGCTTGGGTAGGGTGTGTTTCTTGGCTGGCACCTAAAGGAGTAGAAGGTGTACGAGAGGGTTGTTGGGAAATATCTTGCCCTTGTGTCCCACTACCACCAACACCGGATTCAACAAGTGCCAGAAAACGCTACATACAAAAGAACTTTTTGTTAGTTTAGTCAATGTAAAAATTAAAAATCAAACTATCACAATTCATCTCATGTAGAACAAAATAAATATCCTTTGGAATTTTTATTATTACCTGATATCTTTCTAGCTGGCTCATAAGTTGTTTTATCTTCTCTTCTGTTTCAGGTGTTTGAGGCGCGTCTATCAAAGTATTAAATTCCGACCTTACATCTCGTGCCTTTTTTTGCAACAAGAACACTGGAGATAGGGATGAAGAAAGCTCTTCCTCAAAGAGGGAATCATCAGGCGTACCATGGCTAGGTGTCTGCATATTTGAATAAAATCAATATTATTCCAATTATGTAAATAACTAAAATACCTAAAGATAGAGCAATGCTGGCACTTTACATGTTCTTCCGCTGGGCTCTTTCCACGATCATCCCGTCTCTGGGTTGTTTCTGCACTGCTCTCATCAGTCTACCACATTGCAATAAAATTATAAATGTAAAAACTTGAAAACAATATCTAACTTAAAAACATAAAACGAAAACTGAAATAATTTCTAATAAGACACCGAACGACAGAGTTAGAGTTTCAAATATGCCTTGCATTGAATTCAGTCCTGGAAACATGTCATTGCACATTAAGGCACCCAAACAAGAGATGAGTTGACAATGAAGACCTTATTGAATATATTGTTGGAGCAACTTCTAGTAAACTTGTTGTGAAGACCTTGAGGATATTTTTGGAGCAACATTGTTGAAGCTGATGGTATAGCATTGTTGGAGGCGATCTTGAAGGGCCTTGAAGTGAAGCTTTTGGAGCAACTATTGAAAAATCCTTAGAGCATTTAAGTAAGGCACTTTCTATCTTCCATCACCTTTTTCCTTTCAATATCCTTTAAATGATTTTGTTGATATTTAATGTTTGAAATCGCGTTATAATTCCTTGATTATATGTGTTTGGGGACTAGAATAATTTCACACTAAACCATGCAAACTTAAAAGTAACTTAACAGATCCATAAAGTAATAATAATCATAATTCCTAATTTCCTATTGTACGATGTGATGCAAATTATTCAAACATGAAGCAATGAAGACATGCAATGTCTGAATTTCAAGATTGATGAACCAATACAAGAAGTTAGAAACTACAACTTTGATTCAATACTTTGTGTCCTAACTCCATGAAGGAATCTAGTTTTTAGTACAGAACATGCATCGTGTATTATCAATTCTTAATTGACAACAACTAAAGGTCATCTACCTCATCAATTCCTTCCCATTTTGTGTTTTTATGTTATATTCCTTATAAAAGTGTCAAATTTATCTCAAAGTAAGAAACCACTAAATAAAATAAAAAACAATTGAGATATGATTGATAAATGGTCATTTATTTCTTAAAAGGATCTTCACGATTTATTTGGTTGTTTTTCATCTCAAGAAAAAATAAATGACCTAAGAAACTATCGTGCTGTAATATAAGAAACAACATGGTGCAATGGCCATTTCAAAGCCAAATGAGGTCCATTAAGGACATGGCATTTATTTTGTTCCAGTTTCATAGGAGTTTCGGGTAGAAATGGAACTTTTTTGTACCATTTCCAGTAGTAAAAAGGGAAAACCTTCTTTTTCCATGGGAAATAATTTACCTTTCCTTTTTCAAGATAATCTAAATCACAAAAAATATGAACTATACTGCACACATTCTTGGATAATGTGAAAATGGAAAAGGAATACCCTACACAAGTGATGCACACATGTACACTTGAACACTAATAGATTTTTGTAGTTGAAATGCAATGCTTGTTTTCATTTAAATGTAGGGTTTTTAAAGCGGGGAGAAATAATGGCTGCCAATTTAATAAGCGTTTCTTTGGGAAAAATTTAAATCTTGTATTGGGTGATGAAGATAATAGAGGGTATTGAATCTTGATTCTTGACATTGTGTTTAACTTGAATAACTCAAATGATTATAAATATAAGTGGATGAGTTATTTTTTTCAAGTATGTCACTCAAAAATCTTATGTCAAAGCATTGTATGATGGCTAGCATTTGCTTGTTTCCCTTTCTTCAGTTCAATGTAAAAAGTATATTAATATATTGGAGCACGAATGATAACTACAATTGTTTGCTCTGCAGTATATCCAGCCCCAAGATTATGAAAATTTTTCTCAAGTGGAGCTATTTGGTTAGGCTGTAGGGTCAACCCTCTATAGGAGGAAGGGCCTGTAGTAAGAACTTACCATTTTCCAAGAGCTGAGGGCCAATGCTGTTCTGCAAGAGCTGAGGGTGAATGTTGTTCTGCAAGAGCTCAGGGCGAATGTTGTTCTGCAAGAGCTGAGGGCGAATGCAGGGGGAATGCTGTTCTGCAAGAGCTCAGGGTGAATGCTGAGGGCGAATGCTGTTCTGCAAGAGCTCAGGGCGAATGTTGAGGGCGAATGTTGTTCTGCAAGAGCAGAGGGCGAATGTGCGCGTGATATCAGACGTTAATGTAGCACACATGTACATTTGAACACTAATAGATTTTTGTAGTTGAAATGCAATGCTTGTTTTCATTTAAATGTAGGGTTTTTAAAGCAGGGATAAATAATGGTTGCCAAATTAATAAGCGTTTCTTTGGGAAAAATTTAAATCTTGTATTGGGTGATGAAGATAATAGAGGGTATTGAATCTTGATTCTTGACATCTAGAGAGAACCCTACAGCCTAACACAATCCAATGGAATTGACCAAAAAAACCCAAATAGAGTCAACTCTACTATAGGAGGAAGGGCCTGTAGTAAGAACTTACCATTTTGCAAGAGCTGAGGGGCGAATGCTGTTCTGCAAGAGTGGAGGGTGAATGCGCGCGTGATATCAGACGTTAATGTAGCTATTGCGACGGATATGAAACAATAAAATCATTTTTATGTAGCGTGCATATAAGTTTCGTATTTGTATTTAGCGCGCATATACGTGTCGTTATACCGATGGCAGAAAAGGCGTCGCTATTGAGACGAAGGCCTCCAAACGTCGCAATTACGACAACTTAGACATTGTGTCACACTTGCAGTCATCGCAATAGCAACGCGTTGGGCCATCATGTCGCATGTGCGACGTCTTCCTCCAAATGTTGCAATTGCGAAACTTGTCTAAGTGTCGGTATTGCGACACTTTTCTATAAACGTCAGTATAGCGACAGTTTCGAGCGGGATGGAAAAAATTTGGGGAAATTTCCGACATTTGGTCAAAAGCATCAGAATTTCCGCCAAATGTAGTAGTGTCTTAGTGCCGGGAGGAGGGGTGGTGGCGGTATCTACCCGGGCTAGTGCTGTATTGGGCTATTGTAGTAGGTTACCTCTGGGCTCGGCTGTAACTAATGTTGGAGTATTGGGGAGACCTTTTTTCTAGGTGGGGGGCCACAGCGAGATCAGTAGATCAATCTCTTCATCAGGTACCATATAAGGAAATTCCTTCCATGTATGACTGGCAAGGCTGTGAATTTGGACTTGGTGCATGGTGATTTGAAATGCAGCGATATGCTTATATTTTTCATATATGGTGGGGGATAATTGGGGTCAAGAGTTTATGGCAGTGGCGATACTGCTCTGGAAGAGGACCCAAAATACCTTTTTATCCTCAATGTGTTGCTTATCCTTAGAGTCTCACAAGTGAGCATACCGAACACCTTCGCACATCCCAGAAGGGAGCTCCGGAACGACTGACTACACTGGTTTGTCCTAGCCAACTAATGCTCTAAGGAATAATAGCCATGAATAGAATAAAGATGTCCCATTCTCCTGAGACTCGTGGACATTAGCGAGAAATTCATCGCACAAGTACTGAGCCTAATTAAAAAACACACCCTTCGCACACTATCCAGCTAGTTGGATTACAAAGGCGGGGACAGTCCCAGCCTGGCACCTCCACATTAGTTTTCAGGCTAATAGTCAATTTCCCATCTGCGTAGCAGGGTTGTTGATGGTTTGTATCACAAACCCTCTTTGATTTCACTATAATGAATAGGTCTCCTAGAAAAACAGAGCGGTAGCGGCTTCGTACTTTTTTCTGACTTTCGTGATCAGGTGCGGCACTTGCATCGGGAGGCCTGTAATCTTATGGATCAACTCAGCATCGATAGGGACCCTGTCGTGAATCCATAAGCAGCCATTGTGAATGAGGGTGAGTAACTGGTGTGCCAACCAATCTGTGATGTTGTAACGGCCAAAGTGGGGCATGCGGAGCAGATTCAAGAGTCCGGATCCCTGCAAACGCCTCCATGAGGTCAAGTTCGATGATCATGATCTGGCAGACCTTGATGCTTTCCCGAAAAAGAAATTTGAGAGAGATTCATACTTTGACAATGTTGAAGTAGAAGTCAATTCATTTTCCAAAGACACAAGAGAAGAAGAGAAAGAGTTGCACCTTAACAAAATAAAAGAGTTAACAGATCAATTAGAGGTGAGCAGAATTATAGAAAGGCATTTGAAGAAGGAAAACAAGACATACAAGAAAAAAAATGCAAAATTGATTAAGGAAAATGAAAATCTAAATGAGAAATTTGGAAAACTAGAAAAACACCTGCTTAAGAAAAACTGTGAAGCATTGAAAGCTTACAGGTGGCTTAATGAGAAAAACACATGGAAATACAAGTTTGAGAGAAAAAATGTCATGGCTTCAATCTACAAGGGAGAACATTACAAATGGATTGATTGTCTTCTGCAAGAAGCACAACAAGTGGCATCAGGATCAGATACAATGTCTACATCATAGCTTAGAAGGTCCAAGAGAAAGAAGCAAGCATGAGGACATGCTTGTAAATCAACAAGGGGGAGATGTTGCCCCTCATTTTTTATCTAATTTTAATTAATTAAATACACTTAATTTACATGCTATCCATCCATATACCATCCATATACACCCTATTTTGACCAATTTATTCATATTCAAGTATATAAATTATGTTTTGCAAATTTTAGATGTTTTTACAAAAATTGGATTTTAAGTGCATTTTTGGACAAGACTAAAAATTCCCGTAATGGCTTCATTGAATTCATACTTGTACGAAACCTGGGCACTTAGAAATATTGGGAAATAAGAATGGGTGTTTACCTATTGGTTTGATCAAACTGAGATAAAACAGGCCCCGTCAAAGCTGGTCAAATAAGACCTGTCATTCAGGAAATCCCTAGGAAATAGGCCAAATTTAGCATTTTAAGGAATTTTCCAGATTTTGAGTGATTGGATGGATGAGCTCGACCAATATAGATAGGATAATGATAGACATGGTTGTTAGAGACATTTTAGTCAAGTTTGTTTCATCTTTTTTTATTTAAGCCAAGAACATTGAAGGCATGAACATGTAGAATTTGTATGATTTCACTTTGATATTTATGAACTTTGGGAGTTAATTGAAGAACCAGTTATATCTTCTTTCTGTTGTTATATATGGTGAATGATTGATTGATTTTCAGTAACTGAGAAGTACTTTCAGTGTGCGAGGCAAGGGTGGAGGCCCCCCACACTGAGCTAAGTGCACTTTCTGGTTAATTTAGTTGAAATTTCATGTAGTTTTTCTGCATGTTTAATCAGTTAATTAGATGTATGATGACATGTTATGTTTGCTGATGAATATTATTCTAAATTATAATCTTCATATGAAGGGTCAAATAAATTTTTAAGTTAAAATCTCCTTCTATCTGATTAGAGAATAGAAACTAGAATTCATCTTTCTTGCTTTTGTTTAAAGTGATTTTTTGAATTTCTAGTTTTCATACAATGGAATTAATGATGAATGAATTTATAAAGAAGGAAAACAAGGACCTCCTTAGTTATGATCCTCTTCTATTATCCTTTTACGCATACTGAGCTATTTTTCATTAGTGATTTTGATTTATGTTCATGAAGTAGTATTGTAGAGAAGGTCATCCTACTTCTCCTAAGTTAGGAGCCTCTTCTTCTGCTTATTACATATTGAATTAGAAATTATTTAGTTACGTTTTATATTTGTAATCTAAATTTCCTTTAAATTAAATAATTCATCTTCTAAAATTGACTTTAGTTTAAATCGATATATTTTGGACATGCTTCCAAGTTTTACAAACCCGGATTGATAATAAAATACTTGTGTTAGTTTACCCAGTAAATAGACCAACACTGGCCATGCATGTAATGAGAGTAAAATCAAGCTCGAACTATGAAGCCAATGCTTCACCAGTTGCTAGTGAAGGATGCTTCTTGCTTGCCTTCTTCTATAGACAATTCGAAGCATAGTTCCCATGCTCGTGAAAGTGAAAATATTTTATCTTGGACAACTCTCTCTTGCCCTCTTCGCCTTGGGATTTCTTTCCCTTGGCCTTCTTTCCTTTTCCCACTAATGCACAATATTTTTCTTTGTTGGTGTTGAAAGTCCTGTCTTTGGTGCTCCGCCTTATCTCTTCTATTACCATGTCGGACCATAAACACTCCTATTCTAGTAACTTATCCCTCCTATTCACTGAGTCCTGGTAACTATGCCAGCTCTTGGGAAGGCCTAGAAGTGATAGGCTCACCAAGTCATCATTGAATATGGTCACACCAACACTTCCAAGCTCATCTTGATATTGAGTGAACTTTGCCAATTATGTTGGTACCATCTCGCCCTCCTCCTTCTTGATCTTTCTGAGCTTGTCCTTCAATGCCAACTTCCTTTGGTCACTATTGTTCTAAAACGGATCTATCAAGGCCTTCCACATATAATATGGATTCGCCTTCCCATGGAGACTCGAGATAATATGATTTCGAACTCCCTCTAACAATATCCTTCTCGCCTTTGCTACCTTCTTCTGCCATGCATCTAGAAGTTGGGCATATGCTGTTGCAGGCATGCGAATATCAGTATCTATGAATTCATTCAACCTGATATCCTCCAACATTGCCTCCATACTTTCCTTCTATGAAAAATAATTTGAACTACCCTTGAGTAGATATTCAAGTCTCAAGCCATTGAAATACATCTTGATCATCTTATAGCTCTAAAGAAAGTATCTACAAATTTGAATACTGTTCAACACAAACTCAATTTATTCTCCACTATTGTGATTCCTGGCACTCTAATACCATATAGAAATTATATAGAAAATCTATACCAATGGATTCAATATGATCATTTAATGTACTAAAACAAGATACTAAATCCTTATACTATATTTGCATAATATAAAACACGATCGCTCAATCACATGCAATTAAGAGAAAGGAAATTATCAATCACACAACACAAGATGTATCTAAGGAAAGAACCTACTCAAAAACCCTCTATCATATATTTTACATATTCAAAGAATCATGAAACAATGAAATTCTTTCTCACACCGAGAAAATCTTACACTCTACCAATCATCTCACCCTGATCCTTCACAAAACTGATTAGTAATTCTCATGCAAAATTGACCAACACTTAGCCAATTCTCAGCCCTTGCTTAGCCCAGCCTTGCTCACACAATCCCTAGGCAATTAATAACTATTAAATAGGATAATCAACATTCCTTGACTACACAATCCCTATGGATCCTTCCTCTGACTTTATAATTGCACTCGGGCAATTCGTTAATAATACAACTGATAGTTTACTTCCATTTCACCTCTGTCTCAACTAGGTCGTCCTCAGAATTGACATGCATGCAGCTAATAATAGTGAATCATCAGTTAATTGGTAGATCAATACTTGTGAATTAAATCTAATTTAATTAACTTGACCTCTCACTAGCTCATCACTTAGTTAGAACTAGTTAAACTACTTTTAACTCAATTAATTTGAGTTAACTGATTACACATGCAAAACTAATGCATTTACTGCAACTGGACCCTGAAAATAGCAGAATCACCTTACATGCCTCACCTTTTACCCTCAACTCTAAATTATTGAGCTAACTAAGTCTATCTCACTTATTTAACTGATACAAGTTGTTATGAGATGAAATAACTATTTACTTTCAATTTAATTAAGGGATAATTAAATCAAAAGCCTCACATGGTAGCCATTTCTGGGTGCCATTTTCTGGATTTTATTTTTGGATTCCAATTTAAACAAGTATTTCATTCTTCCATTTGGTCGAATGGAATATTTGGAATTTTATATAGCTGAAGTCAAGAATTACATCGATTTTGAAGTTATTGATATCATGGGGGATAAAGACATGTATCCGGCTCTATTGCGGATTAATTGGGATTTTCAGAATTATGCAGTCATCGATATTAAGCGAGATACTATGAATTTTGAGGTAAATGGGATGTGGGTTATACAACCCCTTGATCTCTATAAGGGCTCGTGATTCACTAAACATGTAGATGATGTTGAGTCTCCTCACCTAGTGGACTAGCTATATCATTTGACTGCTAGAAAGTGGGATGATTCTATTAACTCCATCACCACTGGCTCGATTAGTTAAAGGAGTATTCAAAGCACCAAAGTTGATTCTGAAGCTTTGATGGAGGATTGGAAACAGGGTCCTCATGAACTATATTCTCGCCACTGTACTTCTATTCGGTGTGTTCGATGGATCGGTACCGAGGTATGCATGTATCCAAATTTTAATGGTATGAATTTTGTTGTTTATTTTGTTAAAGAAATTGAATATTTTATCGAAGAACCTCAAAAATTCCATGTGTTGAGTGTTTCTATACAAGCTACGCCAACACAATAGTGGGTGGCACATTGTGATCAACTGCATTAATAGAATTTTGTTAGAATTGCTTTGTTATACCGGTTTTCCCCACCAGATGAGCTCTTAAGTAATATTCCTACTTATATTGTTTGTACATCTCCGCAAGATCATGTGGTCCATTGATCTTTGGTATGGAAAGTTTAATGTGTGGTAGTCACAATGTGGCCACATTTTTTTATTCATTCTCTGGGAATTATTCTGCAAGTTTGGTATTTGCAGGAGGAACCGAAGCACCAGTTTGTCGATTGGAATGTGCTAACCACTCAGTTTTGTAAAGATTTTTCTTTTTCAGATTCTCATGAGAGGATAACACAGACTCTTAAGGCTATCAAAATATTTTTTCTTCCAGGGGAAGATTCTCTAACAGAATGCAATATATATGTAGACTTTGTGCACTAATATGATTCAGGATTTCATGAAGCCATTGTCTGCAGTAAGGTTAATAAGGATCCTGATGATGATTTGGAGGAGCTAAGGCACCTTTCATTCAAGGAATTAGAAGGATAACGACATATTAAAGAAGATCCTATTTTTGATGGTCCACATTTGAAGCCTCTCAATGTCAAGAAGATGAATATTGAGATTGATGGGAAACCAAAGCTTGCCTCAATTGGGGATTAATGGCATGATCAGACCACGCAAGAATTTTTTAATCTTCTCAAAGAATATGAGGATTTTTTTCCATGTTCTATATCGAAGCTAAAAGGAATCAAGGGTAATTTGGGTGAAATGAAAATCACATTAAAATGTGATGTGAAACCTGTGAAGCATTGACCTTATCTGTTGAATCCTTGAGTTAAAGAGAAATTAAAGAAAGAGATTGATAAAATGTTGGTTATTGGTTTAATTTTCCCTGTTGAGGAAGTTGAATGGATAATTCCTATCGTCATTCAAGACAAGAAGGATTCAAATGACATTTGATTCTATGTTGATTATCGTAGTCTCAATAATTCTTGCGTCCATGATCCATTTCCAACCCCTTTCAATGATGAAGTTCTGGACAATGTTGGAGGAAATGAGGCATACTCTTTTATGGATGGATTTTATGGCTACCATTAAGTACACATTGTAGAATAAGATAAGAAAAAACCACTTTCACTACGGAGTTGGGGTCATATGCATATAATGTGATTCCATTTAGTTTAAAGAATTCTTTAGCATTTTTCTCTCGTATAGTTATTGCTTCTTTCCACGACTACATCCACAAGTTCTTAGAAGTCTATATGGATGAATGAAAATTTTATAGCCTACTTAAGAATAACCCTAGCTTGTTTAGGGTTATGTTTGATCACTGCCAACAACTCCAAATATCATTAAACTTAAAAAACTGCATTTTTGTTGTATCATTTGGAATTTTACAATGCAACATTGTTTGTAAGGAGGTGTTGGAGCAGGGTCTCCCACACTGATGAAAGCTAGTCCAATTTTGTATTATTTTGATTATATTTAGTCTAGTGTAGGGGTGATAGGGCGGATCAAATCCCCAATGAGTTGTAAAGCGGGCAAATAGGTAAAACCAGGAGTTCGCAAACCATGGTTTGTGGCCTAAGGTAATTCTAGGATAAATTGGTATAAATAGTAAGTATTTTTGAGTCGATACGTAGAAGATGAGTAGAAGTGAATGCTAAGTGCATATTGTTAGTTTTGGGTTTCGGGTATTTGGGTCATACTCCTACTGGCTGTGTGCGTAGAGATCCTTTGTCCTGCTGTGTGCAGACCCTACTGGCTGTGTGCGAAGGTGGGATGTGGGGTTATGTAAGAATCTGCTGATAATATATGAGAAGTATTATTGGTATTTGGCTCTGGATCTATCTGTTATATGATTTTGCGCTCTGTGTTAAATCTATGATAAGGTACGAATGATCTGCGTTATCTGTTGTGTTTATATATAATATATGATATCTGGTCTGTTGTGCGTATTATAATTTATATCTTTTCTGGTTGAACGCACGTGGATGCGGACCTAAGATTTATATCTGTAATACTGTGTACACCGTTTATTTATTTAAGCTTGTGAACTAGCTTTGTTTTCATAGATTTGTACGCTGTGCGTGGCTTGACTTACCTGCTCTCTTTCTGGGTGCAGAAACTTGGTTCTAGCACCCTCCCATACTGCTTCGGGTGAGACTTTGACCTGCGCAAGCAGGTAATTGCCGAAAGGGCCAGTAGTATAGGGGTTGTTGGCAAAACTTAACGTGAAAACCTGGGTCAGGACCCCTAAAGCCAACAAATGGTTCCACTGCTGAGACCAGGAGCATTTTGAAAGATCAGGGAATGCCAAGGCCATATTGGAAACTCGAAAAGAAAGAAATTGATGAATGGTTTGAAAGACAAGTTTAGGAATTCGCGATAAAAGAAAATCACAGTACAAAGATAACTACTGAAGAGTGGAAGAACAAATATATTTTCATAGAGAGCTATGAAATCTTCTTTGTAACAATTACGATCGTACTTCAGGAGTGGTTGGCCAACTCAATTGAATTCCAAACGTGCTAGAAGGATGAGCGAGTTATGCAATGGACCCCAGAACAACTTTTGTAGCTAGAAAATACTGACAATACTATCACCCGGATGGTATATCACTGGGTGGACAACGTACTAGGAGGATTTGTGACAGAATTTGCGATTGATCAATCAGTATCCTATTCTGAAGTAGAAATATGATTCTTTAAGAGGTTCCATGGTAAGTTCTTGAAAATGTTACCGCTATTAATAAAGACCTTGTTGTGAGAGAAAAGCATCCTGTGTAGCCATACACTGTGAATGAATTCTGACTAGAATGAAGGTACTACGCGTAGCGGGAAGTACTATAGAACCAACCAGGAAGGATATCAGGCTACGTATAGCCCAGTAAGGGATTTTACTACATTCAACCCTCCATCAAGCTCTCATCGAGGAAAAAACTCCCCACCACCCCCACCAACAGGTGACATGGCCGCACACTTAAGGCTCCCAACCTTTAATGGTGTGGGCGATGAGGATATGGATCGGTTCTGGTTTGTTGCAGAGTCAGCATGGGTTGTGCAGAACATATTAAGTGATGCAGTGAGAGGGGCTCAGTTATCCCTTGCCTTCAAGGAAAGGGCTCTGGATTAGTATATGGGGTACATTGGGTAGAAGGAAAACACAACTATTGATGAAATTAAGGCTGCACTAAAGCAACAATTCAGGAGACCTAAATCCTACTCGCAGATAGTAAATGAACTAAAGGACATCAAGCAAGGGCCGTCTGAATCTATATGCAAAGAAGATCAACGATTAAATAAAGAAATCAAAGGTGGGTTCCAGTATGATGATATACAACACACATAATAGTTCATTGCTATGCTGCGACCTCACCTATGGATACTTATGGGGCATCAATCTATTGAAACGCAAGAAAAAGTATTGGAGGTGGCTATGAAACTAGAAGTTGGCCCGAGAGATGACACTCAGTTTGGATTACATCAGATTCAAGGTCAGATAGAAGCAATGCATCTCGAGATTCAGAACCTGCGCAAGGAACGCGAACCGACGGTCAGCTCGGATAGATGGTGCATTCGGTGCTGAGTAAATGGTCATACCAAGGATAACTACCCACTGCTGACTGCATATACACAGTCTAGAGCACCTAGTCCCTTACAAACTAGGGAGGTGTTGTAGCTGCTACAACAACACCCGAAATTTTGGGTATATTCGAAATTTCGGGTCCCCCCTTGCTCGCTTAGTCCTTAAGGTCTTTCGCCCGACCTGCGGTTAGTTTCATCCTCGCAACCTATCCCAAGCCCCTCATGAGCCTTCTCACCATCATGACGAGAATACTCTTACCGCAGTCGCACCATGTGTAAAGAGATTTCCATGCATACATTTGAATGGAAACCTTTTTTGTGTATTGACAATTAAAAGCCCTCTTGCCATGGATCATTAAGCATGTTGATTGAATACTTATTTTAAGCTCGTTAGTCTCATATGTTTTATCTAGGGATGCCATTCTCAAAGAGTAACTATGATTTTGTAATGATCCACACAGGTCAACCCCATGGGTGACAAACTCCCAAAATTTTGTCACGACATCAAGGGAAATAAAAGTGAGCTCAACAACAAGGCCTAAGTTGCGAAACAGGGGAGGAGGAGGAGCAAGTGACCAGTACTGTTAAAGGGAGGATGGTGTGATACATGTTTATTAGAGAAAGAACCTTTTATGTCACTGATGCAAATAAGCATTCTTCACTAGTGTACACCGGATACTTAGAAAATCTCTGTTTGGAAATGTCTGTACCGGATGCCATCTCGCATAAACCAGAAGTGTTTGCTATGATATCTCACCTTAAAGGAAGTTTGAAGATCCTGCTCAATACCAACTCAATGTCGATGTGTACACACAAAGGAACACATTTCACCAACTCGACAAGTCTAACAAAGCGGAATTAGAAGATTTCCCTGAAGAAATAAAATCTCATTCAAAGGTGTTTTCGTGTCGAGCCACAGTGCGAAAGCGCACATGTTGATGTTGGCAAGACAATGGCACAACTAAAAGGGTTTCTTCTATTTTCCGCAGTTGACTGAAATGGTTCACGGGTTCAAAATGCGTCATGATAAGCATCGGAAGGGTCATCACCATCAATTTGGTGATTAAGTATGGATTTACATCGACAAAGTAAGAGTGATCTAGGAGTATTATCTAGTTTCTCCAAGTTTACAGGTCTCAATTGTTTTCGGGCACAATGACGAACTATAGAGTTCATCGCTTTAAATCCGACACTTCTTTCAGTTTTATCATCATCCATCAAAGTACGGTTGTAGGTTTGTTGGTTCAGGCGCATGGTGAGATTTAGGTTTGATGGCTTAGGTAATGGGTGCATTGGCAAGTTTTGGCACAATTTCAAAATCTAAACGCACCTTTGGGAAGTAATGTTTGTTAAACCTAAGCTACATGGCGGGCACACTTTCGATGGACCAAGGTTACGATTTGAAACATTAAACCAGAGCACAAATACATATGGTTTCAAAACCATACAAGATGGCAGAACAAAATTATACAAAGAAAATTACAGTTAGGCTCAAATACTTTTATGCCGAAATTTTAATCCATGTTAAAAAATTTGAGGCAGATATATGAGGCGATCAAACTTTACGATTAAAACACGGATCAGAACTATATGAAAATACATTACGAATGGACTTAAATATTTCTCTGGCGAAGTTTCAACCAGTGGAGCGGACATATATATAATGGTCAAAATTTATGTTTAAAACATGGAGCGGAATGTCATGACAAACCTAGAATGGAAATGTTATAATAACTATGGTATGATATATGACTATCTATAGCCATGTTTTAAAAAAGTGCAGGGTTACGATTTTGCTGGAGGAAGTCGGGTTTTTCCATTGTATTCTCTATATGCAAGCATGCAAAAGCCAACTACTGCCAAAACACCCAGCTGCTTTCGACATATGGAATGAAAATTCCTCCCGGCATAAGAGGTCAAGAATAAGGAATTTTTCCTCTACGCTGCTGGCTGTATCTTTGCTGGACACTTGTATGGTCAATAGAGATGGTGCGCTGACACCAATCCCTTACGTGTATTTCTCTGCACATGAAGTGTATCCGCTAGAAGCCCCTCACCACGTATTTTTTAAGCACTCTATTGGGGCCCTTATAAATCTGGTGGTCGCTCGTTGATTATGTTTAAATTGAAGGACATCGGCCTCTAATGACAGCCATAAACCTGTTCAAACTACCAAGCCTTCTGATGGTCTATCATTTTAAGCATTTCAATGGTCAATGTGATATGCTTGAGGATACCTTGTCACTAGTTTCATATAATCCTTATATATGTATATACCTCAGGAAGGAAGATGGTTTTCTTGAAACTGTTTATAAGCTCGTTCGATTGAACCTTGGCTCATGTTATCGTGGTGTCCTTCCTGGAATTTTTTGACTACGTGTCGAATTTTTTTCCCAAATGAAGATATAAATCATTTAAGCCACGATACACAAGAATGGAAAATCCAACATGGTGAGATGGATAGTGCGAATCCCAATTCTTCATGCCGCATTACATGGACGCAGGTTGCCCAATGCATGCTACCATGCACGAACGATAATTATGTTAATTCGCGGAAACGAAGGTTTTGATCGAAGAGGTTGCTGGCACACAGCTTTTCAATGATCGTTTAGCTCTGCATTATCAATACGTCTGACATACAAGGATCTGATGGCCGTGGCATGCAATGACAACGCTCGGTATGATCAATTGTCAATGCGGGGAAAAGGTTGAATCCCTTCGATTCTGGTTGTATTAGGCAACAAATAAAACCTTTGAGATAATTTCCATCCTCTGCAACGCGCTGCTTCTAGTGTAGTCTTCACATCTCGCAAGCCTAAAACACTTCCAACTGTGACTCCAGGGCATCAAAAAAGCTACAGATCGGAGCCATATATGATAAAGGCCAGATTAGGGTTATATCAAGAGCGCGAACAGTTATAAGAAGGGTTCACGATGTGGCATAAGCACAAAAGGGAATGCATGATCGCAAAGAGGCATGTTCCATTCATTGCCCACAATCTGCACGAGATGTCAAGGGTTGCGACCTCACTACAGCGCGACCCCTATCAGGTCGCAAGGTTGCAAATACAGCACCCAAGAGAATCTACCACATACGCGACCCCCGACCATGTAGCTGTGCGACCAAGTCGCCAGGTCGCAGAACAGGCAAATTCATCCGAGCTGTGACCACCCGACTCAGCGAGTCCTATCCAAATTTGCGACCTAATGCAAATACACTGCAAGCTGCATGAAATATTTCTGAGGAAGAGGAGAGACCTCATACTTCTATCCCACGACTCTCGGGTGGGAGATTATTTTCCTCACAATAGGATCTAAGTATGCCATCAACCTTAGGCCTCCGCGATCATAGATGAAGCATTTTTCTTTCATAAAATAATGTGATCAATATTGATACAAAAGCATTGTCAACTACGCCACAAAAGGCAGTTGACAAATTAATAGGTATGATGCTATATGATCACCAGATTCTCCTTTGTGAAGCATTCGACCTCATCCAGGTCTACAACTTTAAGGGTCACAAGTATGAAGGATCCATATCATCAAGGGAGGTAGGAGCGGCGGATCCATGTCGATGCCCACGTTTCATAAATTATTTCGATATGGTATCATGTTCAGAAAGAAGGAGAGAGCATCATGTCTCATCAAATTAATTACGGATCCACCCTTAGCACTGAGTCCATAGTGATACCAATGAAAGTTACAAGTGGTTGAACAAGCGTAAAGAAAACCCACTCGAGCCATTCTCTCTGATGACATAATGGCACAACATTTGACCACGCAGGGGTCCAACTGATTTTAGCTGTGATAAATTATTGCATTTCTTGTGTCGATTCCCTGACATGTGTGTATATATATATGTATGTATATGGCTAATTTAAATTCATTTATCTGCAGGTAATATGAGAAGAAAAAAAAGACTATGCTGATTTACTTTGTTTTCTTGTAGGTAACATAAGGGAACAATAATGTCCACCCAAATGAAGAGAGCTACTAACTCTCTCTAGAGGATGCATAGCTGGGTTTCAAATTGACAACAAAACCCACATTCTACGGATGCTCAGTATCTTTCTCAAAACAGAAACCATTCTCCCACTTATCATCACATGAAAATTCCCTTAGCGCGGCAATGACATCACTAGCAAATATAAGTTGTTGTTTAATGGTGAGGGGTAAGGCTGGCCTCTGGAGAAAAAGGTTATGATATCTCTAAAATAGAAATGCAGAAGGGATGACCGAAGGTATAAAGTCACAAATTTCCTCAGGTCGTCGAGTCGCATAGTCGTACTCCCTGTTAAAAGCTCGACGACGCGACCTAGCAACTAGGTCACAAGGTCGCATGATCTGGGCAGGTCGTAGGTCGCAGATTTCCTCAGGTCGTAGGTCGCGGATTGCTGGAGGTCGCAAGTCGCAAGATCCAGTCAGGTCACAGGTCACGGGTTTCCTCTGGTCGTAGGTCGCGGATTTCTGAAGGTCGCAGGTCGTAGATTTGCTTGAGGTCACAGGTCGCACATTTACTTGGGTCGCAAGTCACAGATTGCTTGAGGTCGCAAGTCACAAAATGTGCTAAGTCGCAAGGAAGCCCAACAGTCCAGAAGACGAAAAGCCAGGGCAGCCCAAAGGGAAATTTTTGCTATAAATACTCGCTTCGGAGATTTGTAAAGGACCTTTGGTTTGGGACTCGAGCTGAGTACATTGTATTACCATAGGATTATACATTTGAGCAGGAATACAAGCATTTTGAAAAATCCCTTTGTGGATCTGGTGTTGTCATATGTATGAGTGTTATTGAGTATTATATTTTCAGTTTCCGAACATCTTTAGATTAAGGGAACTGTATCTTTAATTCATATCACAATTGCATAACAGTCTACTGAGTATGTTAATGGTGGTTGAGTTCATTTCACTTTATTAGCGAACGCTGATGGCTTTATTTATTAGCATTTGTGTTATCATTTAAAAATTTTAGGAAGTGAAGGGTGTTCTTTCCATGAGGAATTGTTTCTTTTGTGGTTAGAACAATTTACAAGCATGACCCTAATGAAGAGTTGTTAACAACAGTTCCTTCGGTCTTCATGCTTTATTATTTCCTGTTGCTACTCATAGTGTTATATGTACATTTAATGCATCAATCATATGTCTTGTATCATTTGATTAGGTGTGTATCCACTGTTTTATAGAGTTAAAGTGAGACCCAAAGAAAGGAGAAATAAGCGGTAGCCGGACCCACACCCCAGACGGGATCCCTATTCCAAATGGTTCAAGGTCTAATTGGGACCTTTTACCAGGGAGATCCCCTGCTGTTGGCCGGATAGATTTTCCCATCAACAGAATTGGCACTAGAAGGAGGGCCAGATGACAAGCTGAGCCCTTAGAGCCTACAGTTAATCTCATATTTGTAATGGCTCGTTCCCAAATCATTCTCCTGAGATGTTTGTTGGAGTTTTATGAGCCTCGATGTCTCATCCCCGATGAACTTATGTATCAATTGTCCCAGTTAAAATTCGATGGTGAAAACGGGGTGTCCATAAGCCAACACCTTTCATATTTCTGTGACTTTGGTGAGTGCTATGAAATTGATAATGAAGGTTTGATTTGTTTACTTTTCTTCTTCACTCTCGAAGGTCGTGCTAAGCAATGGTGCCGCACATTGCCGGAAGCTTCCATCCATTCATTTGAACAACTCGCTAGTGAATTGCTACAAGCTTTTCATAGGTACGATTTTCAAAGTGTATTGATAAAGCTAAATGACATCAGAATGGAACCTCAGGAATCTCTAGATGAATTCTCTATCAGATTTGTTCATTATTGTTTTGATTTCCCTGAAAGAGATGTTGATTGGAAATGTTTAAGTGAACAGTTCAAGTATGTGATTTTCATTTCCCTTGAACAATTTCAGTTAGATCCTAGTGTTCCCTATGACGACCCGCAAGTTACCGGCTGTTCAGACTTTGTCCCTAATGCTTCCTTGTCCATCTCCACGAGTCCAGACCACATTCAGGCCTCCAAGGAGAGTGTTGATTTTTGTGATATTCTCGCCCCTCCTCCTGAGTTGTCGGGTAGTGGAGTTGTGACCTCAAAAGTCTTGAGCAAGGATAGACATTGGCAAGAGGATAAAGCCTATTGCACTACCTTTGAATCTTTCACGCACCATGTCAAATCAGAGCTTGAAAACCATACTGGCTCATTACCTCTCCCAGTTCATGAAACCTACCTCGAGCCCACAAGATGTCTCCTTGGACACAGTCCTAAATATGTTTCGCATACTGAATATGAATTGACTCCTATCTCGGATGAAGTTGATTCCCTTACAAGGCCTGTCAGATCATTGTTCACTCGGAATAACATTGGTATGCGAGATGGAAGTCCTTGTACGGTTAACACCCCTGTGGCTCAATATTTTCATTCATTATTCCACGATTTATTCCACGAGTCCGCCACACTAGTAATTTCTTCGAGACATTCAAAATTTCCTTATACTGGTATTGGCGACAATCATAAGCACGCAGATGCTGTTTCACAATCACAATTCAAAATCGATGAATCTTTTAGATCTGATCTTTCTCACTCGGAATATTTAGACAACCATAGGGGTGATTTCCTGTCTGGAAAACCTCAAGATGTCCTCTTTATTGATCCATCCCAGTTGGTAACTCCCGAGGAGCCTAACATTTCAGGTACCCAACTTGATCAAATCGATGGTTCCAGCGATCACTGCTTCTCTAAAAACCTATCCACTAATATTGCTGAGGATTGTCACTCGTATCTTGTTGTCGACCAGATGGAGACACCAGAATTTGATAATTCACTCTATGAATATTCGAGTACCCATTAGGGAATCGAACCACTTCCGCTCTTGCCGGCTGTCATTCCTAGTTCTTCAAACCCTGACGAGATCTCTCAAACAACTCTAACCAGGTTTCCTCGGATTAGGGTTTCTGAAATGACAATTCCCAAGTACCATGCTCCTCCCAGCATAACCACATCGGATATCATTTCATTTGGGCGAATTTTTCATTCTAGTGAGGTTTCCTTGAGCACATCTTCCTGTCCCCCAACATCTGGTGTGCAACAACCAATACACCCCAATTTATTCACTGGTAAGAAAACACCAGCCATTGTCTCAATCCTTCCAGTTTTTTCCCAACCAGTACCAGTTACAATCAAGCACAAACATGTGGTTCTTGGAAAATCCCTCAACTGCCCGAAAACCTCACGGTAAATTCACCCCATCCTGGCAAATCTAAAGAATCTGATACATTGGATTATCAATCTGTCAGTGCGCAAAAATTTGACCAAATGGATACAAAGCCCACCGACATTTTGCAACTCACCACAATCCATGATCACATCCATTCTCCCGTTGATCTCGCCAAACCATAAAATTTGGGAAACCCTCCGCTCGAAGGTCCGGATTTTGTTCAAAACGGTAAGGAATTGCAGCCTCCACTAAAAGTGGATTCAGATCCTCATATCCTTGACAGATTCCAGTAGCAACTCCGAACTAGGGTTTTCAAAATTAGGGTTTCTGCTCTCGGATACGCAAACATCTGTGACTCCCCTAGCACACGCTCAGTGTTTCCATTCTAGGAAATCAATTATCCCCACCACCACAATGAAGTTGTTGATTTGCTCGACCAACCCTATCTGGTGAATGTGCCTGCAAATAGGCAATGGCTTACCCAGCGCCCATCAAACCTAGGATTGTGCATGGATGGATGTGTGTCATTTATAAATGTTTATTTTCAAGAACATATTGATGTGTATCAGGATGAGAGTGGAATTTAGCCTGCACAATCTATTCTGGCATGTTCTTTGGTAAGTATCCATGATCTTCTTGCCGTTGCACCTGCTCTTCAGGTAAGTTTTTTAGTTACTTCACTTTTTTGGATGCTAGCCTTGATCCCAAGCATTTCTGTTGTTGCAAGATGGGAATTAATGTAGTGGCTGCACTGGAAAGCTGATTTTAGATAACCCGACCGCCTCATGGGTTAAACTAGGGTTTAGGTGTAGGCTAGCTAGGACCTGTTAATAAAATTTTTAGTTCAAAGTTTAATTAGATCTACTGATGATATTTTTATTTTATAATTTAAAAGTGTGTCCGCTATTTTTATTATGTTTAGTATCTTAGGCATCATCATGTTACAAATGTTTTGCATTCATCCCTTTTAGTTCTCTTGTTGCTGCATAAATAATCACTGCTTGTATTACTCCCCTTTTCCACCTACAACTGGTTGATCGTTCCCATACATGGCGTGGCATTGCATCTTGAGCCTCATTGGTTACATAGCATCGTACACTTTATTCATACAGCTTTGAAATTTTCAACATGTTGCGTATCATCGCATCAGCCCTCATTGAAACCTTACCACCTTGTGGACTTGTGTTACCCCAATTGCTGAAATATTAACCCCATTGTTTGCGTGAGGTTGTGGTGGCTATCTCAAAAGGAAGCTTCCTCGCAGGATAAGTTATCTAAGTCACATTCTCAATAAGATGCCTATGAGTCTAAACTTATTAGCCGGGGAGATATGAGCCGGTTGTTGTGGGAGACCTAATGAGTTTGAATGGCCCAATACCCGTAAGCCTAAGCTTTGTGCCCAGCATAGTCTTGGACATTTTAATGATCTGTTTTGCGCACTTCGCCTATTGTGGTAGATGGGATGTGAATATTTGGCACAAGGGCAAACCCAATTCAGGATATCTTTCAGTTTCTGTAAAACAAGAAACAACCTCTCTTGCTCATAAAATAAGTCGGGATCCCTCATTCGCCCATGAAAAATAAGTGCCACGAGCACATGAAAATAAGTGCTACAAGCGCATGAAACAAATAAGGGAAAAGGATCGAGAAAGGATTCCTGCGCAGAGAGGTGATGCAACGACTCCACCGCGGTACTGACTAGGCTCACTGGCAGCGGAGCAACGTTTGTGATTTCTTGAAGTGACTCCATTGGGGTACTGTCCAGGCCTGCTGGCAATGGAGCAACACCAAAAAATTACTTTAAAAATATTGAAAATAATAAACCCGCTGCCTTGCTCTTCACATCATCAACAAGCTACTAGCTTCTGTGAGCTCCCACTTCGGTATGTTTTGATTAGCGAGACTTAGCCGAGGCACAAGGACTAGGCATACTTGTAAAGGCCAGAGTAATACAAAGGGTACCCATAGAACTTGTTCAGTATTCCCTTGCATCACTATCTCGACTCAGACTATTGTTGTGATATTGACAGAGATGTTGAATTCTACTAGTGGTTCACCATTTGTTGTAGCCGCTACAACAGCACCCAAAATTTTGGGTATATTCGAAATTTCGTGTCCCCCCTTGCTCACTTAGTCCTTAAGGTCTTTCGCCTGACCTATGGTCAGTGTCATCCTCACAACCTGCCCCAAGCCCCTCGTGAGTCTTCTCACCATCATGACGAGAATACTCTTACCGCAGTCGCGCCATGTGTAAAGAGATTGCCATGCATACATTTGAATGGAAACCTTTTTTTTGTATTGATAATTAAAAGCCCTCTCACCATGGATCATTAATCATGTTGATTTAATACTTATTTTAGGCTCATTAGTCTCATATGTTTTATCTAGGGACACCATTCTCAAAGAGTAACTGTGATGTTGTAATGATCCACACAGGTCAACCCCACGAGTGACAAACTCCCCAAATTTTTTCACGACATCGAGGGAAATAAAAGTGAGCTCAACAACAAGGCCTAAGTTGCAAAACAGGGGAGGATGAGGAGCAAGTGACCAGTAATGTTAAAGGGAGGATGGTGCGATACAGGTTTATCAGATAAAGAACCTTTTATGTCACTGATGCAAATAAGCATTCTTCACTAGTGTACACTGGATACTTAGAAAATATCCATTTGGAAATGTTCATACCAGATGCCATCTCGCATAAACTAGAAGCGTTTTGTATGATATCTCACCTTAAAGGAAGTTTGAAGATCCTGCACAATACCAGCTCAATGTCGATGTGTACACACAAAGGAACACATTTCACCAACTCGACAAGTCTAACCTGAAGTATAGCCCGGGTGAACAAAGTGGACTTAGAATATTTCCCTGAAGAAAGATAATCTCATTCAAAGGTGTTTTCGTGCCGATCCGCAGTGCGAAAGTGCACATGTTGATGTTGGCAAGATAATGGCACAGCTAAAAGGGTTTCTTCTATTTTCCGTAGTTGAATGAAATGGTTCACGGGTTCCAAATGTGTCATGATAAGAATTGGAAGGGTCATCACCGTCAATTTGGTGATTAAGTATGGATTTACATCGACAAAGTAGGAGTGATCTAGGAGTATTATCCAGTTTCTCCAAGTTTACAGGTCTCAATTGTTTTCGGGAACAACGACGAACTATAGAGTTCGTCGCTTCAAATCTGACACTTATTTCAATTTCATCATCATCCATCAAAGTACGGTTGTAGGTTTGTTGGTTCAGGTGCATGGTGAGATTTAGGTTTGATGGTTCAGGCAATGGGTGCATTGGAAAGTTTTGGCACAATTTAAAAATCTAAACGCACCTTTGGGAAGAAATGTTTTTTAAACCTAAGCTACATGGCGGGCGCACTTTCGATGAACCAAGGTTACGATTTGAAACATTAAACCAGGGCGCAAATACATATGGTTTCAAAACCATATAAGACAGTGGAGCAAAAGTATACAAAGAACATTACAGTTAGGCCCAAATACTTTTATGCCGAAATTTTAATCCATGTTAAAACATTTGAGGCAGATATATGAGGCGGTCAAACTTTATGATTAAAACACAGATCAGAACTATATGAAAATACATTACGAATGGACTTAAATATTTCTATGGTGGAGTTTCAACCTGTGGAGCGGACATATATATAATGGTCAAAATTTATGTTTAAAAAATGGAGCGGAATGTCATGAAAAACCTAGAATGGCAATGTTATAATAACTATGGTACGCTATATGACTATCTATAGCCATGTTTTAAAAAAGTACAGGGTTACGGTTTTTCTGGAGGAAGTCAGGTTTTTCCATTGTATTCTCTATATGCAAGCACACAAAAGCTAGCTGCTGCCAGAACGCCCAGTTGCTTTCGACATATGGAATGAAACTTCCTCCCGGCATAAGAGGTCAAGAATAAGGAAGTTTTCCTTTGCGCTACTGGCTGTATCTTTGCTGGACACTTGTATGGTCAATAGAGATGGTGTGCTGACACCAATCCCTTGCGTGTATTTCTCTACGCATGAAGTGTATCCGCTAGAAGCCCCTCACCATGGATTTTTTAAGCGCTCTATTGGGGCCCTTTTAAAGCTGGTGGTTGCTCGTTGATTATGTTTAAGTTGAAGGACATTGCCCTCTAATGATAGCCATAAACCTGTTCAAACTGCCAAGCCTTCTGATGGTCTATCATTTTAAGCATTTCAATGGTCAATGTGATATGCTTCAGGATACCTTGTTACTAGTTTCATATAATCCTTATATATGTATATACCTCAGGAAGGAAGATGGTTTTCTTGAAACTGTTTATAAGCTCGTTCGATTGAACCTTGGCTCATGTTATCATGGTGTCCTTCCGGGCCTTGTTTGACTACGTGTCGAAAGATTTTCCCAAATGAAGATATAAAGAATTTAAACCATGATACACAAGAATGGAAAATCCAACATGGTGAGTTGGATAGCATGAATCCCCATTCTTCATGCCGCATTACATGGACACATGTTTCCCAATGCATGCTACCATGCACGAACGATAATTATGTTAATTCGCGCAAATGAAGGTTTTGATCGAAGAGGTCGCTGGCACACTACTTTTCAGGGATCGTTTAGCTCTGCATTATCAATACGTCTGACATGCAAGGATCTGATGGCCATGGCATGCGATGACAACGCACGGCATGATCGATTGTCAATGTGGGGAAAAGGTTGAATCCCTTCGATTCTAGTTGTATTAGCGCAGCAAATAAAACCTCTGAGATAATTTCCGTCCTCTGTAACGTGCTGCTTCTAGTGTAGTCTTCACGTCCCGCAAGCCCAAAATGCTTCCAACTATGACTCTAGGGCATCAAAAAAGCTACAGATCAGACCCATATATGATAAAGGCCAAAGCAGGGTTATATCAAGAGCGCGAACAATTATAATAAGGGTTCACAATGTGGCATAGGCACAAAATGGAATGCATGATCGCAGAGAGGCATGTTCCATTCATTGCTCGCAATCTGCACTAGATGTCAAGGGTTGCAACCTCACTACAATGTGACCCCTATCAAGTCGCAAGGTCGCAAATACAGTGCCCAAGAGAATCTACCACGTACTCGACCCTCGACCATGCAGCTGTAAGACCAAGTTGCTAGGTCGCAGAACAGGCAAATTCATCCGAGGTGTGACCACCCGACTCAGCGACTCCCACCCAAATTTGCAACCTAATGCGAATACACTGCAAGATGCACAAAATATTTCTGAGGAAGAGGAGAGACCTCATACTGCTATCCCGCGACTCTCAGGTGGGAGATTATTTGCCTCACAATAGGAGCTAAGCGTGCCATCAACCTTAGGCCTCCACAATCATAGATGAAGCATTTTTCTTTCATAAAATAATGTGATCATTATTGATACAAAAGCATTGTCAACTATGCCACAAAAGTCAGTCGATAGCTTAATAGGTATGCCGCTATATGATCACCAGATTCTCCTTTGTGAAGCATTCCACCTCATCTAGGTCTACAACTTCAAGGGTCACAAGTATGGAGGATCCATATCATCAAGGGAGGTAGGAGCGGCGGATCCATGTTGATGCCCACGTTTCATAAATTCTTTCGATATGGTATCATGTTCAGAAAGAAGGAGGAAGCATCACGTCTCATCAAAGTAATTACGGATCCACCCTTAGCACTGAGTCCATAGCGATACCAACGTACGTTACAAGTGGTTGAACAAGCACAAAGAAAACCCACTTGAGCCATTCTCCCTGATGACATAATGGCACAACATTTGACCACACAGGGGTCCAACTAATTTTAGCTGTGATAAATTATTGCATTTCTTGTGTTGATTCCCTGACATGTGTGTATATATATATGTATGTATATGGCTAATGTAAATTCATTTATCTGTAGGTAATATGAGAAGAAAAAAAAGACTATGCTGATTTAATTTGTTTTCTTGCAGGTAACATAAGGGAAAAATAATGTCCACCCAAATGAAGAGAGCTACTAACACTCTCTAGAGGATGCACAACTAGGTTTCAAATCAACAAAAAAAACCATGTTATGTGGATGCTCAGTATCTTGCTCGAAACAAAAACCATTCTCCCACTTATCATCACATGAAAATTCCCTTAGCGTGGCAATGAAATCACCAGCAAATATAATCTGTTGTTTCATGGCGAGGGCTAAGGCTAGCCTCCGGAGAACAAGGTTATGATATCTCTAAAAGAGAAATGAAGAAGGGATGACCGAAGGTCTAAAGTCACAAATTTCCTCAGGTTGCCGAGTCGCATAGTCGCACTCCCTGTTAAAAGCCCGACGACGCGACCCAGCAACCCAACCACTAGGTCGCAAGGTCGCATGATCTGGGAAGGTCGCAGGTCACAGATTTCCTCAGGTCACAATTCATGAATTTCTGGAGGTCGCAAGTTGCAAGATCCATTCAGGTCGCAAGTCGCAGGTTTCCTTAGGTCACAGGTCGCAGATTGCTAAAGGTCGCAAGTCGCAGATTGCTTGAGGTCATAGGTCACAAAATGTGCTAAGTCACAAGGAAGCCCAACAGTTTGGAAGATGAAAAGCCAGGGCAGCCCAAAGGAAAATTTTTGCTATAAATAGTCCCTTCGTAGATTTGTAAAGGACCTTTGGTTTGGGACTCGAGCTGAGTACATTGTATTACCAAAGGATTATACATTTGATCAGGAATACAAGCATTTTGAAAAATCCCTTTGTGGATCTGGTGTTGTCATATGTATGAGCGCTATTGAGTATTATATTTTCAGTTTCTGAACATCTTTAGATTAAGGGAACTGTATCTAAATTCATATCACAATTAAATAACAGTCTGCTGAGTATGTTAATGGTGGTTGAGTTCATTTCACTTTCTTAACGAATGTTGATGGCTTTGCTTATTAGCATTTGTGTTATCATTTAAAAATTTTAGGAAGTGAAGGGTGTTCTTGCCATGAGGAATTTTTTCTTTTGTGGTCAGAACAATTTACAAGCATGACCCTAATGAAGTGTTGTTAACAACACTTCCTTCGGTCTTCATGCTTTAATATTTACTCTTGCTACTCATATTGTTATATGTACATTTAATGCATCAATAATATGTCTTGTATCATTTTATTAGGTGTGTATCCATTGTTTTATAGAGTTTAAGCGAGACCCAAAGAAAGGAGAAATAAGCGGTAGCCGGACCCACACCCCGAACGGGATCCCTATTCTAAACGGTTCAAGTTCTAATTGGGACCTTTTACCAGGGAGATCCCCTGCTGTTGGCCGGACATATTTTCTCATCAACAGGACGCTACGGGGTCAAGTTGAGTGTAGCAGTGGTGTTGGTTCTGCAGATCGGTTGGCCATGATGAACAGAAGTGCCGAACATATGAGCTACTGATGGAGCAAGGGAACCTATTCCAGGTTCAGTCTGACCTAACGTCGCCCAGATCCCCCGCAGGAGCAAGGGGATCCCTAGGTCTGGGTGGGGGAGGAGGCTGAGGAGGAAGCGCCGGTCAAGGGCGGGGCCAACTCATCTGCTACAACTGTGGGGAAATCGGTCATTTCTCCAGAGACTGCGTCAATCCAACTAGACAGAAGTTCCGGTACTATAGACAGTTGGATCACTCGATTGAACCCGGTTCTAATAGATAAGGTTCAAGAAAAACAACAGACTACCACAAAAAATGTGCAGTGGGTAAAGGTAGAGTCGCGAGAGAAAAGGTCACCTAGTGAAGCATGGACGCAAGCAACCACTGGCCCAACAAAGCACGTGAGAGCACAACCCCTGTAGGAAATCATCTTCGTGCCGAGAATGGAGGAATATTGCGGCCCATTACTTGCACCTAATGATGAATGCGGGACACAGATCAAACCATTCCTACAAGTATGTATGCAGCTGCTGCTCCACCAACAGACCACGGAGAATATTCAAACTCTACTCAAGGGGTGCGATGGCCAGGCCTACCTAGCTACGCAGGTCCGAAAAATGCATAAAAAAAAATGCACAGGTTGGGAGATGCGATTGACTGCGTAGATTGGGGCTTTTAAGATGGATCAAGTCATTCTTGACCTAGGTTCGAAGGTGAACGTAATCCCTAAGAAGACTTGGCAACAAATGGGCGAACCTACACTCACGCGGACCACCACCCAGCTGCACATGGCTAATCAATAAATGATAAAACCTTTGGGGAAATTACCACAGGTTACTATAAACATCGTTGGAGTCAAGGTACGGGCTGATTTTGAAGTTATCCACACCGTGGGAGATACGGATCCCTATCCAGCACTCCTAGTCCTAGACTGGGCCATGAATGTAGGTGGTATCATTAATCTAAAGGATCGTAGTATGACATTTGAGAAAAAAGGAACACAAGTAAAAATCCCACTAGATCCTATGTACGTAGCATGACATACAGAAAGCATGTGGCCATACTAGCTAACTACGAAGGATGGAACGGATGGTAGGATCTAGTGGAAAGGGGACTCAAGTAGAGGGTCAGAATTCTGGTCACCACACTTACAGGACACACCTACATTGCGCTATATGAAAAAGGATATTCGAAGCATATCATCCAAAGTAAGAAGTCTACCCCAGTTTCACGGGTTTGATCCCATTCAAGATTTTTTACAAGAATTCGAAGGAGAGGTTCCGTGAGAGTGCCAGTTGGAAGCCCTTGAATAGGCACTATGCAATGCGCCAGCACAATGGTGGGAAAGACATAAGGAGACCGTCCACGAATGGGATGAATGTTGGGATATGATGGGCCTTTGATTTGAAGCAAAAAAAAATGTGCACAACAAGACCTCCTTGGAGTCGGAAGGTCCCCATGGAGACCGGACCGTAGGGTACGTAGGCAAGGGACTCCAGCAAATCCCTTACAAGGATACACTGAAGGATGAATTGGTAGGGCCAGTTGGGCTACGCAACGGGGACTTAGAAACCTATCCCACCACAACTCAGGATGAGGCCAAAAACATTATCCGACTAAAGGAACATATCGGTGTGACCATTGGGTACATCCAGTATGTTCGAAAGCTAGTTTGGGAGTATGTATTACATGCGAGCAAGCTACGCATCTCCCTTTGGAAAACGCTAGGCCAGACTACCATAAGTCAGCCCTCCCTAGTTCAGAAGCCCCTACAAATAAGATTGTGTTAGGGGGGCAAGGGAAGAACATGGCAAGCACGACCACTACACAGAAGGTACGGAAAGTAGTTGTTGGAACAGTGAACTCTGGTAACTAGGATGATTTACCCTTGATGCGCACAACTAAATGGAAATTAATGAAGAGATTACATAATATTTTTTACCGTTCATCCGATGGTACACCCCAAGTAGGAATGCCATTACCATTAATTACCTGCGGGAGTTGTCTGTAGAGATAGACCAGTAGCTCTGTTGGCCTGTATTATGTATATAAAGTGCCTACCTATTCTGTATACTGCCTAGTCCTTTATACCATCTTAATCATACTCTCCTGACTTGCTCCCCACCTCCTGATAGTTGGCGTCCATTGTATACCAATCAGTAAACCTACAACAACTATGGAAATACCACCAAAGGATGAAGCAATTGACAAAGTACTAGAGTGTTGGATTCCTGTATGGCAAAGCACCAGGAGGGCCACCACGCCAAACACAGAACCACTCACCGAGGAGATCCCACAGGCCAGCCCCACCAAATTCACGAAAGGCACTACGCAGCTACTAGAGACTGTTAAAACCAAAGATGCAGAGAGGTCACAACTTGCACTCATTCCGGACGAAGGTAATACTCTGGCTAGCCATGGCTCAAAGTAGTTGAGAGCATATGAAACAGGGACCCAAAATAAGCCATGTACTCTGCCCAAGGACCATGATGCCGCGCTCACTCTCACTAGTAGTGACCTCACGCAAATTACAGGCACCATCACTCTGACCGCTGAGGAAAAATGGTCTGCAATAGAGCACCAATAGCAGATCACGCTCACCACTATTCAAACCAACATTAGAGATCTGCAGCTGCGCACCACTACAATTAAAGACCGCCTAATTCAAGAGGATACTTCCGTGGAAACTACAGTACCTCTCTCGCGTCAGTAGAAGACAGGGTTTGTTCTGTCCTTGGCAATGCCTTTTTAGGTATCCAATTCCCCGTCGGCATAAGCATACAGTTGGACCTAGCCATGCTTCCCCGCGAAGCCCTCCAAATATTTCAAACCATGGTCTCACAAGAAATCAAGCATCGAGACCAGTAGATGAACCAGCAACTCAGCCTCCTCGAACAGAGAATGGAACAACAACACACTGCCCTTACTCTCGCTATCCCACGGCAAACTGAGCTCGCAACAATGATTCACCAAATCTACACATAACTACCAGGGGAAATCCCTGCTACGATGACAGCACAGGATAAGGTGGCAGGACTAGTAACGGAATTTAGGGCAGCCAAAACATAATTGCGGGACCTGGAAACAGTGTTGGCGCAACAAATTACCATATTGCAGAATCAGTTACAACCTGACACGATCCCAGAGGTCTGCGAGCAACACACCACCCTCGTCACCAAAGCTATGGATACCATTACAACACAGATTATCTAGGCAACTCAATTGATCGAGTCCACCACGCAGCTCTGGACCATGGTACAGCATGCACCAAAACTTCAGTAACTCAACCAAGACTTAAAACAGAAGGAAGAGGCAGTGGCCCGCATCAAAGCTACATTACCCAAACTGGTGCCAACACAAATATTGGTAAGCATCAGGTTCAGTACTATACTCTAAGAAGAAATCAAAGAACTTCGCCGGAAGAGAGACACCATTAGTCAATAGCTGAAACCATGGGTTGCTTCGGCTTTCCATCTTGCATAGGATGTGGAGGTAGCAGTAACGCACCTCCATCAACTACAGGAAAATCTCACCTCTGCTGCGGAAGGACCGATGTCACAAAAGCCTGTCACACTCGCCCAAGATGCTGCTTGCCAAAGTCTCTACATCCTTCCCCCCTTAATTGCAGATATTAATGAATTGCGCACACAGGTGGAGGCTCTCCCATTACAGTGACTCAGGACGAGTCACAAGATTGTGTTGGGGGACTGTTGGACCAGGGTCTCCCACACTGATGAAAGCTGGTCCAATTTTGTATTATTTTGATTATATTTAGTCTAGCGTAGGGGTGATAGGGTGGATCAGAGCCCCAATGAGTTGTAAAGCGGGCAAATAGGTAAAACCAGGAGTCCGTAAACCACGGTTTGCAGACCAAGGTAAGTCTAGGCTAAATTGGTATAAATAGTAAGTCTTTTTAAGTCGATAGGTAGAAGATGAATAGAAGTGAATGCTAAGTGTGGATTTCTAGTTTTGGGTTTCGGTTATTTGGGTCGGACTCTTGCTAGCTATGTGCATAGAGATCCTTTGTCCTGTTGTGTATGGACCCTGTTGGCTGTGTGCGCAGGTTGGATGTGGGGTTATGTAAGAATCTGCTGATAATATATGAAAAGTATTGCTGGTATTTGGTTTTGGATCTATCTATTATATGAATCTGCATTCTGTGTTAAATCTTTGATAAGGTACGAATGATCTACATTATCTGTTGTGTTTATCTATAATATATTCTATTGGTTTGTTGCACGTACTATAATTTATATCTTTTCCATTCGAACGCACGTGGATGTGGACCTAAGATCTAGATATGTAAACTATGTAAACCGATTATTTATTTCAGCCTACGAACTAGCTCTGTTTTCATAGATCTGTACGCTGTGTGTGGCTTGGCTTACCTGCTCTCTTTCTGGGTGCAGAAACCTGGTTCTAACACCCTCCCATACTACTTCGGGTGAGACTTTGACCTGCGCAAGTAGGTCACTGCCGAAAGGGCCAGTAGTATAGGGGTTTGTTGGCAAACCTTAACGTGCGAACCTGGGTTAGGACCCCTAAAGCCAACAAGAGGGAGTCAGTGTGGATCCAACTAAAGTTGTAGTCATCCTAAATATGCCACCTCCCATCTCTATTCGATAGTTGCATTCTGCATTGGGCCATACATGTTATTATCGAAGATTCATTTGCAACTATGCTTCTATTAAGGCTCCACTGGAGAAGCTCCTCAAGAAATCTGAACGGTGTGTGTGGTTTGATGAATGTAATGCTACATTCGATACTTTGAAATAAAATCTTGCAAGTGCATCGAACTTAGTCTACCCCGATTGGAACAAACAGTTCCATGTTCATGTATATGCATCAAGGATTTCCTTGGGTGCTATATTGACACAACCAAGCGAGAGTAACTTTTAACACCCTACTTATTTCGTGAGATAGAAACTATATTATGCATAAAATAACTACACCACAACAGAACAAGAAGATTTGGAAATGGTTTATTGTCTCAAGAAATTTTGACACTACTTGTTGGGAGGGCCATTTAAGTTTTTCACTGATCACTCGACACAAAATACTTGTTCAACAAGCCAATATTGGAAGGTATAATTTTTCATTGGTTATTGTTATTTAAATAATTTAATTTTTAAGTCATTGTTAAACCAAGGTCAAATTTTGGGCCTGACCACCTGTCTAGGTTGGAATCAGGAAATTCAGGAGGATCTATTGATGATGTGTTTCTTGATGCTCACTTGTTCCATGTTGAAGTTGTCCGAGAGTACTTAGAAGACATTTTTGCCTTTCTCGCAATAGGAAAATGTCCTCCTCACTATACTACTACGTAGAAGAAGCATCTAGTTGTCTGTGTAGTTGACTATCAATTTATTGCAGGGAAATTATATAAGATGGGGCTTGATCAAGTGTTGCGATGTATCTTGGATCATGAACATGACAATATATTATGGGAATGCCATGCTCGACTCACAGGAGGGAATTTTGGAGGTAAAACCACTGATATGAAAGTATTATAGGCTCGCTTGTGCTGGCTAAATATTTTTAAATATGTGAAGGCTTGTGATGTTTTCCAATGGGTCGAACAACCCTCATAGAGGGATTAGATTCCTCTCCATATGGTACACGCACTTACTTAATTTTAAAAATGGGTTTTCAAATTTATTGGGCCCATCATTCCACCTGCTCGCCACTCACATGCCCGTTATATCATCACTACCACAAATTATCTTGCCTGCTGGGCATAATAACTTATAGTTAAGGATTGCACTATGGATACAACTACTCAATTTATTTTTGAGAATATTGTCACCAGGTTTGGTTTCCATCAAAGTCTGACAAATGATAAGGGTTCACACTTCATTAATGAAATAGTCCAGGTGCTGCTACAAAATTTTATGGTCCAACATAATAATAGCACTCCTTATCATCCATAAGCTAATGGGATTGTCGAGGCTTTGAACAAAATATTGGAGCACAAACTTACCAAGATTTTCTCTCCAAATAGGTATGATTGGGATGAAAGGGTTCCTGCTACTTTGTAGGCTTACAAAACAACTATCAAATGATTGAATATGTATACCCCATTCGAGTTGGTGTATGGAAAAGAGGTTTTTGTTCCCGAAGAGTTCATTGTCCCTAATATTCTCATTGCACATGCCACCCAGATGACCGAGGATCAATCTATCCCCAAAAACTTTGATGTGTTATTTAAATTAGAGGAGTTTCGGTTCCTCGCATATGCTCACCAGAACGTTGAGGCAGAAAGCCTAACACGATCAATATATCAAGAAGAAGTCCTTTTTAGTCAGATATCACATTCTAATTTATGATAGCAAGTACCACAAACACCCTGGTAAGCTACACATGCATTGGCTCGGTCCTTTCTATGTTGCAGAGATTAAATATTTTGGAGTTGTTTGGCTTACTCAACTTGATGGTACTCTTTTGTATGGATGGGTGAATGACACTAACATGAAGCCTTATTTTTTTGGTTCAACTGTTGCTTAATTTCATCTCTCTCACAAGGGAGAGTAATTAATAGGAATTAGGTTATTCATGTCAATAAAGTGTCCATGGTTTATTTAGTTGTTGTAGTCTTTGAGTTTTCTGAAAGTGTCCTTCTGGTTTTGTTGCGATCCTTCGCAACTCATCACGGTCGGGGAGATTTTGTTCTATTCTTTCGTGTCAGAGTCATCATTTCATATCTGTTTTGTCATTTTTCCCAATCATGGAAAATTTAGTTACTCCATCCATATTTCAAGTCCCAAGAAGATTTTATTCTGATGTTATTTTTTTTATTTACTTCATATTATCATCGGTACATGTTAGGATTGATCGTCGTTAATTTGAATGTCAAAACATCATTCCCGCGCTCAACGACTAAGTCCCACTCATAATTCTATATTTTCCCGGCTAAGTCTCCTCATTTTTCACCTCAGTTTCTTGTGTATTTGCAGTTTTCTTTCTGGGTCCCCAGTCGTATGCCTCTAGTTATTCCTTGTCTTCCTGTCCTCCCATCCTCATTGTGTATATCCATCGTTCTACTACCATGGTTCGTCTGGTTAAGCTTGTTGTCACCATGTATCCTATTGATTCCCAAATCCATTTCTAGGATGATTTTTTCGGAAAGTGTGATAAAACCCAGTTGGATGATAATGATTATTCCGACCATGTTTTGTTCCCTACACTTCACATCAATTTCTTTATGGAGCCAAACACCCATCCCAATGCTCGCTCATCTCTGAAAATTCGCTCTACATTCTGTTCGATAAAGTAGTATACCCTTCTTCCTTTATGAGATTTGCTAGTGTTCGAGACCACCAATGAAGTTCTTTTTTGTTCAAAATTTCTAGCCAGTCGAATCCATGGGGGGTTCTATGTGGCTGGGCCAGGTATATCCCATCCATTCTATTGATATTCACAGGGTTACAAGACTCACTACTTTTTTTGATGATTTCAAGTCATCCTATCAGGTCGAAAAGTAGGAAAATAAAATTGATGAGAACAATCTATATAAGAAATATGGCACCACCAAAAAGGGAAAAAGAGTTGTCCTGGATATGATCAATGACATTCCAATTCATGTTGATGCTACTCTCATTTCAACCAATCACATGCGCCATCATACTCAGGGATAATGTACTTTGGATGCAATCTCTATCACTGGGCCTGTATCCGAGGCGAATCTCTTAATTGGTCTAGCCACCTCCTTAATGAATTGTTTGAAGTTGCTAGTGACGTATAAAACCATTCCAACCACTTTGTATTTTTTTATTTACTTATCCCTCTAAATATGTGGATGCGGTGTCTTTCAGAGGGCTGTGAAATTTCTTCAATTTCACAGGATGAACCACTCGCCTTCATGTATGCTCCTTGGTGTAGTATCGAGGACATCGTGAACAAATAAATTAACGACCTTGCTTTCAGGAAGTGGTATGATAAGTTGTTTATGGAGATGCATGTTTTCTACAGGGTGCCACTTCCTATTCTCGACATATACTCTCCTTTATTCTGGTTCAACATTACTCATGACCATTGCTACATTCGGTCGATGCATATCCCAGAGACTACTTTCTCCATGCGCTTGTTACCGTTCTATATTAGTGAGCACGATTTCCATTCCGAAGTTAATTCCTGGCCTGAGTTTTTGCATGGAAGAAAGAAGGGAAAGTCTATTATGATTTTGATAATATGAAGCCGGTAAAATAGGGTCAATCTACTTCCGAAAAGCACAATGAAGGTGTTATGGAGGAGCTCCAACCCCTATTGAAGAAGGCCAATGAATTTCTAAGTTGTACCTATACCACCTGGTCTAATGTTGGCTCGTACATTCAGCAAACCCTCCAGGTAAATCATCCTACCCCCATATATACCGCACCGCCTGTTATTTCTTCCACTATTCTTCCTGTTATAGGTTGTACCCCATTTTCTTCAACCTTCATTAATATCTACATTGACATCCTACATACTAATAATGTTGTCTCTGTTCATGATGAAGCACCTCCATATCTGCATGCCTTGTCTGATGTTACGCCTCGCTCTTCTATCGCTACCCTTTCTGACCGTAAGAACACACCCTTTCAACCTCAAGACCCAACCAATATGGAAGTTGACTCTGCAGTTGTTTGCTCTACCCCTGTAGTCACCATTGTTTTTTCCCTTCCAACTGTAGGTTCATCTGTCGTTCCCATTGTCTCACAATCACCTTCCCTTGTCCCCTCACCTATTTATGCTAGAAAAGTTGTGGAGTTAATGAAACAACCCAACTAGTGTCGTCAAGTTATTTCACTGGCTATGCAGCAACATGATCTCATCGCCCTCATTCCTAGCCTAGTTCTCCATTGAATTATTCAGAACCAGCGAGCTACAATTAAGAGTGAAACGTCCCCGCTAGAACAGTCTGAGAAGTTGGTTACTAGTGGGAAACCATTGCAGTCGTGTATTCCCCCGCCTGATGACATTTCTACTGACAGTATTTGTAATTGGTCATCCCCCCAGTTATTTCAAATTATTCATGCCTTTGTGTCCCAACTGGAGAATCGGTTAGTCTAGATCGAGAATAGATGCAGTGACCTCCAGGTTACTTGTACAGAGAAACAACATCAATTGCATACTGCCACTGTCGTCCAAGCTCAATTACATATTGAGAACTAAGGTTTGGATACCAAGATTAGTGAAGTCCATAATCAACTATAATCATTGTGGCCTACACTTTTCCCATTCACTACTGAGAATCTTGAAGATATTGTCGCCTGTGTTAGTGTCGGTATCTTCATCCCTCCGTCAGTGATCAAATTCTCTTGTTGCATTGCATATTAGGTGTCTCACTCAATCAGCTGCATCCCAATAGGAGCATGGATCATCTGAAGGTAGTGGCTTGTTGTACATTTTCCCTTATGTCCTTTACATGCTGGCCCATTTCCTTTCATCAAGATCATCTGCAGTCACTTTTTGTCTTTAAATTTATAAGAGTCATTTCTAGGGTTTTAGTTTCATTAGGTCTAGGGTTTCATCAAAAAGGTCTTCAAAATGTCCAATAACGGTCAGCAAGCGCATGAGGAGGTTGAATAAAGTTCCAGTATCAATAAATTTCATAATCGCATGCTCAGAAATGTATTTTTTCCTCAAAACCCTGTTTTGAGGAAAATAGAGTATTTTAGGTTTTTATGTATAAATTTGATGTAATTTTAGTTTTATCATATGTAAATAACTTCAATGGCAACCCTGGTCACCTTTCCAGGCTTCAGCAGCTCCATCCCCTGCAAAGCAACCAAAAAATCAAATCATTCATTTCATCAAAGGCATAAATAAAGTAAACTGCCCAAAAAACAGAGTTGAAAAATGGCGCGGCACATTGGGTGAGAGGCACAGTGCATACAAGTGGTGCGGCGCATTGGGCCGGCCTCCACAGTGTAAAAAAAACACTGGCGTGATGGATATAACAGGCGCGGCGTGTTGGGTTTGTGGCGTGGCGCATAGAGCTGCAAGCCATTTTCACCACAAATTCATCCAAATCTTCAATTTGCTTGGTTTCTTCCGGTCCAAAGTAAGTCAAAAACTCTTCAAATGCCAATGAAAGTGTGTCTTAAGATGTTTATGATGATTTAGTAAAAAATTTCAAACCCTACTTCCTTGCAATTTTTGCTCAAGACATGATTTCTTAGGGTTTGTAAATTGGTTTTTTGTGGCCATCACTCCCTCACCTTTTATTCACTCACTTCTTTTCTAGTTTCATTAACCCATTTTACTATCCCCCATATCCCTAAATTCATTCACCCCTATCCCCTATTCCCATTATCCCAAACCTTAGCTACAAAATCCCCAAACCCTACTCACATCCCTAAAACTCTTACTCCCGTCCCTAAACTCTGTTCACACGTAGATTTTTAAACTCTCTTCCATACACTCTACCCATTTCATTCCTCCACCATATTTTCACACTATTATCCACAAAACCATCCATGTACAACCACATTTTTCAAAACCAAAGGAAAACAATGGAAAGAGACAGTGATCATGGGTATGAGCCAGAGATTGAACATGACCGGGAATCTTTTCTTGAGAGAACAAAGTTGCACTTGGGAAATGATGCTAGAGAAGGCCAACAATAAGAAAAACATGTTGAGGAACATGGCATACCATTACTAGGCGAGAAACCATGTATGCAAAGCAAGAATCAAGATCTTGAAGGGCAAGTTGAAGAAGGTATCAAAGTGGCGAAAAGAGAATGATAGACTTCAGATCTTGGCTGAGGCTTCCTTGGCCCAACACAGCACTTAATGGAAGACACTCAGCCCAAATTTCAAAAAAATTTGGGTCACTTTTTGCAATTTTGAAATTTTTGGCTTAAAAAACAGGGTTTTCTACTCGATGCGCCATGCCACCTAGCGCTCGCTTTTGATGGGGGACTCCTTTTGATGAAAACTCATAATTTTTGGATTTTTCATGGAAAAATATGCATGCCTACCAATGGCCAAGAAATTTTGACAGGTTTTGGGCTTCCAAAGGGTAAAAAACACTCCAAAAATGACCTTTTTGCCCCTTTTTGACACACGGGAAGCAGTCTTGGGAGAACTCAGTTTTGGAGGGGTAAATGGAGGCAAAATTCAAAAATTCCACTTGTGCTGGAAAGTAGACAGGAAGAAATTTCCAACAAGCCCACTTGGATAAAATTTGAACACCAGGAAGACCTCCAAAATCAGCTGCAAACAACCACTACGCATAGGGATATCAGGCATGGCACATTGGAGGAATCTTGCTCATTTTTGGTCAAAAACTCTGTTTTTCGCCTAGTTTTTTCACAGTTTGACTTTTTTCCTTCTAATTGTAAAACTCATGATGTAATTTAATGTGACATGATGGATTTTGATGTAATTTTTCTAAATTTTCACTCATAGAGGTAGATTCATCCATTAAAAGGTATTTTGCAACTGAATGAATCAGTTTCCTAGTTTTTAGAGGCAAGTTGTTCCACTGCCTACTTTCTAGTTCTCAGTTTAGATTTTGTTGGAATAGCTCCTAAAATCATGAGCTCGACCCCTAGAGGCTAGGATGAGTTTTTTTTTGTCTATATCTTATGTTTTATCAGTCATTAGCATGGTTGGAATTTTGGGAATGCTTTGAGCATCATTGTACATTCATCTCTACAGTTTGGCAAAGGAATAGACCAGGGTTTGCAGCACTCTATGGGATTCATGTGGAATCTTTCTTTGATATTGTGTTTCTCTCTATAAATTTAATTTTACCTATGTTTTATGTATGATATTCACTCTCTTATTTCTTCTTAACTAAAAAAAACAAGGATAAAGGTAGAATCCATTGAAATTGCAGTGCTCTACCTAGGGTTTGCTTAGTTATCTATGTTTTCAGCTGTTTGAAGAGGATCCCTGAAGGTTTCTTGCCCTCTTCAACTCCTCACCTATCTAAATCTCTCCATTTCATTCAAATTGAAGTGTCAAATCAATTTCATGCCTTTCCCCATTGATATCTCTGCAAAACTGAGCCTCATTCCCCAGACCCAAAATCTTCCTTTCCATTTGAGCCAACAAAACGTCCTTAAATTCAATCAAAATATTTTTCACACATACCTAGCCTAAAATTAGTCTTCATATCAAGTCATCTCAAGCCTCATTGATTATTTTTGCTGAGATTGACAAGGAGAGAGCCCTCTCCCGATCTGGTAGGGCTAGATACCAGGTTAAGCGTGGTTTGATGTTACCCTAGATTCTGCCTTTCTCAGCCTGAGGTAGATTTAGGCCATAAAAACCTGTTCCCCTTACGAATTTTGTACTACCATTGAAGTGTTCTGTCAGCAACTAGTCTCTAAGAACAAAAAGATTCAGAGTACTATTCAAACTCTATCCCAGTCAATAGTGGACCCATATGCCATATACAAGCCTCAGATTTAGAAGCAGCTATAGAATCCTTCCACTCTCTGTGCTACACTTTTGCAGATCATGAAATATTCCCACCAAGTTTTTTGTCGAATTTCTGATGCCAGCCGTATGATCACCAAGAAGAATACTGCTATCGATCCTTTGCAAGGAAAAAAATAGAATCTCTTTCAGCATGCCATGGTTACTTCTAATCTAGATGAAAAACAATGAATTTTGGATCAAGAAGATGTGTTGGAAGTAGAAATTACCCAGATCAAATATGCCACTCAGACCACCAAGAAAGTTCTCTGTGATCTTCAACCAGAGTCTCAGAAGCATTTTATTACTCTGTGTACATTGTTGATGCAGGAGCATCAAGAGCATAGCTAGCAATGTGACGTTTTTGGTCACATGTTGTGGCTAACTAACATGTTTATTGAGCATTGTTAGTTTGTTTTGTACTTAAATAAATATGGAATAAATTTAGCAATTGGTTTCTTTCCATGCGTGGATATAAAGCCAACATAGGGATAGGCACTTAAAAATAGGGAGGCATTGGTTTATTGGAAAAATTCTAGAATAACTCTATTATGAGAGGAGTAGTTTCATGTATTGGGTATAAATAATGGAAAACTAGAGAGGAAAAGGATAGTGAGAGAAAGTGGAGTGTTAGTATAAGAATTGTAAATGCAGAGGGGAAATTAATGAATTATTAGCCCATGTTGTGATTAATGGAATTTGTGTTTTGAATTTTCTTTAAGTCTGCAACTTATATATTGATGTATGCACTGTGAGGAACTAACTTGAACGCGGGTGATTGCATAGCAAAGGAAGAGTCTGTTCGAATGAATGGAGATGAGATATGATAAGCGTCGAATGGTGGTTGGAGCACCATGATCAAACCTCCACAGTAAAGAGTCCACCAAGTGGCTCAGGCGCTCTCACGGAAAGTTGAGAGTTGCAGTTGTGATTTAAAGCCGCATTGCATGAGAATTGAACGCATATGACAGTCGCATACGTGGTTTTATCATACAACAATAAAGTTGATCACAACAATTGCGTTGGATGTGGGTTGAACCACAGCGTTGAAGCATTACGATCATGTTGTATCATAACTGTGCCAGCTAGAACAACGTTGAGTCCCTTGCAATGATTGCAAGGTATCACACCAGTGTAATTATAACGCATCATTGTTGAAGGTTTGCGTAAGTATTAGTTGGAATATGTTGCATAAACGGTGGTGGTAAATGGGTAATTTGCGTTATATATAAAACGATGTGGTTGTAAATGCAAATGTTTGTGATGATGCATAGTCACAACGATCCCTTGCAGATCTAACAAACATAGTAATGTAATTGCTTGAGTAAGAAAATGTTTGTATTGGAATTGCAATGATAAATTGAAAAATTAATCAATTTCTTTATAAAATAAGACAAGCCTGGGCCTTGATAGAAGCAAGAAATTGTAATTGTTTATCCAAAGAATTTTTTAAAGCAGGATTTTTTTTTCCTACATCATTTGGTATCAAATCCTGTTGAGTTGTTCTTGAGCATTGTAGAGAATGCCGCCCAGAAGAGGAGCTGGAGTAGGCCGAGCTGGGATAGGTCGAGGGAGACCTATAGCAAACAAAATTTTGATAGATGAAATTCAGCACTTGCGTACAAGAATGGCTACAATGGAAATCACTCAAAGGAGGGCGACAGATGATGGTGTTTCTAGTGCCGATGAAGAGGAGACCACCGACGAAGAAGTGGAGGAAGAAAACGAGGCAACGAAAGTCATGAAGATGCTAGTAAAGGCCAACAGCTGACCAAAGGTAGAAGTACCTTTATATGATGGAAATATTAGTGTGAAGGTACTAATGGATTGGATCAATTTGTTAGATAAATATTTCGACTATGAAGAAGTCGATGACAAGAAGAAAGTGAAGTTTGCAGCCACGAGATTGAAAAGCCATGCAGCCTTATGGTGGGATGAATTGCAGTTGTCCAGGGAGAGAAACGGGAAACCCAAAACCAAGCAATGGGATAAGATGGTAAGTAAGATGAAAGGTAAGGTTATGCCAAAAGATTATCAATTAAACCTGTTTAGAAAATTGCAAAATTTAAAGCAGAAAGGGATGACTATCAAGGAATATACTGAAGAATTTTATAAGATGAGTATTAGATCAGGTCATATTGAAGATGACTTAGAGAAGGTAGCTAGATATATAAATGGGTTGAGATATGAAATACAGGATGAGATCAGCTTATTAAATCTCAGGACGATTGAAGATGCCTATCAAGCAGCTTTGAGGGCAGAAGAAAAGATGTTGCGCAAACAAAACCAGAGAAATAGAGGTAAGAGTCCAGCAAAAGGAAGGGGAAAATTTAAGTCCAGATTTCAACACTGTTAGAGTGAGGCAGGGATTTCGAGTAATAGATCACCACAAAGAGGAGATTCTGGTCACGGAAGGTTTGTGCCCAAAGGTAGAGGCCGAGGAAGAGATGCTCGGTGCTTTGCATGTGGTGAATGGGGACATGTGCAATGGGATTGTCCTCACAATATATCAGAAATCCACGTAATGTGAACGTTGCTGAAACAAAGGAATAGATTCCTCAGACTGCAGCCAAAGAGGAACTCCCTAAAGCCAGAGAATCCTTGTTGTTGAAAAGGGTATTTCTTAAAGAAGCTAAGGAAGCCAAAGAACCAGCTTAAAGGAAGAATCTGTTTAGAACTATATGTAATTCAAAGGGTAAGTGTTGCAAATTGGTAATTGATAGTGATAGTACTGGTGGACAAATTGAAGTTGGAGAGAACAATACACCCCACTCCTTATAAAGTATCATGGCTTTATAAAGGCCATCAAATTATTGTAACTGAACAATGCAAAGTTGAAATTCAGATTGGTACTTATAAGGATGTTATTTTATGTGATATAATGCTGATGGATGTATGTCACATATTTCTAGGAAGGCCCTGTCAGTTTGACCGAAAATCCATACACGATGGCAGAAGAAACACTTTTACTCTTGAGAAAGATGGGAATAAGCATACACTGTTGCCATTGAAAGCTGAAGTTAATGAGGAAGCACCTGGAAACAGAGTTATGTTGATGAGTGGGAAAACCCTATTGCAAGAAGTTGAGAAGGGCGAGGAGATGCATTTTTCTATTGTTGGGAGACAAAAGGTAATTTTAACTTCTGAAAATTTAGAAGATTTACCTGAAGAAATTCTAAATCTGTTGAATGATGTTGTTGATATATTTTTGGATGAGTTGCCAAATGAATTACCGCCCATCAGGAGTATTAGTCACCACATTGATCTAATCCCTGGAGCAAGTTTTCCGAATAAAGCAGCCTATAGGTTAACACCGCAGGAAAATGTTGAAGTTGGAAGACAAGTGCAAAAGTTGATGGATAAGGAGTTAATAAGAGAAAGCCTCAGTCCATGTGCTATACCAACAGTACTCAGTCCAAATAAAGGAGGTGAATGGTGTATGTGCACAGATTCAAGAGCTATACATAAAATCACCATCAGGTATCATTTTCATTTACCACGAATGGATGATTTAATGGATTGTTTGAGTGGGTCGAATTATTTTTCTAAGATAGATTTGAAGAGTGGGTATCATCAAATAAGAATGAGAGAGGGGGATGAATGAAAAACTGCATTCAAAACAAATAATGGGTTGTATGAATGGTTACTAATTCCTTTCGGACTTACTAATGCACCTAGTACCTTCATGAGGTTGATGAATGAAGTTTTGAAGGGATAACAGGAAAATTTTTAATTGTTTATCTTGATGATATTCTCATTTTTAGTCGAAGTAAAGAGGAGCATCTAGAACATCTTAAATTAGTTCTAAAGACTTTGCAAAAAGAAAAATTGTTGATAAATTTGAAGAAATGCAGCTTTATGAAGGAAGAACTAATTTATTTGGGGTTTGTAGTCTCTAAGGAAGGGTTGAAAATGGATCCGGAGAAAATCCAATAAATTGTGAATTGGCCAACTCCTAGAAGCATATTTGAGGTAAGAAGCTTCCATGGTCTTGCAAGTTTCTACCGAAAATTTATTCAAAGTTTTAGTCAGATTTGTGCACTCATTATTGAAACAATCAGAGAAACTAATCATCCATTCAAATGGACAGAAGAAACAGACCGAAACTTTAAATTGTTAAAGAAAAACATTACTGAAAAACTAGTCTTGGCTTTACCAAATTTTGAGAAAGTTTTCCAGGTTGAAACTGATGCTAGTGGAATTGCAATTGGATCAGTTTTGAGCCAAGATCAGAAACCAATAGAATACTTAAACTAAATGAATAAAAGAAGAAGTATTCATCATATGACAAAGAATTTTATGCTGTTGTACAGGCCTTAAGAAAATGGAGACATTATTTTTTGCCAAAATATTTTGTGTTATATTTTGATAATCATGCATTACAGTTTATAAACAACCAACCAAAATTGAATCAAAAACATGTAAAATGGGCAAAATATTTGTAGAGTTTCACTTTTGTAATCAAACATACAAGTGGTAAATTGAACAAAGTTGTTGATGCTTTGAGCAGGGTGAACTTAATTATACAGGAGTTACAAGTTGGTGTTGTAGGGTTTGAGGAAATGGTTGAAATGTATAAATATGATGCAGAGTTCAAAGAAATTTATGCAGCCATAGAAAATCCAGCAGTCCATAACAGAAGCCAGTGGTTGGATTATTTAATCCAAGGGGGATTACTATTCAAAAGTGATAATTTATGTATTCCTAAAAGTTCTATGAGGGAAAACATAATCAAGGAGAAGTATAGTGGAGGTCTATCCGGACATTTTGGACAAGGAAAAACCTTTTCTCAGGTAAATAATTTTTATTACTGGCCAAAGATGCAAACTAATGTTAAAAATTTTGTGGAAAAATGCAGGATTTGTCAGCATGCTAAGGGGAAAATTCAGAATACAGGGTTGTATCAGCCATTAACAATAGCCGACTGACCATGGGATGCAGTTAGTATGGATTTTATTTTGGTTTGCCAAAAACTCAAAGGGGAAATGATTCCATTTAGGTTGTTTTGGATAGAGTTTATAAAATGGCTCATTTCATTGCATGAAAGAAAACAAGTGATGCAACACGTATTGCTAATATTTTTTTTTTTTCAGAGGTTGTAAGATTACATGGATTACCTATAAGCATTGTGTCTGACAAGGATACCAAGTTTGTGGGACATTTCCAGAGAAATTTGTGGAAGAAACTAGGTACCAACCTTAGTTTCAGTTCAACATATCATCCTCAAACGGATGGATAGACCGAGGTCATGAATATAATTTTGGGAAACATATTGAGAAGCTTGGTATATAAAAATCCTAAACAATGGGATTTAGCCGTTGCTCGGGCTGAGTTTTATTATAATGACACTCCAAATTGAAGTACTAGCATGAGCCCATTCCAAATTGTTTTTGGAATGCATCCAAGGGGTGTGTATGAACTCAGATATTTGGGAAAGCAAGAGGTAAGGAGCACAAAGGCTGAAGAATTTGTGGAACAGATGCAAGGACTACAAGAAGATGTCAAAGGTAGATTGCAAGAAAGCAGTACCAAGTATAAGCAAAGAGAAGATATGAAAAGGCAAGAAAAGGAATTTGAAGTAGGTGATTTAGTCATGGTGTATTTAAGAAAAGAAATATTTCCTATTAAAACTTATAACAAATTGAAACTCAAGAAGATAGTGCCATGTAAAGTTGTAGGGAATTTTTCTTCAAACACATATGAAGTTAATTTTCCAATAGGAATCGTAATATCGCCTATATTGAATATTACAGATCTGTATCTATACCGAGAACCAGAAGGAGAACTACAAGGGGACGCCATAGAAAAAGAAATCCCAATAGTGAATTGGGAAGAGCAGATGCCTAAAGCAGGAAAGAGGGAAGTGGAAGCCATTTTGGAGAAGAGAGTTTCAAAGAAAACTAGGAGCCAAACTTATTATCAGTATCTAGTCAAGTGGAAAGGACAGCCAGTGGAAGACGCCAGTTGGATGGCTACAACAGAGATACAGAATTTGGGAATCGATTCCAAAGTACTACAAGATCAATTTTCTTCCCCGTGAGTCCGATGCAAGAGCATCGAGAGCATAGCCAACAATGTGACATTTTTGGTCACATGTTTTGGCTAACTCAAAATAAAATAAACATTAAGAGTAATATAGTTAATTATTTTATTAATTTTGTTATTTATTTATGGAGCCTTGTTAGTTTGTTTTGTATTTAAATAAATATGCAATAAATTTAGCAATTGGTTTCTTTCCCTGCGTGGATATAGAGCCGACATAGGGATAGGAACTTAAAAATAGGGAGGCATTGGTTTGTTGGAAAAATTCTAGAAGAACTCTATTCTGAGAGGAGTAGTTTCATGTATTGGGTATAAATAATGGGAAACTAGAGAGGAAAAGGGAAGTGAGAGAAAATGGAGTGTTAGTATAAGAATTGTAAATGCAGAGGGGCAATTAATGAATTATTAGCGCATGTAGTGATTAATGGAATTTGTGTTTTGCATTTTCTTTAAGTCTGCAACTTAAATATTGAAGTATGCACTGTGAGTAACTAACTTGAACGCAGGTGATCGCATAGCAAAGGAAGAGTCTGTTTGAATGAAAGGATATGAGGTATGATAAGGGTCGAATAGTGCTTGGAGCACCGTGATCGATCCTCCACAGTAAAGAGTTCACCAAGTGGCTCGGACGCTCTCACGGAAAGTTGAGAGTTACAGTTGTGATTTAAAGCCACATTGCATGATAATTGAATGCATATGATAGTCACAGATGTGGTTGTATCATACAGCATTAAAGTTGATCATAGCAGTTGCATTGGATGAGGGTTGAACCACAACGTTGAAGCATTACGGTCGTGTTGTATCATAACCGTGCCAGCTAGAACAAAGGTGAGTCCCTTGCAATGATTGCAAGGTATCACACCAGTGTAATTATAATGCAACATTATTGAAGGTTTGCATAAGTATTAGTTGGAATATGTTTCGCAAATGGTGGTGGTAAATGGGTTATTTGCGTTATATATAAAATGATGTGGTTGTAAATGCAAATTTTTGTGATGATGCATAGTTACAATGATCCCTTGCGAATCTAACAAACATAGTAATGGAATTGCTTGGGTAAGAAAATGTTTGTATTGGAATTGCAATGCTAAATTGACAAATTAATCAATTTCTTTATAAAACAAGACAAGCTTGGGCCTTGATAGAAGCAAGAAATTGTAATTGTTTATCCAAAGAATTTTTTAAAGGAGCAATTTTTTTTTTCCTACATCAATTGTCAAATGTCGTGAATCAGAAAATCCAAGAGATTATTGAAGCTCAACTGAGTGACCCTACCAAGTAGACTGTAACAAAATTTTGAAACAAGTTCTCAACCCTATTAGATTCTTGGACATTATCTATGTTTTCATTTGCTAATTTTAAGGACTCCACTCTACAGACCGTTCCAAAGTTCGGTCCTTCATTTGAAGGAACCATGATTGAAGCAAGTGGAAGACACCCTGTGACATATTAAAAACTACCACCAGCACATTGACTCGAGGGCGAGTCAATAGGATGTGGTCGGGGCATGTTGGGTCCTTCATTTTTGGGAAAGGAAAAAAATTGAAAAGGATGTTTTATTTGAAGCTAACAGAATGAGAGCAGCGAAAAATTCAAAACGGAAGCAATTTCATTTTGGAACTCATGCAACAAAAAGTAAGGAAGCATGTCGAGAAATTAGGAATTGGGTTTGATATTTTCAAGGAAGAACCAATGTATTGACCCAAGGTATCAAAAACCAGGATCAAGCGAGTGTGGTATTGGATCAAGTGAGCGCAAGGATAAAAAGGGAAAAAATGTGAGTTCGAGTTGTTGTTATGATGTTGTTGGGTTGTTGTTGGTTATGATTATTATTTTTCATGGTTGAAATTTTCATGAGTCTGTTGAGATATTGTGGTTATGAATGTAATATTCCGAGTCTGTATTTTCTGTGAATCGTGATTATGTTTCTCACTTTCTTAAGCCATGCATCAGTCTATGAATGTTGTGAGCTGTGTTGTTATGTTTTATGTAACAAACTCCTTTTGACCATTAATATAAATGGGAATTATGGAAGTAAATTGAGAATGTGTGCACACCTTTAAAAAATGTTATGATTACTTCTGTTCTATGAATATTTTTTCTAAGTTTGTTAATTGCAAATGATAATGTTAATGGATGCAAAAATCATGAGCGTCCATTTCTAAATTTCTATGTAATCATTTAAGGTTATAGCTCACCTCAGGTAAGACTCTCCTTTGATTTTATAGGAGTGAAAATGTTGGCGAATCGCTAGACTACATGGTCTCTTTGTTGGCTCCCTTGGTCGAACCTTAGGTCAAGATGAATCCAAATTTTCTTCCCAACACGCAGTCCATAAGTGCCATAATTGCCAAGTTTCCCATTGCAAGATACATACACCTCTAGCACCTCTTCACCCAATCATATTTTTCGGTCCTTTCACTAAATGGGGCATCAATTTCATTATATGTAACCCTCACTCGGCCAGGGGGCATGGGTATATTATCCTAGCGGTATATTATTTTACAAAATGGATCGAGGTGATGCCTACATATAAGGATGATGGCGAAACTATAGCCATTTTCATATCCAACCATGTGATTTCTAGGTTCAGAATTCCATAAGCTATCGTGACAAAACATGGTATCCATTTCCGAAACTTTATGATGATTGAAATTTCTACAAAACTAGGATTGCGCCATGAAAATTCTACCCCATATTATTTGCAAGCGAGTGGCCAAGTAGAAGTTGTTAATAAGGCTTTTGCCACAATGATAAAATGGATCATCAACATTCATACACGAAATTAGAATACTATGATTTTTCCAACCTTGTGGGCATACTATACCTCCGCAAAAACATCAACTGGATTTACTCCTTTCCAACTTGTTTATGGTTTGGAGGAATTTTTTCCAATTGAATGTGAAATTATGTCTTTGAAACTAGCCATCAAGTTGTTACCATGCACCTCTGTAGAGGAGGAAATATTTTCATAATTAACACGAATATAGGAGACTTTCCGTGATGTTGCAATGGTTTAAGTCACATTTTGACCAAAACATGAATCACCATTCATATTTGGAAGGTGACCTAGTCTTGGTCTATGATAAAGCACATGATAAGGCAGACGCTGGTAAATTCGAGCCAACTTTGCATGGTCCTTACATCGTAAAACATGTAATAGCTAAAGGGGCCTATGAACTAGTTGATTATGATGGTGTTTCTTTGGGAGAGCCCAGGAATGGTCTTTACCTAAAGAAATATTATGTGTGATTCATTTTGTGAATATTTTGTACATGACTTCTATCATATTTTTATGAAAGTGTGTAGTAATATTAGAAATATTTTTACAAATTCATGCTACTTCTCCTGATTATCTTATGCTACAATGGATTTGCATATGTCAACGCTACCAAAAACGTACATTGGCTTTGCCAATGGTTCTATTCATAATACTCGAAATTTGTCTTCTGAAAACTGGGAAATTTATTTTCCCACTGATGAGCTAGTTTCTATTCATGGGATATCCCTTGGTCGAACAACGAATAAAATCATAGAGTATATTGTAGTGATTGAACTATATCTGGTGCCATTTAATTTGGCATTCATCGATTTATCATTAGGTTAGATTATCAGCTCATAGTATTACATTTAAATGATGTTTATTTAGTTAGAAGTCTAATTATGTTAAGAATGTTTTTTCAGGTTCATCTCTTGGAGATATAGTTTGATTACATCTAATATCAACACATTATAAGACATTTAAACAAATTTATTGATTCATTAGCTAACTATGTATTAAATCGACATTTGTAATAGTTATAAGAAGAAAACAATATTCATCCACATATTGAACAAGATAAAATAAGTAATAAGTAGTAGTTTCCATTAATCCAAATGTCTGTAAAAATTATGTGGCTTTACAAAATTCCATCTAAAACATATACGGCCCCATGGCCTTTATTATCCAAACATGTCGATATGAAAAAAAAGAAAAATATAGCCCTAGGACTAGCCAGCAAGCTTGGTGATGATCATGGTAGCAGAATATAGCATGAGCTACTCATTGTAGCAAGCGATGATCGGCCTAGGAACTTGTGCAACGTGCCTCTGGTACCAGAGAGGAAAATCATCAATCTTAGTCTTTGGGATGTCTAGATTCAACATCTTCAGGTTGTGCTCCAACGCTGTGAAAGCCTCTACTGCATCAAGGTTAGGTACTACAAGAGCTATTGGATGATCGTCCTGTCTGTCAAAATGGTGTAACCCTACTGGTTTGACCGGGACCACACTTGCATGATCATTTTAGATAGTTAGTTTTGGATGCTAAAAATAATTAAAAATTGAAAACAAAAAAAAAACCAAAATGTGAAAATTTTACCTAGGTCACCCCACTACATTCCTGCTGGAAGTGGGATATCTGGGTCACCTGTATAGATCATGTCGACATATGGAAATTCTTCGATCATGATGATATGAAGTTCCAGTCACCCAAAATATCAAGAGTGTATTTTATTACTGGAACATCACCTCCATGGCGTGCCATCAATGAAACCCACAAAAGAATACGAGGATGTTGAGGTCCTCCTGCATCTAACAGAACCTACAGTGTTGAAATAATGAGAATCCTCTCTAGATAAAATGAGATCATAATGGAACCATACCCAATTTTTTTGAGTTTTCTGGGTTTTGTTCTAGTTAGTTGTCCTTTCATGTTGAAAACTGTTGGAACACCTAATCCTACATGGGTAGGTGTGGAATGCGAAAAGTCACAATGGAGTCCAAGTGACCTTGGAATATGAAACCAAGATTCACACCATTGTACTATAAATGTACATCTTTGTATAATGGAAAAGATGAGCTACATGTTTATCCTTCATTGTGTTGAGTTTCTTGTTGTGTGTGTGTGTTTATCTTTCTCATACACCATGTGTGTGTTCAACATGGTGTTTAACATGGTATCGGAGCTGAGAAGTTCATAACCAGCTCAACCTTGAGTGAGCCATTTGTGTTTATGGCCTGTGCATATCTACAAAAATTCTTGGCATTTTTGCAGCACTCAGAGTTTCTGCAGCAGACATTTTGCCACATTCAGAAAGGTGTTTTGAAGAAGAGCAGGATTGGTTTTGAAGAAAAGCAGCATTGTCCATCTGAAGGTTTTCTCATTGCTCATTTTTCCTGCAATTTATAACTATTAAATTCTGCATTTTGAAGAGCTGTTGGAATACTGTTTAAAGAGGGTTTTTGAAAGAAAAATTTCTGAGTTTTTCATTGAAAAATTTGTGCAAATCTCTGGGTTTTTACCGCTGAAAACTTCTTGAAAATTCTGCATTTTTAAAGTTCATTTCTCTACTGCTGGGCTACCGGAAAAATTTCTAAGTTTTATTGGCAATATTTGCAAATTATTCTGCTGTATATTTCTTGAAAAGCATTCTGCCATAAATTTCCTACTGTCCTCTGCTATTCTACTCTGCTGTTTTATATATAAAATATATATATATATATATATAGATATTATTTTCTGGGCAACTGTGCCCCTCGGCCCTCACGGCCTCCCACTCCCTTCCCACGCAATCTCTTATCCCACACGCATGTTCCCATACCGTCTATCCCCAAACCCGACCCTCCCTACACCTCCTGCGCACACCTCATACGCTCCTCCTCTCACCTGTGAGCTCCTATATCAACGGCTTCACGGCCCTCTCGCCCACCCCCTCACGTGACGACCCTCACCTCACACACCCTGCGGCTTCCCTTACGCCCTCACAACCTGCGGCCTACACTACCCATCCATACCTCACGGCCCCTCCCTCGAGCTCTTACTAGCTCACCTCCCTGCGCAGTCCCCTTACCCCATTCAACCCATCACACTCTCCCTAACCCGCTCCTACCTTCGTCCTTCTCCCTACAACATTCCCCTCGCTCCTCCCTAAGCTACCCACCCCCTCGCATATGCACCCTCCCTCACCCTTCGGCTCTCTGCCGCCCCTACAAACACCCTCACGTCCCTCCCTACCCGACTACCAACCCCTCTCCATCTCTCAACACATGCACGCAACCAAAGTTTTCCCCACAGCCTTTGGCCGGCCCCACTCCTCCCTTGCTTGGCCTTACGGCCCTTCCCTTACCCTTTTTTTAATTTAAAAATAAAAATAAAAATTTTATTTATATAATACCTTCCCCCCAATTAAGTCTCCCTCCAATAAATTTCCCTCCCCTCCCTCCACGATTTTTAAATTCAAACTTTTATTTTAAAATTCCCCCCATTTTTGATTAATTCCCATTAATCTATTTTTTAATTAATTAAAAAATAAAAATAAAAATTTCTATCCCCCTCCCTTTTAATTAATTCCCATTTCAATTAACCCTCCTTTTTTTTAATTAATTTTTAATTAAAAAAAAATAGCAGAGAGAGAGAGAGGAAAAGAGGAAATGAACAGCAGAGAGGAAGAGAAATGACATGAGAGCAGATGGATTGAATACATAGTGAAAAGAGAAGTTTTGCATTGTGATTTGTGGCATTGATAAAAGGTTGATTTTCTGAAGAAATTGACATGTGAAGACAAGCAGCTCCTTGAAGAAAATTCAGCTGCCTTAAAGGCTTCTTGCATAGTGTTTTTGCTGCACATTTGTAGATTTTTTACTTTGAGATTTCCATAAGTCATTTGTATTTGTTTGAAGGAATATTGAATCACATTGTAAACGGGTGCATTTTCGGTTGAAGCCGACACCCTTTATTTTTTGAGCCTAAATTGTTGAAATGGATAAAATAAATGAGGCATTAGAGTTGTTGAATAACCTCATTCATTCCAATGTTGATGACATGATAAAAATGAGCAAGAATGCTCTTTGTAACATTCAAAATTTTTTGCTAGATTCATAAGAAAAGATTGAGTTTTTTCAGTTGGAAACTCAGCTTCAGCAAGATGAACTTCAGCAAAAGAGTCACTATTCTGAACCTGTTTCTGTTCAGAAGATTGTGAAGGACTCTCATCAGAAGAAAGAAGATAAAGTTGTAGTTGATTCCCATTCAGTTCCTTTTTCAAGGAGCAGATGTACATGCAGATGTAGCAGCTCAGCCTGCACTTCCTAAGCCCATCATCAGACCTTGGGAAGAGCTTGTCCACAAAAATCACTGAACTGGTCTTGGATATGACAAGGATGTGTCCTTTCATATTCCAGACTACACCAAGCCCATCATATTTCAGAGTGCCGGATTCATGTATGACAGTTCACCTGCAGCTGTTCCAGATCCCGTTCCTCTTCCACAACAGAAGATTGTAAAATTCCAACACTGTGATCGAGTTGGCCATATGAAATATCACTGTTTTGATCTTCATACATGCAAGCACTGTGGTTGGCACACCCATTCTTCAGACAAATGCTTCAGACACAAGCCTCCTGTAAGAACCAAGATTCATCTTGGATGGATCGATTCTTGGCAATGGGCATCAACAGCTAAGAAGATGTTTAAGACACATGTCAGAACTTGTTCACGGATATTGAACAAACTTGCAGTTGAGTTTTCGCCATCATCTCACCTTGTCCCTAACAGGGGGGAAAATGGTGGTCATGTACAAGCTTCGACGGCGTATCAAGCGAGCCCGAGCCACAAACTCTCATTCCATGTTCGCAGATGTTGTAGATAGAGACACACAATACCAAGCGAGCTCGAGCCACAATTCGTCATTCCGCATTCGCAGAGATGTAGCCAGAGACACGGATGCTCATGAGCATGCCTTCGGTTGGTGGACAACCTTAAACCATCATCTTTGGTTGGTGGACAACCTTAAACCATCACAGGTAGTAGACCTCCCTTCTTTTAGGTCGAAGGTCTCCCTTTCATATGAGGAACACTTCCTCTAGCAGAAGCCTTCAGCTTCTTGCCAGCTTTGGTTGAGTTCCAGAAAATGCTACAAGCATTCCAGAGTTGTTGGTAATCCTAAAACCATCACAGGTAGTAGACCTCCCTTATTTTAGGTTGAAGGTCTCCCTTTTTTATGAGGGACAATTCCTCTAGCAGAAGCCTTCAGCTTCTTGCCAGTTTTGGAAGAGTTCCAGGAACTGCAACAAGTTTTGCGTTCCAGTGTTTGTGGTCATCCTAAAACCACCTCTTTTTTTCCAACATTTCAGAGAGTTGATTCAGCCCAAGTGATGCCATGTATACTTTGCAGATTTGTATTACAACTCTTTTCTTGGACTCACACATACCCCTTCGGATTAAGGGGGATGTTGGAACACCTAATCCTACATGGGTAGGTGTGGAATGCGAAAAGTCACAATGGAGTCCAAGTGACCTTGGAATATGAAACCAAGAGTCACACCATTGTACTATAAATGTACATCTTTGTATAATGGAAAAGATGAGCTACACGTTTATCCTTCATTGTGTTGAGTTTCTTGTTGTGTGTGTGTTTATCTTTCTCATACACCATGTGTGTGTTCAACATGGTGTTTAACAAAAACTACCCCTTTGCAGTAATTTAATATGGTAGGTTGTGCACACTCCACGGAAATATGCATCTGAGACTTAGTCATTAAATGAAGCATTGAACTCCCACACAATCGTGCAATTATAAAGACGATAGCTCTCAAGGGTAACTCTCTATGGTTTTTATGTTAATTCTTCCATCCTTGAGGTTAGCCCCTACAATACAATGTTGCCTTAGATAGGTTGCAGTTGTTTCTCCACCTGGTCTGTGCCCATACAACAATATGTCTATCCCTATGTGGGAAAGTCCAGTCAAGAAATATATGTCATATGCATCTATGGTGAGTTGTTGACCCCCTATCACAAAGCATTGATACTGAACATCACAAGCTCTCACCATCCATGTTATAATATCTAATTGAAATTTCATGCCAAGGATCATCCAAAATTTGTATAGGCCACAGTCTCTTAAGGGCTACAATGTTGTTGGACCATTGAGAGCTTCTGCATCTTGGTTCTCATGTTTGATTTCCCTCTACTCCATCTTGGCAAATAAAAAATCATGAAAGTAATAATAGAGGAGGTTTAGAAAACAATTTTGGAATCCTTTGCAAAAGATTGGGCATTTTTATTAATTTTCAAAATCCTCGGTGTTGTGCATGACAACATTTGAGGAACATAGCACGTTTTGTGCATTTTATTAGATTAAAATCTGCGCACATCACAATTTTGTCTGTGTCAAAATGAGTCAGGGTGCGCAGACTCAAAGAAGGGTAACCGCACCCTTGAGGGCGCATTTTAAAAAGAAAAACAACCCCAAAGTTTCCAAAATTATCATCAAATGAAAAATTAAAACCAAGAAAACAAAGATAATAGGAAGATCTCTTACCTGGAGAAGACAGTTTTTGAATTAGTTCACCGGTTTTCTCAGAATCCACCTCTGAAGATTTTGGGTAAAAAATCTCTAAATTTCTCTCAAAAGGGTAAAAAACTCAAATGGTGATTTTTTTTTACTTTTTTTAGTTTTATAAGAATTTTAGGTCATAAAAATATTATTTAATGCTTTTTGACCTTTGGAAATTAAAATTTTTGATGTTTTTACTATGTTTTTGGGGCAGTTATGATAATCTTTTGAGTTTATTTTGCAGAACACAAGTTAAATCATAAAAAATGAATGATTTTGACGACAAGTGAACTTTTATCACTTTTTCGGGCTCTTTAAATTTATAAAAATAGAGAAACCCTGGAGTCATATTTTAATCCCTTTTCAGACTCTCTAAATATGAAAATATTGTCAAGTACTTGACTATTTGAACTCCAAAAATTATCGAAACAGTTGTCTATTCAGTATAATTTTACCCCTTTTCCTGACTGAACTAGACTATTTATGAAAAATGTATACGTTGAATAATCATGGTGAATAGAGTTCTCTCATATATTATTTTACCTTTTCTCAGGCTTGAGAGACTAAATTTATGAAAAAATGACATTGTGGAGTTTACTTATGTTTTTCTCCTGCCTCCCTAAAAATGAAAAACATCAAGCTTTACTTTCTCCGGGCTCGTTAAAAATTTACGTTGAAAGAGCTTAATGAGTTTTATTTGTTGAATTTTACAACAAGAAACAATGAAATTGGCATCCGGAAACAACATCCTTGATCCTAGTGAAAATTAAGCACCTACACTAGGTGGGGCCCACACAGGCTATTTTTAGGTGGAGGTCTATTTCTAGATGCATGAGAAAATTCTATTTATAGATGATGTCTATTTATATATGGTGAGAAAATTATATTTATATATGATGTTCTATTTATAGATCACATATCTATTTATAGATGCATGTCGACTATTATTATCCCTTAATAATAGTTGGAAAATAAATATTAAAGTATTCTCAATGAGCACTTGGAAATAGTTAACTGAAGTGGAAAATAAGTTAGCTAAGTGAATTTCAAGTTGAAGAGGTTGGTTGGTGGGACATGCAAGTGGACTTAGTTGTAACCGAGTGATTCAAAGTTGTAACAGAGTTGGATGTGTAGTTATGTGAGTTGTAAAGTAGTTTAACTCAATTAAGTGAATTAAACTCAGTTGTGCTAGCTGTAACTGAACATACACTAGTGAGAGATCAGTGAATTAATTATTTAATTAATTCACAAGAATTTTTCTCACATGCAATTCAATATTTACAACTGTTAACTACATGCATGTCAGATCCAGTGGAGACCCAGTTGAGAGATAGGTGAAAGGGACAGTTTGACTATCAGTTGTGACATTAATGGGTGCACTCATGCAACCACACACACATTGGAGATGCCTATGAGGATTACGTAGTCAAGGAAAGCAAGAATCCATTAAATCAGGGGTTCTTTACCATTAGGAATTGCGCAGTGGAGGCAGGCTGTCAAGAGGCAGTAAATTGGCGCATGTATTTGACAATTTTTTTATGACAGTGTGAGACGATTGTATATTGTACTTAGAGCTCTTCAATTATATTTTTGTATGTGATTTTCTCATGATCCATGATATATAAATAATATATTATAGTGTGGTTTTTAGATTTAAGCTTTCCCAGTAAAAAGATCTGTGTTATGTGTGATTGATCTTTCTTCATGTGTTTGCAATTCGCGATCGTGTTTTAAATTTACGCAAGAATTTTTGTAGAAGCTATTATGTATTTAACAGTGGAATATATTTTTTATATTAGGCTAATACATGCAATTCATAATTTTATTAAAGTTTATACATGGTATCAGAGCATAGAAGATTGCAATTTTGAAGCAGTAACTAATTTTGTTGGTGGAAACAATTCGAATTTGCTACAAGAATTTCTTGGTGCAAAAATTGAGTAAACATCGAAATGGATTTCAATGGATTGCAGCTAGAGTATGCACTCGAGGTCAGCTTGAACTAAATTTATTGGAAGGACATGATGGAGGCAGTGCTCGAAGATAATGGCTTGAAGGAATTCATCGACAGAGATGTTCCTAAGCCTACTTCGACAGATGTTGTAGTACTTGATGCATGGAAAAAGAAAGTAGCAAGGGCGAGGAGGATTATATTGGAAGGTGTAAGAGACAAAATTGTCTCAATAATTCATGGGAAAGCCACTCCATATGCTATGTGGAAGGATTTTACATATCTTTCCCAAAGCAACAACGACCATAGGATATTGGCGCTGAAAGATAAAGTTAGGAATATCAATATGGAAAAGAATGACACTATTCCAGTATACTTAAAAAAAAAATTCCAATGCAGGGATGAGCTTGGGAGTGTAGGAGTAAGTGTTGATGATGATGATTTGGTGAGTTTGTCTCTCTTGGGACTTCCTAAGAGTTGGCATAGTTATGAAGACTTTTTCAACAGATGGGAAAAACTGTCGGATTGGGAACGACTGTGGTTGGATCTAGTGCAGGAGGATTTCAAGCAGAACACCAGAGATGGCTCTTCATCAAAGCATGATGATGAAGAGGATTGTGCTTTGGCTACCAAGGTGAAGAAGGGTAAGGGGAATAAATTCCATTCAAAATCTGAGATCGGTGAAGATGGCAAGTAGCACAACATGTCCAAAGTGAAGTGTTTTCACTGTCACGAGTATGGACATATTGCCACAAATTGTCCACATAAGAAGAAGAACAAGATGGTTGCTGGAACTGTAGCTAGTGAGGCTCTTGCCTCACAATTTGAGCTTGAATTCTCATTGATCGCATGCATGGTGTCAAGTGCATTGGGATCAGGGTGGTACTTGGATAGTGGTGCTTCCTTTCACATGACAGGAGATAAGAAACTTTTCAGTGACCTGGAGGAGAAAGATTTCCAGATGCATATTGAGTTGGGCGACGATGGACAATACAGTGTGACTAGAATTGGTACCATTACCTTTCAAAGGGCGTCAGGTAAACTCTTTCATTTAAAATATGTAATGCATGTACTAGGTTTGAAGAAAAATTTAGTCTCAGTCGCAATGTTAGAGGATAGAGGTTATGATGTTGTCTTTCGTGAAGGAAAATTTTTCCTACGACACAAAGCAATAGGGAAAACCAAGAAGGTTGGGATTCGATTAAACAATCTCTATAGAATTGAAGTAGATGGGATTTATACAGAGCTTCCTACTATTGGGAAGTGTGAGAAAGCCATGCAATTGACCCTTGAGAGTGAGCAAGATTTGCATGTAGGTAAGAGTGAACCTCAGGATGTGGAGCAGCCACAAAATGAGGATCATGGAGTGGGATCAACCACTCATGTAGAGAAATTTCGTGCTAGATGGGTAGAGGGAGTGCATGCAACTATACCACTAGGTGAGAGGTGGGGCGACATGCATGAATAATCCCAAGAAGAAATTTATGGGAAGGATTGATTGAGATGGTGTGGATCTCATGAATCGAACCCGGCTACAAGGAGCCCATAGAGTAGCAGTAGCAGGATCAATTGGATTGATGCAGTCAGATGTCGTGAGGACATGAAATCAAAGTGACAGTTTCAGATACTGGAGCACGGATCAGAGTTGACAACAAGTCTAGATTTCAACAACGCAGTGGATCCATAAGACATGTGCAGCTGGTACCACCAGAAGTCAGAAGAATTTGATTACAGATACATTATACTGATTCAGTTGTTTGGAGACTATTCAATTTTGGAAGTGTTGCATGCAAGAGTTGCATGTGCAATAAACACTAGAGAAGTGTTGCATATAAGAGTTGCAGGGCACTTGCATGGAGTTGCATGGCGCATGCAAAGGTTGTAGGGCGCATGCATGGAGTTTCATGTCGCATGAAAATACATTCCTTTATTTTTTAGAGGAAGTGTTGAAGTTTGCAACAAGAAACAATGAAATTGGCATCAAGAAACAACATCCTTGATCCTAGTGAAAATTAAGCACCTACACTAGGTGGGGCCCACACAGGCTATTTTTAGGTGGAGGTCTATTTATAGATGCATGAGAAAATTATATTTATAAATGGTGAAAAAAATATATTTATAGATGTATGTGCGAGTTCTATTTATAGATCACATGTTTATTTATAGATGCATGTCGACTATTATTATCCCTTAATAATAGTTGGACAATAGATATTAATCTATTCTCAATGAGCACTTGGAAATAGTTATCTGAAGTAGAAAATAATCTAGCTAAGTCAATTTCGAGTTGATGAGGTTGGTTGGTGGGACATGCAAGTGGACTTAGTTGTAACTGAGTGATTCGAAGTTGTAACAGAGTTGGATGTGTAGTTATGTGAGTTGTAAAGTAGTTTAACTCAGTTAAGTGAGTTAAAATCAGTTGTGCTAGTTGTAACTGAACATACATTAGTGAGAGATTATTGAATTAATTATTTGTTTAATTCACAAGCAGTGGTCTCACATGCAACTGAATATTTACAATTGTTAACTACATGCATGTGAGATCCAATGGATACCCAGTTGAGAGATAGGTGAAAGGGACAGTTTGACTATCAGTTGTGACATTAGTGGATTAACTCATGCAACTACACACACATTGGAGATGCCTATGAGTATTGCGCAGTTAAGTTAGGCAATCATTCATTCATTCAGGGGTTCTTGACCATCAGGGATTGCGCAGTGGAGGCAGGTTTTTAGGAGGCAATAAATTGGCGCATGTATTTGCCAATTTTTGTATGACAGTGTGAGATGATTGTATATTGTACTGAGAGCTCTTGGATTAGAGTTTTTTATGATATTTTTTCATGATCCATGACATATACATAATATATGATAGTGGGGTTTTTAGCTTTAAGCTTTCTCGATAAAAACATCTATGTTATGTGTGATTGATATTTCTTCATGTGTTTGCAATTGGCAATCGTGTTTTAAATTTTCGTAAGAATTTTTGTAGAAGAAATTATGTATTTAAAAGTGGCATATAATCGTTAGATCAGGAGAATCCAGGCAATACATAATTGTATTAAAATTTATACATTCTTTTCGTGTCTTTTCAAAACTATTTAAACATGAAAACGACATTGAGTTATCCCTTCATTGAACTCATTAAACATAAATAGTGCAGGACTCATCAATCATGATAGGACCACACCACTCCTTCCTAGGGTTTGTTAAAAATAATTCGAAGGAATCATCTAAAGGATGTCATTATAGGACAATTAAATGTTATCCTCCTCAAGCTTGACAAAAATAAAGAAGTAATTTCTAGTAATGGTGGGGGGGGGGGAGGGAATTGGGAAGAATAGTTCATTTTGTATCTCATTAAAGGCAATATGTTTCTCTTGAACATGAAACTCTATATTTGTGCCCAAGTTGGGAAATCCATTTGTCTCACAGTTAATCGAACCTCATTGAAAATCTTCAGTTGGTTTTGGGTATTATCTTGAGTCAAATGTTTCCAAGTCTAAGTATCGTGTAGCTGATATGTTCAAGATAAGTCCAACCTCAATATAAATTACCTTGAAAATTCATAGCCTTAAATCACATCAGCCATCCATGAGTCATTCTTGAATCACTTCAAATATTTTTCTTCAAACACTTGACATGAGTTTCATGTCGTAGGCCCTCCTACAGCGAATCAATTCCTATCGACTTCAACTCACTCTCTAGGAAGTTGATCTAGAAACCCTCTGTAGTACCTTATAGCTTGCATGCCCTAATGATAGGTTTCTCTCCTTCGATGATAGGTTCTCATCATTGGCCTTCGACCGATTGACCCTATGAGTGTTCAACTTCAAGGTATATTTTCACACTTCATAGATTGTACTGAAAGTACCTTGAGGACCATTGTAATTATTGGTGGTTTCTCTTGCACTTGTTAATAGTTCACATCATTAACCTGTAATCAAGTGGCTTATACCATGTTCAAATTTGAAAAATTCACTCACAAGGTTAGATTCATAATTTGGAACAAGAGACAGAGATCAAGACCCTGGATATAGTTTCATCCATCCAGGCTGCGTGGAGTTTTGTATTCATGATTGTACAAATAGATCCATATTTTATGGTTGCATCCATACTGTGTCTATTGTTGAATTGGATCTTTGTGTATTTCCCTACTGGTTCATCGAGTTATGTTTACTTTGAGTATGGGAATTCCCACCTCAGTGATGATTATATATATTGCATCGTAGCATTTGATTGGTTGTTGCAGGTTTCCAACCATGGTCTTCGATCCGATCCTTGGCATGATAAAGCACTTCAATCCTAAAATATCCTTTCTAAATTTTCACTTTGGGGGGCAATATATTACACATCATTTTGTCACCATCGAAAATTGACAATTAAACTGGATCTTTCACTATCCATGAATATGTTCCAAAGCATTCCCTTGAAAGTATAAAACTTAAACATCTTTAGGAAACTGATAATTATGGGTAACAAGGTCCAAAAACCTAATTTTGGTCACCTTCGCAATTTCCTAGCCATTTTATGTGCATACATGGATCTTACCATTAAATCCCACACAAAATTGTGCTATATCTTTTAGGTCCCTATATTACTAGTATAGTCCCTTATTGTTGTTAGTGTAACCCCCTTATTGTTATTATTGTACCCCTGTAACCCCCATATTGTTACCTTATTGTTATTATTGTACCCCTGTAACCCCCATATTATTATTATTGTGCCCTTAAATTATTATTGTTAGGTCGGCTAGGATTACATTGTAGCCCCACTAGGATTACATTGTGGCCCCATGGACTCCTATATATAGAAAGGAGGTTTTGTAATTTGTTTCATCCAAGAATTGTTCATTCATGTAATGTATTGGAGGTTTCCCCATCGAAGTGGCTTATTTCTAAGGCGTTGATATCTCTTTTCTTCTATATTTGGAGGTGGTTTCACAACATTTGGTATCAGAGCTTTGGATTCTAGGGTTTCGCTGCTCCAAATAGGTCACTGTGTAATTTTTGCAATAATTTTTTTTCTACGAAAGTTTAGAAGCTGAAATTTTTAGAGTGTGAAGCTAAAATACTGAGGAACATTGTCGCAAAATTTCAGAGCTTGGTTCATAATATATTCAAAGATATGATCTGTGGAAGTTAGGGCTTTTTGCAGGCTCCTGAATTTCACTTAAAAAGGTTATCACAAAATTTTCGCTATAAATTTTTTTCTATGAAGGTTCAGAAGCTTAAATGTTTAGAGCATGAATTGAACATCCTAAGGAACATCTTCACAAAATTTTAGAGCTTGGTTCGCAATAATTTTGGAGATATGATCTGTGGAAGTTAGGTCTTTGTCAGGCTCCCGAATTTCATCTCGAAGAGGTGATCGTGGGAAAATATTCATAACTCTCTCTCTGAGCATCGGATTTGAATTCTGTAAAAATTGATTGGAATTACACAGAATTTAGTTTCCTGTCTATAAATTTCAGATTCAAAGGAGAAAACAGTGACACGTGACAAGTCATACAATTTCACTCTATTGAACTAGTCCAAAATTAGGTTATTGTGGGAGACTGGACCTAACTTTGCCTTGAAGAATCCAAATCAATTCAGACCTGTGGCATTTGAAAGAAGATTCAGAGGACTACTATAGGGTCAAATTTCAGATATTTATGATATACAAATGTAGAGACAAGTCAATTTCAATGTCGAGATCCTCAAAATCAAGTAAAAGGTGTGTAATTTTTTTTCCAAATTGCATAACTTTGTTTGAAGAATCAAGTTGAATTGATTCCAAGGGCATATTGTAGAATAGATATCAGTATTGGATTCTAAAATGGCCCTTAAAAATAATTCAACACCCATTAAGCCTTTAGAAGGCTCTAATATGGCTCGTGAAGATGAAGAATGGAAACATGACATATCAAAATTATAAGAGCAAGTGCAACAAAATTCGCTCTCGCAAAGAGCAAAAAAAAATGACATGGAAGTTTTGAAGAAAGGCGTGGAAAATAAGATGGATGGTTTGAAGAATGGCATGGAAGCTAAGATGGAAAACATGAAGAATGATCTAAAATTAGACATGGAAGGTTTGACAAAGTTGATACAAGAAATGTTTCCTAATGGTGAAAATATAGTAAAGGAAACTCATGATGAGAAAAAAATAAATGTTAATCGTGATTTCATAAACTCTAATGTTGGATGGAAGAACCACCATATTCCAAAAATGGATATGAGGAATTTTGATGGAAAGGATCCTGTAACATGGATACTACAGATGGAGCAATATTTTGATCTCCATAATGTGCAAAACACACAAAAGGTATGCATTGCAACTTTACAATTAGAACAAAATACATTTGTATGGTATCGATGGCTTTGCTCCCGTAAAAAAATTGTCACTTGGTCAATTTTTACGGAGGAAATGATAGCACATTATGAGGATACAAATAGCAACACTTTCTTTAGCCAATTGGTAAATCTCAAACAAAAGTGTTCAGTGGGGGAGCACATCGAGGACTTCCAAAAATTGAATATAAGGGTAACTGATATTCCAAAGGAACACAGGATTGATCTCTTCATAGGTACTTTAAAGGATAACATCCAACATGAAGTTTGCATTTTGGAAATTGATTCATTGGAGAAGGAATTCAGGTTGAAAAGAATAATTGAATGTAAAATTATGGCGACAAGGAAGCCTACCACTCACTTCTATAAGGATGGAAGTGTTGCTACTCCTAGATTTCCACAACCTGCAAGGTTGACACCACAACAATTGGAAGAAAAAATATCAAAATGGATTTGCTACAGTTGTGATAGAAAATACACTAAAGGTCATAAGTCTGCTGAGAAGAAATTATTTTACATAGATTGTGAAGAGGAAGAAGAAAATGAACAAGAATCTTCAAAAGAAGAGGATATACATGAGGACCCAGCCCTAGAAGAGGAAGAAATGATTTTGACCATATGTGTAATGCATTGACAAGAATTACCACTACTCAAACTCTCAAGATAGAAGGAAATATCAAGAAGAAAAGGGTAATAGTGTTGATTGATTCAGGTAGTACCCATAATTTTATTCATTGTAAGGTAGCCAAGGAATTGAATTGTTTCCTATACCCAGCACCAGAATGTCAAGTGATGGTTGCAAATGGAGGAACTATAAATTTCTCTGGAAAATTCCATAATATCAAGCTAACCATGAGGGAATATGTATTGAATAGTCCAATGCTTTCCATTCCTATGGGAGGTGCTGATGTTGTACTAGGAGTACAATGGTTACAATATTTGGGGACGATGGCTTTTAATTTTCAAGAACTTTTCTTGAATTTTTTTTCAGAAGGAAAGGAAGTCGAATTACAGGGTGTTGCAGGAAATCCGAGAAAGATAATAAGCTCTAATTTCATGAAAAATATTCCAAAGAAATAACAATGAGGCATAATTGCACAATTATGCTCTCTAGAAGTTCCAACATCAAAATCATATATTTCTGCAGATCTCCAAAAAGTCTTGGGCAATCATTCCAAGGTGTTTGAAACTCCCAAAGGACTCCCACCTATTTGTGATCATGATCATGCTATTCATTTGATTCTGGGAATTTTTCCTCCAAACATCAGGCCTTATAGATATCCTTATGTCCAAAAGAGCGAAATTGAACGTATGATTGAAAAAATGTTAGAGGCAAGTATAATTCAACCTAGTCAAAGTTCTTTCTTTGCTCCTGTAGTATTGGTACACAAGAAGGATAGATCATGGCGCATGTGCCTGGATTATAGGGAGCTCAATAAGCTCACCATTAAAGATAAATTTCCCATTCCTGTGATTGATGAATTATTGGATGAATTACATGGAGCAATTTATTTTACCAAGTTGGATCTTCGTTCAGGATATCATCAAATTAGAATGAAGACTCAAGATATTCCAAAAACAGCATTTCGAACTCATGAGGGTCATTATGAATTTTTGGTCATGCCTTTTGGCCTTACCAATGCACCTTCTACATTTCAAGGGTCGATGAATTCCATTTTCAAACCCTTCCTTAGAAAATTTGTGCTAGTATTTTTTGATGATATACTAATCTACAACAGGTCTTGTAAGGATCATGTTGAACATGTTGACAGGGTGCTCAAACTATTGCAGGAGAAACAATTATATGAAAAAACATCCAAATGTTTCTTTGGAGTACAAGAAGTGGAATATTTGGGTCATATTGTATCTCATGAGGGTGTTAAGGTAGACTCTAACAAAATTAAAGCCATTAAGGAATGGAAAGTCCCCACAACCATAAAGCAGTTGCGAGGATTTCTCGGGTTAACAGGGTATTATCGCAAGTTTGTTAAGAATTATGGGAGAATAGCAGCACCTCTAACAACATTATTAAAGAAATATGCATTTTCATGGACTCCTGAAGCAACTAAGGCCTTTGAACATCTTAAAGAGGCAATGTGCCTAGCACCGGTCTTAGCTACGCCAGACTTGACAAAAACCTTTATTGTGGAATGTGATGCCTCAGGAAATGGAATTGGTGCAGTTTTAATGCAGGAAGGAAGACCCATTTCTTTTGAAAGTCGTCCAATCAAAGGAAAATATTTACAAAAACCTATTTATGAGAAGGAAATGTTAGCAATACTGCATGCACTAAAGAAATGGCTAACTTACCTAATGGGAAGACACTTCAAGGTAAAAACTGATCATGATAGTCTTAAACACTTTTTGGAACAAAGACTATCTTCAAAAGAGCAGCAAAAATGGGTCACAAAGATGTTGGGTTATGACTTTGAAATAATCTACAAAAAAGGGAAGCTAAATGTTGTTTCAGATGCACTCTCAAGAAAGAATGAAGAGGTGGAAGCATTTCTTTGTGCCATTTCTATTATCCAACCAGATTGGATAACTGAAGCAAGAGATGAATGGAATAAGGAAGAAGAAGTGTGACACTCATTCAAAAGTTGCAGCAAGATTCTAGTACATCTTATACATTTAGTTGGAAAAATGATTCCTTATGGTACAAATATTGCTTATAACTTTGTAAAAATTCCCAACTAAAACAAAAGATTCTTTTGGAATTGCACACTTCTCCTTTAGGAGGACACTCAGGATTTTTAAAAACTTATCATAGGGTGAAGAAATAATTTTTTTGGGATGGCCTTAAATTTGATATTCAAAATTTTGTGGCAGAATGTTTGGTTTTCCAGTAGAATAAAGTTGAGACAGTTAAGACCCCGGGTCTTCTACAACCTTTATCCATTCCAAGTCAATGTTGGGAGGATATTTCAATGGATTTTATCATAGGTTTACCTAAGTCCGAAGGAAAGAGTGTCATCATGGTGGTAGTTGATAGACTTACAAAGAATGCACACTTTTGTGCATTATCTCATCCATTTAAAGCAAGTACAGTTGCTACTACATTTATGGACATAATTCAAAAGCTACATGGAAACCCAAGGGTTATTGTGAGTGAAAGAGATCCCATTTTTACTGGAAATTTTTGGACGGAGTTATTTTATTGTTTGGGTACTCAATTAGCTCATAACTAATCTTATCATCCTCAATCCTATGGTCAAACTAAGATAGTAAATAAATGGCTGGAAGGATATCTTCGTTGTTTTGTCTTTGATAAACAAACACAATGGGTCAAGTGGTTATCTCTCACTGAATGGTGGTATAAAAATTCCTTCCATACTGCAACAAAAATGACCCCATTTATGGCACTTTATGGATATCATCCACCATCCATAACATCATCTTTAAGAGAAAATTCGAAGGTTCAAGCAGTGGAAGATCACATCAAGCATCAACAAGAAGTTCTCCAACTCTTAAAGGATAACCTGAATTTGGCACAAAATAAAATGAAACAACAGGCAGATCAACGTCGCAACGAGAGAAGTTTTGATGTAGGAGACTGGGTATTTTTATGGCTACAACCATACAAAAAAAATGTCCCTCAAGCAAGCTAAGAAGGATAATAAATTATCGCCAAAGTACTATGGTCCTTACAAGGTGTTGCAAAATATTGGTACTATGGCATACAAATTGGATCTTCCTGCTTCTTCACGAGTGCATCCAGTTTTCCATGTTTCATGCTTAAAGAAGGTTATAGGTGAAAATCTTCCAATTCAAACAATATTTCCAAAACTTGATGAGGAAGGAAAATTCATATTGGAACCTGAAGCGGTCACAGAAACAAGAACTCAACAGCTACGAAATTGATCAATTTCAGAGTATCTCATCAAGTGGAAGAACTTACCCATTGAATATTCTACATGGGAGGATGATAATTTTATACAGAAGCACCCATAGCTACTCAAGCATTGAGGAAAACACTTTTTTGAAGGAGAGGGGCATGTTAGGTCCCTATATTACTAGTATAGTCCCTTATTGTTGTTAGTGTAACCCCCTTATTGTTGTTATTGTACCCCTATAACCCCCATATTGTTATTATTGTGCCCTTAGATTATTATTGTTAGGTCGGATAGGATTACAATGTGGTCCCACTAGGATTACATTATGGCCCCTTGGACTCCTATATATAGAAAGGAGGTTTTGTAATTTGTGTCATCCAAGAATTGTTCATTCATGTAATGTATTGGAGGTTTCCCCCTCGAAGTGGCTTATTTCTAAGGCGTTGATATCTCTTTTCTTATATTTTTGGAGATGGTTTCACAACACTATCTACCACTATAGACAACACACATGACTCAAAAAAAATTCAAAATAAAAAGTGAATCTAGAAGTTTTGTTGGGAGAATATATCCCAACTAAAATATTCGAGGTCATGCTTATTCGAGTCTAACTCCTCTGATCATGGAGCTAATTCCCATTCTTCAAGGAACCCTAATCCCACCTTTAGTGGATCTCATCCTTGAGATAAGGATATGAAACTTCCTCCTCTTGGCCTATAAATTAACCATAGGCTAGAGGGTTTGGGAGAGATTACTAAAGGTAGAATTATGCTGCTCAAATAAGGTTGGAGAGCTTATCATCTAAGGAGGAGATTGTTGATAATTGGGAGCAGCCTCACTTCATCAAGGCCCAGGTTGTGTAACTCCTCTTATTTATGAGATAATAAAATGAGTTTTCTTCCCACTATGTTGTCCAATGGAACTAATAAATGGTTTATTTTTATTCTATTTTTCATTGAAATGATATAGGTACTAGTCTCCTTGATCACTAGTATGATTTGTATTGAATCATTTAATTTACATATTCCTTTGATCTCCTTTTTTTTCTATGTCTGCATATTTGATCTTTAAGCATTTGGGGAGTTGGATCAAGCCATACCAGAATCTTCATCAGACATATCATGAAAGGTATGGATTCCATCTCTTACGATTCTATTTTATGATTCAGTATATATAAACTTGGGAAATAGTTTCTTGCTTGTTTGTTTGTTACTAAGGTTAGTCATTGAACCTAGGGATATTTCCTCTGTCCGTACTAGCAATTAGTTCGGCATAACACCAATAATCCCTGATAATCTGAAATATTGGAAAGTGTTCAAATATGATAAGCATATTGATAATGTTTTGCAAATTACTGAAGAATTTTCCAATTTTCACATAGATGAATAAAATTATTCTGATGGGTATGAATAGAAGGTTTCAAGTTCATATCTAGATCAGAATGATGTAGCAAAGAATCCCAAAGTAATTCCCATTGAAAGTAAAGTAGAGGACTGCAATATGGGGGCATACCAACAACCTAATATTTTCAAGCTTTCAAGATCCTTAACCCATGAAGTTAAACAAAAATACTTTGGTCTCATAAAGGAATTTTCAGATGTTTTTTCTTTGGGATATGAAGACCTCAAAGTGTATGATAAAAGCATTATTCAACATAAAATTAAATCAAGCAGGATTAAAATCATTTTAAACAACAATTAAGAATAACTAATCCCTTTTTTCTTCTTCTTATTGAAAAAGAAGTGAGAAAATTATTTGATGCAAAAAAAATTGTCCCTTTAAGGTTTTCAAAATGGCTTTCTAATTTATTCCCTCTAAGAAAGAATACTGGTGAGATGAGGCTTTGTGTCGATTTCAGAAACCTCAACAAATTGTATCTTAAAGAAAATTATCCCTTACCTGAGATGGAAAATATTTTGCAAAAGGTGTTTGACTCTAAGAGGATGTATATGCTTGATGGTTTCTCGGGATACAATCAGATTTTGGTGCACCCTAATGATCAAGAAAATTAAACCTTTATCACACCATGGGGAACCTTTATGTATGCTAAAATTCCCTTTGGGATGATGAATGCAGGGGATAACTTTCAAAGGGCCATGGATATTGCATTTTCTAATGAAAAGGAGAACTCCATTTTCATTTACCTTAATGATATCACTGTATTTTCAAATCCTAATTTTTATCATTTGCAACATTTAAGACATGTTTTTGAGAAGTGTAGAAGGTATGTCATATCCCTAAATCCAAAGAAGTCACATTTTTCAATGGAGGAAGGAAAAATTTTGGGGAATACAATCTCAAATGATGGAACTAAAATTGATCCAAACAGGGTGGCTGCAATTCAGAAAATTGATATTCTGAGGAATAAGAAGGAAGTTCAATATTTTTTGGGAAGAGTTAATTTTTTGAGAAGGTTCATTCCAAAATTAGAATAAATTATAAGGTTCTTGGCCAACATGATCAAAAAGGAAAGTGAAACTAGGTGGACTATTGAAACCACGAAGTATTTTGATGAGGTTAAATAGGTCTTGGCTAGTGCTCCTATCTTAGCTAGCCCAGATTATACTAAATATTTTATCATTTTCTCTTTTGCATTTGAACATACAATTGCAACAGTCCTTATGTAGAGAAATCAACAAGCTAATGAACAAATAATAGCCTTTTTTAGCATAGGTTTGAGAGATTATTCTCTTAAATACAATATTATGGAGACGAATGTTTATGCATTGGTTAAAGCTTTGAAAGATTTTAGAGTTTATGTGCTTCATTCACATGAGATTGATTATGTCCCAAATGATGTTGTGAAAGAAAATATAACCCAACCTGATCCTAAATGTAGAAGAGGCAGATGGATAACAACTATTCTCGAGTATGATGTGGAGATCAAACCTACCATGCTGATAAAGGGTCAAGGATTTCAAAAATTGATGGATGATTCAAATCTAAGTATATTGGACATAAATTTTATAGATAGATTATTGGATGAAAATATTTCAAAGGCATATTAATAGGTATATGAAAATTTATTTTCCTCTACTTGTTATGCTGATATGGTATATGTTTTACAACATTTACAGTCTACTCCAGAGATGAAAAAAACAAAGGCAAGATTCCTAAAATTGAAGGATGTAAAATTTTTCATTTTAAATCAAATTTTTTTATTGGAAAGGCTCAGGAGGTGTCTTGTTGAATTGTTTATTGGAGGATTAATAAAAAAGGTTATGGAATAATTTCAAAAAGGGGATTGTGGAGGCCATCATTTTTGGAAAGCCACAACTAACAAATTTTTGAGCGTTGGTTTTTACTGGAAAACCTTGTTTGCTGATGTATATAAAAGGGTCTCAAGCTGCCATGAATGCCAATTTTTTGAAGTAAAAAGGAAGATATTGCCTCTATCCTTGAAACCAATTATAGTAGAAGATCCATTCCAGCAGTGGGTGTGTTAGTTTTTTTGGTGCACACATGTACGAAATCACACCAAATTAAGGGGTGTGGTTTACCCTATTAAGTTATTAGTCATAGGCAGAAAAAGAAGTGGAGTCAAGCAAGTTATTGGAACATGCTAGAACACAAAAATACTAGATAGAGAAATAACATGCATATTCAAACATAAAAACTAAACTAAAAACTAAAATAAATAAAACACAAGCTCTAAATAGAGTCAAACAACTACAATAATCCAAACGGTGGCGCTTTTGTCCCCTCTTATTGAGTTATGGTAGCAAATGAGGATGAAACTTTAACCCACTTCCCAAGGGGCCCTTAGAACTTGGGTTCTAAGTCTCGATGCAAGGATGTCTTTACTTCCAAGCTTGCCTCGGTGCAAATTCTCCCTCTCTCTACTGTGGTGGACTGAACTTGTTGGATGGCGAACAAGTGAGTCCCCTCTATCTTAGCTCCAGATCACACACTGCTGGTATTTCTTGGGGAAATTCTGGCCAACGTAATAATGTGCTCTCAAGTTTTTCATCTCTTGGTGGAATTTTATAGGAGAATTCAAATCCTCCTTCCCTCTCTCTGTACATTGTGGATGGTGACCCAAGAGAGGGGGATGATTCCATTGTGTGCCACAATTATTCCATTTTGTCCTCCCTTGATGTCCTAAGGATGTTTTGGTGGCTGTCCTTAGGCGGCTTCAAGTGTGAAATCACTGTTATGGAGTGTGATTTTTGTGGTCCTAGAAAGTGACTTCTGCCACTCCTAGGATTGCGTGCATTTCAGGTCAAGAGGCACACAAGGGCGCTCTTCTCAAAGGTTTTTGCGCGCAAAAGAATTTATGATTTTCTCAAATTTGATTTTTCCTTAGACCTTAGAGATTTTTAAATACTTTCCAGATTATCTAATGTCTCTCAACCCTGTAAATCCTTCTGCCTAACATTAAATAATGTCGTCTTTGCTTGTATGATTTCCCAGTGTTAACAGTTTCCCCCTAATGTGTGACGTATAGGAAGAACTGTATTGCCGAAATACATTATAGTTTCTTTTCTATATACTATGTGTAGAGAGAGAGAGATCTATGTGTAGCTCGGAATTGGAGACACCCTGCACCGATTCAAAGAATGACCATGTCCTGTGGGACCCCTCTAGGAAAATATAATCCAATATATAAAAAATTTCTACGAGGCGGGTATGTCCCATGGTCATAATGCTGTGGCTGGTTAAACAAATCTATTTGAAAGATACATGTTCTGTCTGTGTCACTAATATGGTAGTGATCTGTTGGTTGATGACGACGACTGCTGACACCCTCAGGGGTGTTTTTTCCTTGACGATAGGTGGAATATGGTACCCATATGTGTAAACTTTCTATGGCATATAATTGCTCATTATATGCATAGGTGTTGGCTGGGACCTTCCCGTGTAAGCATTTTTGAAAGAGACACTGATGAAGGCATGAGTCTTCGACGAATATGAACAAAGTGCAATGGTTTTAAGGTATGATACCATCTTGACATGAAAGCTTGCGTTGTAGTCGAATGTCAGGAGGATTGATGACATCTGTGGGCAATGGTGTTGTTGTGGAGGTAAATCCCCTCTGCGAACAAAGGCGATCCCTACTAGCCCAGACCGGGTCTAGCAACAATCGTTCACGCTATAGTGCAGGTTCCTAATTGCAAATAAGCCAACTAGCGATGAAGGCTTACCTGGAATCCAACGTTGTCGCTCGTAGAGAAGGTAGCGCTCCCGTTCCTTAGCTCTGGCAGATCACAATCCTCACGATCTCTGTGATCGGACACTTGCACACACCAGAAACAAACAAACACAAGCGTAAAATCCAGTATATGCAACTATATGTCAGTCAGAGAAGACATAACTCAACATCATAATCAACAACAAGAGTGGAACCATAACCAATAGTCTCTTATCATTAATCAATCAAAGAAGAATACAACCATAGCTCTGACACTGAATTCTCCTTTGGAGGGTCGCCAGCGGAACACGTCTCGAAAAAGCCTGTCGGGGATAGGACAAACCTCTCTCTTTGGATGTCTCGACAATAATCTCCTTGCTTGGATTTGGCCTTAAGGGAATGGATCAAAGCTCTTGCAGCATTAGGCTCTTGGGAACTTGGAGACTAGCTATTCAGCCATCCAGCCCCTTCATCAATGGAAGATGGTTATATTTATAGAGGAGAGGAGGAGGTTGGGATCCCTACAATAGTGGAAGGGAGGCCTTATCCTTTGGGAGGTTCCCCATAAGGTGGAAAAAAGAGGCCAAAGGAGGAAGGCCGTGGTTATTCAGGCGAAACCACTCCTAATGACTCACCCATGACGTTGTTGTGATCGAAACTTCACCTCTTTTTTAAAAAAAATTTCCAAAAGAAGATTGGCGGAGGTGCTTAACTGGGACAGAGCACCAATTGGCACAGGCTTAGTGTTAATTTTCCTCATTGGCGCGAGTACATAACGGGCTACTAGCGCCAAGGAAAAAACAGGTGTTTTTAGGGGTCTGCTCAGGAAATGATCAACAGAGGAAATGTTGTCCTCATGGCAAGGGATGCAATGATGGTATTTGCAAGGCATGACACTGATTATTGGTCACAGAAATGACTCTCCAATGGCCGAGATTGGGATTGCAGGGACGGTGAAAAATTACTGTGTAACAGATGCCCCCTAAAGCATGAGGCCCGAAAGAGAGAGGGGTGAAATGCTTTACGAGAACGTGTCCAACTAAAAACACCACCATCAGAAAACCTGCGTAGAGAAATACAACTGATATCTCAAATAAATGATATATATGTGGTATGGGCACAGCCATCCATAACAGAGTATACAATAATCCAGATCCAAGGCATGGACGCAGCCATCCAGTGAGGATCGATAAATAGACTCAGGTATGGTCGCAACCATCCAATCAATGAGTCATGTAACTAATCATGATAATCCACAAAATCGAAGCCTGGATCATAACAAACAGGAATCCAGGGTCTTGCGCTCCATATCGACCCGAACAAAGTACAAGTTCAAGCATGCGAATATGTGAGCTGAAGTCGAACATGCAAGAACATCGCCTGATTACCAGCCAATGATGAAAGTTGTTAACAGATGCGAGAGGTACCACCATTAATGCCAATGGTCCTCAAGGTACTACAGGTACAATATACGGCATGTGAACAATGAGCTAACGTCGAACACCCATAGAATCACTCGATCAGAGGACAATGATGAAAACCTCACGTCGAATGCGAAGAACCTGCCATTGAGGCATGCAGGCTCTAAGGTACCAGAAGGGAGTCTCTAGATCAGCTTCCTGGATAATGAGCTGAAGTCGACCGGAAGTGACCTTGATCAAAGGTGGGCCATATTGTTTCCCACATCATTGATGCGAGACAGAGGAACATAATGTCTTTGTGAATCAGGATCAGATGAGAATCAGAGAAAGGTTGATACTTGCCGAGGTCAACTTCTCTTGAACATATCGGCGGTACGACAGTGGATTTGGCAGTATTTGACATCAACATATCAGAGGTCATGGTGACGAGGCAAAGAGTAGATGAGAGGTCAAAAGGGATTACCCAAACCCACGGAGGCAAGTAGAAGACGAGATGAGATATCCCCAACTCGACACGAATGCAGACAAGTGCCATGTTTAAGAGCGACATACTGCCGACATGACAATGATGTTAGTTCCATTTTCCCCACCATTTTTGGTGAGTACCTCTTTATTTTTACACAAGCTTGAAGAGGATACCATATGCTTGTCATATAAGTCCGTACTTCGAATGAATCCAACCAAGTACATTTAATGAGCCCTAGGAAGGAGGAACTTGGATAACGTCATTACGACTGAACCCAATGCCATCAGGGTTTAATGAGTCTGACAAAGGAAGAACTCAACGTATTTTCATGTTTAGAGAGTTTGAAAAGACAGCGGAAAAGTAAACTCCAAAGGTCCCTTTTCGTAAATAGTTCCTCAAATCCAAAAAGGTAGAAAACGATATCTGAGAAAACCTCCTAGTCGCGATAGGCTAGGGTATTGCTTTTTCGTAAGTAATCTATCCCAGCCCGAAAAAGGGGTAAACGTATACTGGGTAGATGTCGTTTCATGTCCACTTTAACAAGATCAAAATGACAAGGAACTCAGCAATATTTTCATGTTTAGGGAGTCAGAAAAGAGCTGAAAGATGACTCCTCCTGGAGGAACGAGTGGTATAAAGGGTAGCAACTGGTTTCGGTAATGGTGGAACTGCTCAGAACAAATAAAGGTTAAGAGGCTGGCTAAAAATACCACTCATCGCAGCGGTTCTTCAGGAATGGGTAAAATAACCAAGTGAAGGCATATGATCGGCCAAGCAGATAGTGACGATGGAATGAGAAAACCAAGGCTCATCTAGAAAAAACAGGCTGATAAAATGGAAATGGATGGTTTCATTTTTACACAAGCTTGAAATCAAGAAACTTTGCTTGAAGTTGGTTTCATTTTTACACAAGCTTGAAACAAAGATAAACTATGCTTGTAACCGGTTTCATTTTTACACAAGCTTGAAAAGGAAACAAAATATGCTTGAAATAGTAAGCATGCCTCCAGCATGGTGACTCAATTTGAGGTGCATGCCCCCCAAGCTTTAATCCATATGAAAGGCAGATGGAGTGAAGGTTCAAGTTACGAGATCAAGAGAAAGACTCAATTTGGATTTTACGAGATCTTAACAAAGACTCGAATTGAACTGGAATGTGTTTCATTGTTTTAATGAGGTTGACACATTAAAAGAACTATCCTCAGGACACCTTGTTTCATGGTTTAAAGAGCTTGGCACAAGACAAGGAACTCTGCTCCGACAACTTTGTTTCATTTTTTAAAGAGCTTGACACAAGGCAAGGAACTCTGCTCCAACGACCTTGTTTCATTTTTTAAGGAGCTTGACACAAGAAAACGAACTCTGCTCCAGCCAACTTGTTTCATTTTTTAAGGAGCTTGACACAAGAAAAGAACCATGCTCCAACAGACCTCATCATAATGAATAAGAAGTCATGGCTTCCAAGAGTTGCACTCTGGTTGGGAGGAAAACATCCTGGAAGTCTGGACCCAATTCCCCTAGCACACTATGCACGACGGCATCATCATTGAGCACAGGCACGGGGTAGGTAGCCACATATTTGACCTACGGTGGGGAAGATACAACAGGTGGATAAAAACCAGGAAGGGATGATGGCGGGCCAGCTGCTATATCAGGACCAAAGAACGAAAGCTGATCAATGGTCACGATCCGTCCTTCATGCGGAAAACAGACCACGAGAAAAATGGAGGAGACAAGAGCTCCCATGGCATAGGTGTAATCGCGCCCCAGGAGCAGATTGAAATCCAAAGGGCCTGGAACAACCATCATGTCCATATGGGCGGTTTTACCTCCCAAAGTAACAGATAACCTTGGGAGGATCCCTAACGGTTGACTAGTTCTTCTGTTAAATGCCAACATATTCTGCGTAACAGGCACAAGCGATGGCGAACCGAACGCTTTCCAAGTAATTGAGGATAGAATACTAACAGACGCACCTTCGTCTATAATGGTGCTAGGTATGACCAGACCAAAAGCCTGTACTGTGATCTCGAAAGGCACATAAGACGGAAGGTGGTATCCTACAAATCGATTCCAATCAAAGGAAGCGACTAAAATACTCGGAGGGGCTACCATGATGGTCTTCCCCTGGTGTTATGATAGAAGAAGGAGCATCCTCCACGACTTCCATCATGGAGTCAGGAAGAGTATCCTCTAACACCTCCATCACGGGAGGGGGAGGAGCCACTTCTTGAGGTATAGGGACAGGAGAATCTTTCTCCAAGTCTGAAGAATTTGAAGAAACCAGAAGAACCTGAAGGATGTGAGGTCCACTCTCAACGGAAAAGACCTGGTGCACCATAGACGGGGCCAGCTCAACCGATCCCATGACCAATGGTTGGTCAGGAATGGATTCTTGAATTTGAATTTCTGAGGGAGCAGGATCGACCAAGGATGACTCTTGACCATTCGTGGCATCAGCTGGTGGAAGACTCAAAGAAAGCTGTCTGTAACCAACCAGAAGGCACAATGCAAAGACAACCGATTTTTCCAAAACTCGCTTGGCTTCATCCATATATAGACAAAGGTGAATGGCATGGTGCCCTTCACACAACTTACAGGGATTGGTAATCTTACCCTGCTTCTTAGGAGCCTTACCAGCACCAGTTGAAGACATGCCCCCAACTTGACTCCCGGAAGCCAAAGGCAACAGCGGGCGACCGTTGGACCATGCTTCAAGCACCTTGGGAATGCCAGGGCAGTCTCGAAGAAGATGGTCTCCCGTGCACAACATGCAAGGGAACTTGACTTTCCGTGGAGGGTTGGGAGGTTTATCAATGGAAGGCTTCTTAGGCGCAATAGCCGCAGAGCTAGCCTCTCCTTTATCAGGCTTCTTCTTCTTTGTCTTCTTCTTCTTCTTCTTAGCCACCTGGGTACTCGAATCCAAACTTTCACCAGGCGAAGTAGAAGAGGAGGACTCAGAAACAGGTGAAGAAGGGGAGAGGTCCACCTTGGAATCAACATGATGTTGTTCAAGCAGAGATACTGATTGAACAGTAGCCGAGACATTTGGGACCACAGAGATTGAAAACAACCAAACAGGCAACCCAACAGTTAACCCAGGAAGGGACAACGTTGCCATATAAGGAGCACCAAAATTTCCAAAGGAGGAAAAGGACCAAGATTCCCATCGGAGGGCATTCCTTGGTTGGTGAAATCTAGAAAAGTTGCCATCAGAAATGATCTTTAGAACAACACCCTAAGGAAACTAACTTTAACCAGGAATATTTCGTGGGCAGTTAATTTTTAAAACATTGAAACAAAACTCTACCGTTTCCATATTTAAGAGTCGAAACGGGGAAAAGGTGACTCTGTCACTTTGATTGGAAAAACTATTGAAAGGACAAAGCAAACATTGACATTTTTTCAAATTCAAAGAGTCGAGAAAAGGTTGAAACGGCTTCTTGGGAATCCTAGGCAAAGGGTGTACCAAATAACCGTGAACTGCAATATACACCTTGGTTTCAAAATGAAAGAGAAATCAACCAAGGACTTGACGTACGTGCAGGAAATCTCCCCGAATGTTGTGTCTGGTGTATCACAGATATAGGGCAGCAGACTCGGCTTCCTATGGATAAAGGATAGAAACCTAATGGGGTCTCCCTTTATATACGCGATGGTACAAGGAGCACAAGTCCGTACTAGTGTTGTCTAAAGCCAAGAGGCGAACGACAACTACTAGGTTTAAAGACGCTGGAACACGTCTCTAGCCTAGACCTTTAAATATTTTGTTAATGTTTCAATGCTTCCTTAGGTAAATTGAGTAAATTTTATAGTTGATCTTCAATTATGTCTCGATTTTCAAGCCCTAACGAGTGTCATATGACAATCTCCTATATGCAGGTATATGAGAAAAGAAAACTTTTCATTCGATGAATGCTATCTAGTTAAGGGAAGAGATTCAAACAATGATGAGACATAAAACAACACTGCAAATGAAATATTTTCCAAACTAGATGACTTTCACTATCCAAAAGTAATTTCAAACATTCAACGATGCAAACAATGCAATGTGATCTATGCAAAATCCTCTTTTTCGAAAACTATGCAATTGTAATCTATGCACAAATTCCTTTTTCCTTTTCAAATAATAATAATGCACTGAAATGAGAATCTAATTAATGCATGCTTTCAATGAAAGAGAATGCACTCAAAGCGATTTTTAGCTTTCAATCATTAAACAATGTGATCTAAGTTCAATGATAAATCTCAAAATACTCTTCAATGTAATGTGATCTAATGCATTTTAACAAAAAGAACACTTTGAGACGAAAACTAAATAAACACAAATCTTCTTAATGAAGGATGAATGCAAAAGAGATGCAAACAAACACTAAGAATGCAATCGTTGTTTCAAACACTTGTAACGAAATCCCTCAAAAGGCAACAAAACATATGAGGTCAAACACAAAGAGGACTTCCAAAGCAAGAGATCAAAACAAGGCATTCAGTCCCTTTTACATCAAACAATCATGGAAAGAAGACATTCCAAACAATGAGCAATGTAATCTATACTCATACAGAGGAAAGGCCGGAAGGGAAAGACACACTGGTGAAGGATTCAGGGAAAAAGTCTCAATTTTCACACACCCTGAATTTGGCCCGACTTTTTCATTGACAACTAGCGCCAACTAGCGCAACTTTCTCACTGAAAACTAGCGCCAATGCCCAATTGGCACGGGTTGCTAACTGACAACAAGCGCCAACGCTTAAAAATGAAAAAACAAAGAATTTCTCCCAACCAAGACCAGACTCACCACTTCAAGCAGGATCTAAAACAAACCCAGAAGCAAAGTACTGACCAAAAGAAACTTCCGAACAAGGGTAAACCCTAGCACCTACAGGATATGGCGCGACTGTCTGGTTGTAATCTGTGCCAGACATAGAATGGCGCGAGTGATGATCTGGAAACCTGCGCCAACTGGCGCGACTGTCAGGGCTAAAATCGCGCCAATCAAGCCAACTATGAAAAGGTGAAAATTCAAAAAAGCAGAGGTCAGATCTGATCCTCTGGGGCTGAACCAAAAGCCAAACACAAAAAGAGCCAGCCAAAAGAGCCGATCAAGCAAGCAAACAACCGAAAAGACAAGACAATAATCCAAGTGTTCAGTTCATAAACTAAACCAGAGATTGACTGAAGCAGCTTTGATCTACTTCGCTAATGCAGAGCAATAGCGTTTTGAAGGCTATTTGGCTAACTTCAGGCTCCGTCTGTAGCTTACAAAGCAGAACAACAACAACCTAGACGATCCCCAGTGGAGTCGCCAATTTGTTGTGGAGGTATATCCCCTTTGCGGACAGAGGCGATCCCTACTAGCCCAGACCAGGTCTAGCAACAATCGTTCATGCTATAGTGTAGGTTCCTAATTGTAAATAAACCAACTAGTGATGAAGGCTTACCTGGAATCCAACGCTGTCGCTCGTAGAGAAGGTAGCGCTCCCGTTCCTTAGCTCTGGAAGATCACAATCCTCACGATCTCCGTGATCAAACACCTGCACACGCCAGAAACAAACAAACGCAAGCGTAAAATCCAGTATATGCAACTATATGTCAGTCATAGAAGACATAACTCAACATCATAATCAACAACAAGAGTGGAACCATAACCAATAGTCGCTTATCATTAATCAATCAAAGAAGAATACAACCATAGCTCTGACGCTGAATTCTCCTTCGGAGGGTCGCCAGCGGAACACGTCTTGAAAAAGCCTATCAGGGATGGGACAAACCTCTCTCTTCGGATGTCTCGACAATAATATCCTTGCTTGGATTTTTCCTTAAGGGAATGAATCAAGGCTCTTGCAGCATAAGGCTCTGATGGCTCTTGGGAACTTGGAGACTCAACCATTCAGCCATTCAGCTATTCAACCCCTTCATCAATGGATGAAGGCTATATTTATAGAGGAGAGGAGGAGGTTGGGATCCCTACAATAGTGGAAGGGAGGCCTTATCCTTTGGGAGGTTCCCCATATGGTGGAAACAAGAGGCCAAAGGAGAAAGACTGTGGTTATTCAGTCGAAACCACTCCTGATGACTGATCCACGAAGTTGTTGTAATTGAAACTTCGCCTCTTTTTTTTTTTAAATTTCCAAAAGCAGATTGGCGCGGGTGTTTAACTGGGACAGAGCGCCAATTGGCACGGGCTCAGTGTTAATTTTCCCCCATTGGCGTGAGGACATAACGGGCTACCAGCGCCAAGGCAAAAATAGGTGTTTTTAGGGGTCTTCTTAAAAAATGATCAACAGAAAAAATGTTTTCCTCATGGAAAGGGATGCATTAATGATGGTATTTGCAAGGCATGACACTGCTTATTGGTCACAGAAATGACCCTCCAATGGGCGAGATGGGAATTGCAGGGACAGTGACAAATTACTGTGTAACACACTTCGGCTCTTTATAACCATCATGACTCTTGAATC